>OX451216.1:68609442-69148872 GCA_949628195.1 Phasia obesa | reverse complement strand
AAATCAAGATAAAAAGGGAGCTCTGATTCCAGAGTAACAGGGGAAGGATGTTATAAACAGGTGCGATTGCCACTATTGGAGGAAGCGGTGTCAAACCTTTTAAAATTTTAAAAACAAATTAACCCGAATGGAAATGTAGTAGTATTCCCCGACCATAAAGAAGATAGATCGCTACTAATCGTGTCTGGGATGGCAAAAATGTTAACGTTCTGTCATAGCAGCTTCCGATGAATGTATCCATTATTTCATCATCATCCCTTGAACTTGAAAAATAAAATTCAGTACTCATCATATTTTGTTAAAACTTACAAAGATATAATTGCAGTTCTACCACAGTTTATTAATTTTTCTTTTTGTTTTCGAAACGTTTTTTCATCGACGATAAAAACGACATATAATTGACTATTAAAATTAAAACGCCAACGAAACGGCCGAATATATGGTTAATAAGCTGTAGCTTATTACACCAATCATAATTTATAATCATAAATCATTAAGTTCGGAGAGCAAGCGAACAGATCAGTATTCTCCTGGCAACTCTTTTTTAGGCCCTCCACCATTAGGCCATTCAAACTATAATACAATTATTAAGACTTTTCAATAAAATGCCATTCTGATCTAATCGATTTTTAAATTTTTACAAAAACAATAACAACTCTTAATATCAGGGTTCCATTTTCCTTAAAAGTATTAATACTTGCATTATAGTGTGAAACGGCCTTTAATATGCATTATGCGTGCTGTTGCGTAATTAACAATTTCAAGCTTTTATGGGAAAATAAAAGTGCTAACATTGGTTAACTCTTAAACTAGATCGAGTTAAAGGTCGCAAGAGCCAGACAGATCCAAAATAAATTAAAACAGTAAATTCCCAATAAAGTAAATAAAAGGTGAGTTATTAAATATTGACCTTATTTATCAGGTGAACCAAGTTCCTATCGAAAAGTTTGAGATCCACATGAGAAGCAAGTTCTTGTTTCGTACCACTGATCCGAGTTCTTTTAACGGACGAAATTTGCGGAAATGTATGGCCTTATTTTCAAATTTATGTGTTTATACGGGCAAATCGGGTTGGACTTCTTTTTTCTAAGATTCATTTTTAAAGTCCACTGACTTTACGTAACTCCAAAAATAATTTTAAAATTTAAATCGCATGCTATTAGTGGACAATTGACTGAACCATTTAGTAAGTTAATTCTTCGGCGCACTGTATGGCATGTGACACTGTTGAAGAAGTAAGGACGAATAAGGAGTACCGAACAATGATCATTTGTAGATCTAGCGGTTTGTAGACATGATAAAACATTCACGACGACGTTTTTCGAAATAAATTTGCGACTTTTTTAGACGCTGTTTTCAAGTTTGTCCATTCTTGCTTAAATGAAAAACCAAACTGTGCACAAACGATGGTTGCCAGATCACATCTAAAATTTTGATCCCAGTCGAAAAATTAATCTTAAAAACATATTTTTAAGTACGTCATTAAATTTTAGAGGCCACTGCTGTAATATCGCAGACAAATCGTTAATAAAAATCATTACCATTATAATTTTTAAATTTTATCATTAATAAATAAAACTGTGTTTACAGGGGAAATAGGTAAAAAAAATTATTTCAGTTCAGTTATTTCAAACATCATTCGACTAACTGACTAACCTAAACAAGGGCGTAAGGCGTAACGACGTCTAACTTTGAACAAACCTAAATAAGACCGCAACGTTTTGTAATAAACAGAGCAAATAAGAGATAAAATCGCTAGATAAAGCAGAAAACAGCTAAAATGATACCACTCTTACACAAAAACACAATAAAGGCCGGGACACATAGAATCCGTCATATGTTATACGTCGACTTTTTCAACGTACAAGAAAGTTGAAATACGGGTTTTCTAATGAGTGTTGTCACAATCAGTACGTTTCCGTCAACGCAAAGTACAAAAGTTAGGAAACTTTTAACTTTTGACCTACATACGTTCAGAGCTATAATTTGGTTTCTCTTTGTTTCTCTCTCTCAAAATTTGTGTTGAGTGGCAATAATTTAATTAAAGTAAAATGGTGAAAAAAACTTTTCAAGTGCCATTTTTCCAATTTAATATCCGTCAACAAAGTACTCATTGTGTCAACCTCTTATGTTGTTACGTTGAGTACGTTAAATTATAACGTATGACGGATTGTATGTGCCCCGGCCTTAACATTTTGTTTGCACCCAACTTCACTATCTAACGCTTTGCCAAAATTGGATTTTCCAATTGCCAATTGCGTTGCGGCCGCTATTTAGGTTTGCTTCATACATTTTGTATGTACATGAGAATTTTTCGCAGTTATTTTACGCCTTACGCTCTTGTTTAGGTTTAGCAGTAAGACAGAGGAATACTGCCCCCTTTGTCCAATACTGGGCTTACTTCAGTAAAGTTTTTTAGACTTAAGACATAATTATTGTTAATATGTGTAACTACTATTTATGAAATTAATGAAATTTTCATGAAAGAATCATAAAAAAATATATTTAAAAAAATATTATTATCGAAATTGATTAATATGCATATCCATACAACTATTTCGCTATGGTTTAACTAAATCATCAGTGGATTTTTCGCAAATATTCTGAATTCAAACTCAGATTATTATGCTTAAAACTTAATAAACTAAATGAGAAATTCAATATAATTAAAGATACAATAAATAATAAGGGAAAAGGTCAGTTTTAGAAGTTTGATTCAAAAATTTAAATAATTATTTAAAATATTCCAATACCATCTATAACTTCAAAATTATGTCACTGACAGTTTCGCAGTTGTGTGCGCGCGAAATCACAAAGTTGCCAAGACAATAAAACACTACAATGAACTAAATAAAGTCTTTGAGAGTTTTTTAAATATAAAAATGTTTATAAAAGTTAAAGCTACGAAAAACTAATATGTTTCGCATTTTCCAGAGATTAAACGAAACTGGTAGAACCATACTACACTTTTAAAAGTACATTTGTTAAGAAACTTGTACTGCAAATATGTATACATACAAAAATACACACATACATACATACTCGTACTTATGTACATATGTATGTTTAAATTGGAAACAAATGACAACAATAACAAACATAAAAAGTTTCGCTTACCTGTTATGACAGCCAAATTTAGTAATAATCCAATTAGTTTCATAATGAGTGATGAGCTAAAAAATGATGGTCAATGAATATTAAGAGATTGGCAGCAAAAAGAGAACCTCGCAGTAGTAATAAATGGTAAAATTCAGAATATTGTTTTGCGTTCTGTAAGTTAAAATGTAAAAATATATATTTTTTCACTTATTTTAATTATTTATGACTCTTTTAATTTTTTTTTTATTTATTATTTTAATAATCGTATAAAGGTGACTTAGTTACACACTCACAAACTTTATAGCTATTTGAACTGCTTGAAGTGGCCTTAAAAGAAGGCTGCTACTTATTTTACACAAGAAATGTTTCTTTCTTTTTTTGTTGCTTTAATTCCTTAAGTCTTTGTCAATTGACTTAATTAACCCGATATGACATTTTTAATAATATTTTTCACTACACTACACTGTTTTTCAGCAGCTTTAAGATATTTTTAATTTATGCACCAAAATAACAGTTAAACTCACACAAGTTTAGCGCTCAAGTTTTCAAATATCACTGAGAAGTTTATGAAATATTTTCACATTTACACTAGGCCACTAGAAATTTGTTATGAAAAGATTTAGTTTTTTTTTCCTTTCTTTTTTGTTTTATTTCATTTTTTTATAAACCAAAAGACTGCCAAAACCAAGAAAGAGTTGAATTTCCGTTTTATGAGATTCTTTCTTTTTTTAATTAAATTGATTTTGTTGCTGTAAACTTTCGAAACGATGACGTAAATTTGTTGATGACATCAAGTTAAATTTTTACTTGATTTTATTTCTACACCCTGCAACTGATAAAAATTGGCCAATATTTTACTGCACAAATATTAGCGCACTACTGAGTAAATAATATGTTGCAAACATGCACTTTACCTACGTTTCTTTAATTGAGTGTGAATATAACATAAGTGATAAAACTCTCACAAAAATTAAAAGAAAATAGCCGGCATTGTTTCTTTTCTGTAATAACAGTGAGCAATTATTATTCTCGCGAGACTCGTTTTTGTAGCAGTACATATGCATTGTTTCCAGACACAACAAGTGGTTGAACCTAAACATGTTTAAATATTGAAGAAAAGTATTTTTATATACCGTTATTTATGGGTATTGTATAACAGTTATTATTTTTCTATTATTGTTGCCTTAGCGACCTCCTACGGTGTAAACTAACAGATGTATTTAGTAGAGCTTTAAACCTTTAGCACTTCGTTTTGGTTGTTAGTAAATAATTTGCTCGATTGTGACACAAGATGGTTCTTTAGCCGCTGCCTTATTGATGCTAATGTTATAGCAGATAAATCGTCTTAATAAGAGTTATTGAAGACACACACTTTTCTAAACTTAAAAAGGTATTTCTCATTTTCATTTCAAATCATTTTGTTTTGAATTTACACCACACCTAGCGTTGCCAAATCTGAACATCTAGTTTTACTGGTTTTCGAAATAATGCTTTGTTAATTGTGGATGTATGTACATATCAGTGTTAGGATATGACAATATTTAAATTGTATCACCATGATAAAATTGTACCAAATCAGTATCAATTGTACCAAAATTTGGCATTAAGTAAAACAAAACTTAATATACTCCTACATACAGAGAAGCCAAACATTAAAATAGAAAAAATTAAAATTTTTATTTTAGGGTATTTTACAATAATGATAATTGACCTTGA
The DNA here is from genome assembly GCA_949628195.1 of Phasia obesa. Lineage (NCBI taxonomy): Eukaryota > Metazoa > Arthropoda > Insecta > Diptera > Tachinidae > Phasia > Phasia obesa. The sequence continues at coordinate 69,144,057 of OX451216.1, read as the reverse complement.
GTTATCAAATTTCTATTTTTGTGTTGCTATTTTACTAAAAACTGTGTTGCCAAAATACTAACATCATTTTATAAGCACAACGCAAGATGGGAACTGCTTTTGATACTTCACCAAAGTCACTGGAGTTATTTGCAAGAATAATTACAACAAAAACACCTTACAATTTAAATATATCGGCCCCATGTAGTACAAAAGTTGTAGTTCAGCAAAAAGACCTTAATTGTACATAAAAGGGTTATCAAAGTAAAAAATAAAAGTCCTGAACATATTTCAAGAATTTTTCAATTTATTTACTTCTGTACAGGGTTAGAGAACTATGCAATTAGAAACGTTTATTTTACTAAGAAAAAGTAAAAAAATATTGATTAATTAAAAAATTTTATCGAATAAATTTTATATGAAATTGTACCAAAGATGCATGAAGCAGTGTAGCAACGATGTGTTAATTGTACCAAATCCTTAATAATGTTGCTAGGGACAGGGCAAATAAGCATTATAGATAGATTTCAATTAAAATCTTATTCGAAATCTAGATCGTTTACACTTAATTTTTTTAACACTATTGAATTTTCATTAACCATTTTAAATTAATTTACCTTTTATGTACAACTTCCACCTCATTTTTAGGGTTCCGTACCTTAAGGGTAAACACGTTACCTTATTGTTTTCGCTACAATGTCTATCCGTCCGTCCGTCTGTCTATAGGGTGTTCCAATTGAGACGTGTTATTTGCGTTTATGTCTTTATTTCTTGATGTTCGTTTTATAAGCAAGTTTACAAAATTAAACCTAAAAATTAATGGGTGTTCGGACAATGAGGTGATTTGCATAAATATGGCCTAATTTTTAAACTATAATAGATAGACTCTTGAATTTTCACACATGGTATATTACTACGGCCTCTATAACAAATAATAAAGCGTTTTCCGACAGTGACGTGATTTATATTGCCTAATTGTTTAACTATAATAGGTAGACTCTTGAAATTTTAACAGAAGGTGTATGAATATGGCCTTTATAACATAGTAAAAATTAAAGGGTATTCCGACAGTGTCGTGATTTAAAAGTATATAGCCTTATTTATTGAACCGTAATAGGTAGACTCTCAAAATTTTTATAGAAGATAAGTTGCCACGGCCGTTATGATAAATACTAAAAATAAAAGAGATTTTCGACAGTGACATGTTTTTCACGTATATTGCCTTATTATTTGAATCGAAATAGGTAGACTCATGATGTATTCATAGAAAGAAAATTATCATAGCCGATATAACAAATAATAAAATTAAAGGGTGTTCCAACAGTGACATTATTTGGAGGTATATGGCCTTATTTTTTTGAACAATATAAGTAACAACAAGTAACGAAAATAAATTTAATAAAAATAAAAGGGTGTTCCCTAGATGTCGCGAAGAATTTTACCTTCTCTTCTAAACGTTATAAACAGACACTTGATATTACCACAGGATATTTAGTACTATGTTCTAGTATAAAAAATAATCAAAAATTAAAGGGTGCTCCATAAAAAATAACAACTTGTACTTTTTAAGTTGTACCGAACATAGTACGGAACCCTACGTGTGTGAGTCTGACTCGCACTTGACTAATTTATTTTCTATAAGTTTAGTTAACTTTTGCAATAAATTCAAGTTTTATTGTAATTTTTTTATTTTTTATTAATTTTAATTTTTTTTTTTTTTTTAATTATAATGTAATTTTTTCTTGTGTAGAGTTGGCAGTAATTTTTAATAAAATTAAAAGCCATAGTTGCATCATTAAATACTACTACATTTTGAGTGGATATCGTCAAAATCTAGTGAGATTTTGATTTGTATGGGAAATCTATTAAAAAAACAGATTTTGCTAAAAATCTCATAAGTAAATTAGATCATCTATTTAACCAACCAAACTGTATTCAATCATCATCGTCAGTTGGTGAAAACGCAGTCGCAGTCTATCACCACCTAAAGCTATGAAGTCCTATGAGAAGAGTGGGAGGGTAAATTAAGAGACCAACAGTAGTAAGTTTTTCGTCTTATCTTTTTGTGTTGCGAACCTAACCCCCTGCTTCACATGCTATCAACATGTCTTAACAAAAGTCAAAAATTATATAAAAAAAACCAGTGTTAAAAATAGTGTTTTTTCATATGAATTTTGACTTTTTTAACGCATGTTAATGTCTAATGAAAACGGAGGGTAACGAGAGGATTGGAACCTCAAGAGGTAAAATCAAGCGAGTCAGAAACTTCGTTAGACGTCTCACAGTAGACCGTAACATAAATGACGCCCAAACAAATGCTTTTTTGGAGATGGTACCCTAAGCCGTATGCAAGAAGCATGTAGAAACATCTAGAGATATGCCAATAGTCCAATAGTCATTTAAAATAACCCAATTAAACAATAAGTGTGTTTTTGTAATGGAACTGATTCAGCGGAATAGTATAAAAATTTCAAGTTTGAATGAGATTTAACAAATAATGCTTACAGAAGTGGCCGGCTGTAACATGAACTGTATAATGGTTGTTTCAGTATTGTCAGTTAAATGTTATTTCTGTTTTTGTTTAGTAGTCCATTGAGTACGTGAACATGTTTCATCATTTTTGATGGAGGTCACAAGAACAGTTGTATGTGATGTTAGCTGTAACATGTTGTAAACTTATTTGTGTTAAAAAAATTTAATCAAATCATATACAGGTCACAGGAATTATTAATCAATCGAATTGCAAATACAAACTGAAACAGCTGCGACATGCTATACGGTCATGGATGCTAAAAATATACTTGTTATTGTAGTTAGAAGAGATCAACTGAGTGTAGTGCAAGGATGTGTAGTGTTTAATGATTATATTGTTATACCAGCCAAATTTAAAGACTGCATTTTATAAAAACTTCTTCGAAGACATCCAAGTAAGGAACGAATGAAATTCATGAAGCCATTCCTCCTGACCTGTTATTGAAGATAATTGTCATCAATGTGCTGTAAATTGTTCTGCACCGGTTAAATATGCTCTACTATCACGTCCTTTAACAAATAGACCTATGGAACGCTTTCACATAGATATTGCTGGTCCCTGTGTAAACTTGTAGTGCAAAAATTCGAAATTGTGTACGTAATTGAAAAGTGCAACGATATATCGCGTAATAGTGTGTTAATATGAGTAAACATTTTACTCCCCTATACCTATGTGTTGAATTTACACCGTGCCCGTGTATGTGAAGAAATTTATAACCTCTTTTTTACATTTAGAGAGTGGCTCTCTATCTACTCTATGGTTTAAATACTTTCAAACAAACAAAAAAAAAACTATTTGCATTGAAATATTGGTTTTAATTTTACATGATTGTAAAATTATTTTTCAGTTTTGTTATCCTCGTAAACTTATTTTATTGTAATAACATTATTTTTGGTTTATGTGTATGTTTTTAGGGTTCCGTACACAAAGTGTAAAAACGTAACCCTATTGTTTTCGCTACAATGTCTGTCCGTCTGTCAGCGCCTTTTATCTCTGGAACCGTAATAGGTAGACTCTTGAAATTTTAGCTGTTGCCGCTATAAAACTTATAGCGTGTTCCGATAGAGAGGTGTTATTTACGAATATGTGCATATTTCGTGAACTGTAGGTGGGATACACTTGAAATTTACAAAAGGTAATTAAAACTTAGTTCACTATATAAACAACTATAAAAAAATAAAAATTAAAGGGTGTTCCGATAGTGGTGAGATTTTCATGTATAAGGCCTATGTTTTGAACCATAATAGGTAGACTCTTCAAATTTTCACAGAAGGTGTTTAGCTGTGGCCGCTATAGCAAAACAAATTAAAACTTATAGGGTGTTCCGATATAGAGGAGTTATTCACGAATATGTGTTTATATCTTGAACTGTAGGAGGGATGCACTAAAAATTTACAAACAGTAATTAAAACTTAGTTCGCTTTATAAACAAGTCTAAAAAAATAAACCTAAAAAATAAAGGGTGTTTCGATAGTGGTGTGATTTGCATGTATAAGGCCTAAGTTTTGGATCATAATAGGTAGACTCTTGAAATTTTCACAGAAGGGGTACAACTGTGGCCACTATAGCAACAAATACAAAAACTTATAGGGTGTTCCGAAAGTGACAGTGTTATTTGCCTTTATATCTTTATTTCTTGAGCTATAGGAAGCAACCACTTAAAATTTGCAGTGATTTAAACTATGTTCGCGTTATAAGCAAGTATACAACATTAAACTTAAAATTTAACGGGTGTTCCGTTAGTGAAGTGATTTGTATGTATATGCCATAGGTTTTGAATGATAATAGGTAGACTCTTGAAGTTTTTACAGGATGAGTATTACTATGGCCACTATAACAAATAGTAAAAATTAAAGGGTGTGCCGAAAGTGACGTGATTTGCATGCATATAGACTAATTTTTTAACCATAATAGATAGACTCTTGAAATTTTCACAAATGGTGTATTACTATGACCCCTATAAAAACAATAAAAATTTAAAGGGTTTTTCGACACTGACGTGTTTTGCATGTATAACGACATATTTTTGAACCGTAATAAGTAGACTCTTCTAGTTTGTATAGAAGATGTGTTGCCATGGCCGTTATGATAATTACTAAAACTTAAAGGGTGTTCTGAAATTGACATGTTTTTCACGTATAGTAACTTATTTTTTTAATAGTATTAGGTAGTCTCTTGATATATTCATAGAAAGAGAATTGCCATGGCCGCCATAGCAAATAACAAAATTAAAGCCTTATTTTATGAACCGTAATAGGTAGACTCTTTAAATGTTTACAGTAGACGTTGTACTTCGGCCGTCGTAACAATTACTAATATCTAAAAGGTGTTCCATGTTTTTTACGTATATTATCATATTTTATGAACCGCAATAGGTAGGCGCATGAATATTTTTATAGATAGTGTATTACCATGGCCACTATAACAAAAATTGCCAAAAATTAAAGGGTGTTCCAACAGTGATGCAATTATGACTTTAATTTTAAAATTAAAGGGTGACTCATAAGACATAAAAAAATTAACAATTTTTAAGGTTATACTAAACAAAGTACGGAACCCTATGTGTGTGAGTCTAACTCGCACTTGACTAATTTATTTTATCTATATAAATAAAATCAAATGTCGTTCGTCAGTAATCGCATCACTTAAGAACGGCTGCAACGATTTGGCCATTTTTTATTTAATCTTTTTCGTAACCCAACTTTTTTTTTTTATAGAAAGAAAAATTGACCATGCCAACTTTAGAGTAGCTAGAGAACTATAATAGGTAGATTTTTGAAATTTTGCACCAGTATCCCCCTTATTAATATATGTACATAGTTTCGCGAAACATATGCTAGATTGGAACAGTGGGCGCGGTACCTTCTATATAAAGTGAACAATTATTATGGTCTACTTGAAGATCTGCAATAGTTAGTCTTGAAACTTTGCAGAAAAAACCCCAATAATAATTTGCACAGTATAACAAAACAGACTAGATTAGGACAGTGTTGAAAATGTGCACAAGTAACTCTCATACTAATGAGCATAGTCTAGAAAAAACTAATTAGATGGGAACAGTGGGCGTCGTACCTTATAAACTAAAAATTTTAATCTTGAGAATAGCGTGAGTTTTCTTCCTAGTGCTTATTGTATTTTTTGCGGATGGCTGTAGCGAAGCGCGCCCCGCCATTGACGGTTACGTTCGCACTGGCATCACTTTTAAAGAAATATGAACCGATGATTCTACCGGCCCACAAACCACACCAAACCGTTGTTTTTTCTGGATGAAGTGCGAACGGACCCGAATCGACTCTCCACGGACTTCGTGTACACTCTCAGCTACGGCCGCCATATTTTCTTCACAGCGTTCTGGACGCTGGCTTTTGTCAAATCATAAAACGCAAATTTCTGTGTGTAGATTAACATTTTATCTTATGTTTATGAAAAAGAAACTTTAAACTTTACCAAAAATTCTCCGAATGGTCTGAAACTTTCCAGATTTATTTTCATCTCAATTACCAAAACTATAGTGGTTGAGACTTTAAAATTTCCAACTTGAAGTATAATAAATCAGTCAAGTGCGAGTTAGGCTCACACATGTAGGCTACTGTACTATGTTTAGTACAACTTTAAAAATTCATGTTGTTAATTTTTTCATGTTTTATGAGGCAACTTTTAATTTTAAAATTAAAGTCATATTCACGAAAATTGCATCACTACTGGAACACCCTTAAAATTTTGGTAATTGTTGTTATGGTAATACACTTTCTATAAAAATATCAGGTAAATGTGTTAGCGGCCGAAGAACAACATCTACTGTAAACATTTCAAGTCATCTCTCTGTCGGAACACCCATTAATTTTGTTATTTTTTATAGCGGCCATGGCATTTCTCTTTCTATGAATATATCAAGAGTCTATCTTTTACGATTAAAAATATAAGTCGCTATACGTGAAAAACATGTCACTGTCGGAACACCCTTTAATTTTTAGTAATCGTCATAGCAGCAACACATCGCATCTTCTGGGCAAATTATAAGAGTTTACCTATTACGGTTCAAAACATAAGGCGTTTTACATGCAAATCACGTCACGTCCTACAGTTCAAGAAATAAGCACATATTCGTGGATAACACCTCTCTATCGGAACACCCTATAAGTTTTAGTATTTGTTGCTATAGCGGCAACAGCTATACATCATCTGTGAAAATTTCAAGAGTTTACCTATTACGGTTCTAGAGATAAAAGGCGCTGATAGACGGACAGACATTGTAGCGAAAACAATAGGGTTTCATTTTTACCCTTTGGGTACGGAACCCTGAAAACTAGTGCATTTTGCATACAAATTTCATTTGCTTAGCGCTTATGAGTTTTTAAATAGCTTTATTTTTTTCATATAAAGTTGTTAAGATGAGAATGTAGTCTGGTGGCAAAAGTTATTTTCTAACATACATAAAAAGAACAGAAGTCAATTTCGAAGAAATGGCGCTTACGTCGTTTAAGAAAAAACATGACGATATGTTGTAATGGCCAAGTAGACTAAAACATTAATTTCTGTATTTTGTTAATTTATTTTTAAATAAATAAACAATTTTAAAATTTTTGTATGTAAAATAATTCTGTCAACAGAATTTGTCAAGAATTGTCAAGAAACAGATGTTTTGAGAATTAAATAAAAAAATCTATCTTACGGCGCCCATACACGTCGTTCTTTTGTGTCAGTTTTAACCGTACGATTAAAACTGTACGGGTAAAACTGTCGGTGTATGGCCAAAAACCGTCCTTCTTGCACGCATAAAAAATATATGTTGCCTCTTGATTTTAATCGTCGGTTTTCAAACGTGTTCGTTCAAAACTTCTCGTGGGTGTGATTACGCAGTTAAAAAGGACGGTTTTTGTGAGTTTTGCTGTCAAATTTTTATTTTTTTTTTTTTTTTTTTTGTTTTATTTACGGAAACAAATTGAAATAGTTTACCATTTGAGTTGCACCTTTGCTTTTATTGTTGCCGTCATGATGCCACCAAGTAAAACGAATACACCTCAAACTGAAGTAAGCAACGGGTAGTGTGTGGATATGTTGGTTGATTCTGTTAACGACGTGCATGGGCGCCTTAAGGGAAAAATAAAACTCCTCAAAAAAGTTCTATTTTATGACAGAAAAAGTTTGTCAATACAAATCTATTGATATATGACAATATGGATCTCCGTTGACTCTAACATAAAGAGCCTTTGAGTTTAATTTTTTTGATTACTGTTATTTACGGTCTCTGCAAGAAACACAACGAATTGTTTAGAAACATTTGTATCAAGGCGAATTTACCTTTACACGTTGATATCGCTACCAGGGTTGTCAAATTTTTTTTAACCAATTTCGCCAAAATCAATGTAAAAAATCGCCAAAATGGGTTTTTGTTAGATTTTCCTAACAATATAAATAATTTTTTCTTAAATTTTAAAAATATTTTTAATAAATCACAAAAAAAAAGTTTATTGATATCGCCAAAATTCGCCAAAATGGGGGAAAAAATCGCCAAAAATATATAAGTACGTTAGATTTTAGTTTTTATTTAAAACAAAATAAAATGATTACAGAACACGAGAGAGATACAATTTTTACTTAAAGCAATAATAAATTTATTGGTAATTTATTTGGTATATAATTAATTGAATTCTGGAGTTAGAGATTTGTTATATAACGAATATGCTGTTCAGCCCACCCTCAACTTATTTGTTATCATCCTCTTATTTTGGTTTTATTTTATGAGAATTGAAATATATAAGTGCAACATGAGCAATTTGTATTCATATAATTTATAGGATCAAGAAAATTATTCTTTATTCTATTTCGCAAATGAGTTTTGGTGGAGTTCATAATTGAAAGACCTTTTTCTATACAGGAATTACCAGCATATAAAGTAAAAAATCAAGTAGTTTATTAACACACAAATGAATTTTTGAAGTCAGGCATGTTCCTTTAATTCTGTCTTATTATTTTTTATACATATTTTAATGTAGGAGAATATCGAAGCCGACCACTTTCTTTTCGCCCCTTCCGTACTCTGCGATTATAAGCAACCGAAATAAAAATTACGGCAACCTTACCCTCATAGAGTCACGTGCTACAAACACCCTTTAATCTTGACTTAAGTGATTCCAGATTGGCGACTGGTAACTGACGACCTTTTTTTGTCATCACGCAGCCTCTAGTAATTGCTAGCATTTGTTCCAGGCTCAGGTCCCCATGGTATCCACCTTTAACAAGCTTCTACGAGTGGTCTTAAGTCTTATGCTAGCCAGTGCTGACATTCACACGTAATGTGCGCTTCCGTCTGAGCCTCTGAGAACTCTACTGGCCTTCCTGCCCATGCGTTCTTTGTTCACCATTCGAGCCTGCCTGGTTTAATGAGTCCATCATTGTAGGAACTTAGCTCGCATTATGCCATTATCCAGCGCTACTTTGGGTTATCATCCACAGAAATTCATAGCAGATCCCCCTTTTGCTGGTTGGTCTGCTGCTTCATTCCCAACTGTGGCTATGTATCCTGTATCTGTTAAGTTTTAAAACACTTTCCAGCAATAGTTTGGAGTACACGTTAACCTGCCTCATACGAAAAAATGAATTTCTTTTTCCTCAACCTATTATTTTCTATTGTGGTTAATCAGCATCCAAAGGTATGTTAGAATTTATGAAAATCTTTGAAAACAAGGCATTTTGTTTGTGATAAGGAATTGCAACATTTTGAAATCGAAAGATGTTCGTAAACTTTAAATAAATTTCTATTTCCGAAAGTTTCCGGAAGTAATATCATCTGAAAAATCGCCAACAAATTCGCCAAAATATTTAAAAATCGTCAAAAAGGCGCCATGTCGCCAAATCAAAAATTTTATCGCCAAATAATATTGAAAATCGACACGTTTGGCGAGAAATCGCCATATCTGACAACCCTGATCGCTACATCTAAAATAGACCGAATTTATACGATGCCATTTTTTTCATGTCTCTTTTAAAGTTGCTGCGAATTTCATGGCACATTTTTACTATGAATTTTTTCATGCAATCGGCTTGAATTTGTTTTTGATATTTTCTTTTGATTTCATATTCGTAATTTTTATTGTTTATGTGTTATTTGAAAAAAATATATGCACTCGTACTGAAATATAAAATAAATAAAAATGAAACAAGCAAATAACGAAATTTTACAAGAAATTATTAAAATGATACCGAAATGTATACATAATTAAACCAAACAATTTCATTTTTTAAAATCAACTCTGAAAGAACGAAAATTACACATTAAAAACAATAATATTTTATAAGTTTTCAAAACAAAAAAATATTTTTTTCAAAAAAAGAAACCAAAATATTGTAAATACAGTCGAACTTTCCTATAATGAATCTATATGGGGAGAGAAAATCGCTTCATTGTATAGAAAATTCAAATTTTAATCTGCAAACTTGTTTGTTTGTTAACAAAAATTCATTAAAACGAGAAAGCTGTATTTTTTAAATGAATTCATAATTGGGGCTTCATTTATATAAACAAGTTTTTGACATTCTCTGGCGCAAATATTATTCCAGCAAAAAATAGTCAGCTGCCGTAATGATGTCACCCGGTTAAATGCCCCTTGATATGTATATATATTATAATAGGTGTGTTTCTTTACTCAACTTTGAGATCCCTATGGATCCCAATTTGCACGAAAAGCGTTCCCGTACTTTGAATTTGGGTGTAGAATAGCTACATTCATATGTATATACATACATATATGTATGTACATATATTGATATAAAAGATTTTTATTAAAAGAGTGTCTGTGTTTTAGTTTTAGTTAGTTTTTATTTCCTACAGATAAATTACAATGTAAATGTACAAATCAAAAATTTATTCAAAACAAACAAAAATTTTAATTATTTTATCAAAACTGCCAAAACACTGACTTTTTATTTTGTGTAAAAATTTGGTTTTTGGTGTTCCTGTACTTTTGTTTAATATTGTCTCTTTATGAGAAAAAATTATGCTTGATCTCACTTTACCCAAAAAGTAAAGAAACGGACCTAATATTTTATTAAAACTTTGACATTGTATATTTTTTTATTTTAGAAATTATTGTTATTTACTATGTAATTAATATTGCTTTTTTTAAACAATTATTATACTTTTTGACCTTTTTAATAATTTTATAATTAAGTTTTTACGCTCTAGGTCTTTTTTTATAAAAATATTGTAATTAATTTTATTTTTATAATCGATATTTCGCTACACCATTGGGTAGCATCGTCAGGAATTAAAAAATTGTTATATAATATTTAATTGAATGAAAAAATTAAAATGATTGAAAAAACTTTTTGTCAATCAAATTTAAAAAATTAACATTTCAAAAACATTCAAAAACAAAATTTTTAAAAGCAAATAAAATGTTACTACGAATGATAAAAACATTTTTAAACCTATTCATATTTACATAAAATTTCTTATATTAAAAATGTTTAAACAGTTTTTAGAAAAACCAAAATAATTTAACATTTATACATATATGTACATAAATTACACCGGAAAAGTTACAAAGAATTAAAGATTATATTATACTATTATTTTTTATGTACTAAATGTCTATAATTCTGTGCAACATTTTCTGTGTCTGCTTTAAAATTTATTCTTTTTTCAATCGGAACTTTAATTATTTGTAACATTTCTAACATATAACGACGTTTATAATTATTTTCCAAATTTAGAATTGATACATTTTCAAAGTTGGGATAGTGATTACTTTTTGAACAGTGGGAAGATTAAATAGATTATTTAGCAAGCCAAAAGATAAAATAGAAAAATTAGATATGTCAAATTTAGTGTATAAAATACCTTGTAAGGGAAATGACAAAGAGGACTGTAATAAAGTATATGTAGGTACAACGAAGAATAAACTGAAAACGAGAATAGCTGGACATAAATCAGACCAGAGATACAGGGATAACATCAGTTTACAAAAAACAGCATTGTCTTCCCACTGTTCAAAAAGTAATCACTATCCCAACTTTGAAAATGTATCAATTCTAAATTTGGAAAATAATTATAAACGTCGTTATATGTTAGAAATGTTACAAATAATTAAAGTTCCGATTGAAAAAAGAATAAATTTTAAAGCAGACACAGAAAATGTTGCACAGAATTATAGACATTTAGTACATAAAAAATAATAGTATAATATAATCTTTAATTCTTTGTAACTTTTCCGGTGTAATTTATGTACATATATGTATAAATGTTAAATTATTTTGGTTTTTCTAAAAACTGTTTAAACATTTTTAATATAAGAAATTTTATGTAAATATGAATAGGTTTAAAAATGTTTTTATCATTCGTAGTAACATTTTATTTGCTTTTAAAAATTTTGTTTTTGAATGTTTTTGAAATGTTAATTTTTTAAATTTGATTGACAAAAAGTTTTTTCAATCATTTTAATTTTTTCATTCAATTAAATATTATATAACAATTTTTTAATTCCTGACGATGCTACCCAATGGTGTAGCGAAATATCGATTATAAAAATAAAATTAATTACAATATTTTTATAAAAAAAGACCTAGAGCGTAAAAACTTAATTATATTGCTTTTTTTATTATAATTGATATTAAGTGACATATTTAACCTATCAATAACCAATTACCTATAATAGCATTAATATATTTTATATTGTATTTTTCGTTATTACCGAAAGTACATAAACCCCCAACTAAACTGTCTGACATATAAGTCTTTTGTCTAAGTCTAAAAAACGCATTTCGCGGTATAGTGTTTTAATTAAAAAAATTATACTCTGCCATGAGTGTACAATTCACACAGTACCCATATGAGTGAAGACGGTTATAGGCACTTTTTTGACACATTAAGAGTTAGGCCTGTATATAATTTATGATATTAAGAAAGTTATTGTTTAAGTAAGCTAAACCAAAAGCTGGTAAAATATCTCTGACGGTAAGTACTCAGTATTGAAAGACAAGTATGGAATATGTTCTTGTATTTACTCATATTGTTCACCCCTACCCAGAGCAAGTTTATGATTCTCCAGTTGTGGTAATGTATATACGAGGTATGATCAAAAAATAACCGCCATTTTGGATTGTCAGTTTGTTTTTGACAGATAAAAAGGTTATTCATGTTTTGGTGTGCTCTTCGATGTTTTATTATTTCAAAAAATGGATCAAAGAAACTGTATTAAGTTTTGTGTAAAAAATGAAATTAAATGTGATTAAGTTTTGTGTAAAAAATGAAATTAAATGTGCATTAATGAAATGTTGAATGTGGCGTTTGGCGAGTCTACCATGAGCAGAACACAAGTTCAATTGTGGTATAAACGGTTTAAGGTAGGCCGAGAAGATGTCAATGACCATGCTCGTTTTGGTCGCCCGAGCACGTCAACAACCGATAAAAACATTGAAGCAGTGAAGAAAATGATTTTGGATAATCGTCAATCACTATTAGAGAGGTTGCTGATGATGTTGGCATATCGTTCGGCTCATGCCAAGCAATTTTTACGGATGTTTTAGGCATGAAACGTGCGGCAGCGAAGATTGTTCCAAAATTGCTAAATTTTGATCAAAAACAACGTCGCATGGACATCGCTCTGGAGATGTTGAACATCGTCAACGACGATCCAGATTTGCTCAAAAAGGTCATAACCGTCCATAATGTCCTTGCACATTTAATTTCATTTTTTACACAAAATTTAATACAGTTTCTCTGATCCATTTTTTCAAATAGTAAAAATTCGAACGCTGCAGTGCAGCAAAAAGGCCTTGCTACTAAATTATCAAACTAAATAAATCAAGAATGTAGCAATTTCGTTAGTTCTAGACAGGGAATTGTTTGTTATTGTAAAAAAAAATTTTATATGAAATTGTACCAAAAAAGTGTGAAATGTACCAGTGTACCACTGATGTGTCAATTGTACCAAATTTGGTACAATTTTACCACAAATCCCAACACTGCTGTTCAGCTGTTTAGTCATACGATTTATTTTCCACAAATGGAGCAGAAAAAAACGCATTTATTGGAGTAGAAATAAGAAATTTACATAAATTTAATTTAGAAATTTGTGATAGCAACGAAAGTTTCGTTACGAAACTTGGAAAATATAAAAAACAATGGTGATACCTAAAGAAATATTGAGTGATTACAAAGAAGTGTATGAAAGGGCAGTTAAGTTAGTCAATGAGGAAAGTAAAAACGACCCGTCTACAGATCCATATCGATCTCATTATGATGCCAGAGATTTACTGCTGCAGTTAAAAGAAAATCTTAAAAACTCATTGATTTCTGTACAAGCGGAGGAAGCTGACGATGGTGTTGATGATTTTACCTTTAAAGTGTTACAGGCATTTGTATGCCGTGATCTGGGACGCATTTATGTATTTTGCGAAGAACCTTCGACTGGTGAAAACTATTTAAAAGAGTGTTTAGATTTGGTAAAAGAAAGAAAGATGGAAGCAAAAGCTGTAATACCTTATGTGGGAGCTATGAATGAGTTGGGCATAGTATATGCCAATCGTACGGAATACAAAAAAGCTTATGAATATTTGAATAATAGTGAAAATGCCTATAAGGAGTTTAAAACAACTTCCAAAAATGCTTTATCTATAACAGATGTGTTTGGTACAGAAGAAGAAATTGAAGTGGGCAAAGGTCCTGAGGAGTTAGAAAGTCTTTACACATTGTGCACTTTTTATTTGGCTCAAGTTTATGGTCATTTAGGGGAGTTGGAAAAATCAGCTCAATATTGTCATTCAACATTAAGGAGGCAAGTGGAAGCCAAATCGTATGAACCTATAGATTTTGCTCTGAATTCCGCTACCTTATCGCAATACTTCATAGGCCAAAACATGTTCAAGCAAGCTCGTCATCATTTAGCTGCAGCCACATTGGTGATGGCTGAACATGAAACACAAATGTTAAATCCTCCTGGCTTGACTGACAAACAGAAGGAAGATATTCAAGAAACGTTTAAACATCGTTATGCCGATGTTGCTCGCTGTTGGGCCAAATATGGTTTGTCCCTCTTATCTGCTTCCAAGGATCGCCTATTTAATGATGATGATGAAAAGTTGGCAGAGGGTAAGTATTTTTTTCTTCAAAACTCAAGTTATTTATTAACTAAAATCTTGAAATTTTCACAGATGGCAAAAGACTTCAAATAGAAACCGATGCTTACTTCTTTCCAAACATGCCTCTGGATACATACGAAAAACGTATAAGCTGCGATTATTGTTTAACTTTTGACGACGCCAAAGAAGTCTACCATTTTGTTATCAAATGGTTAGATTTAGCCAAAGAATATTACACGCCAGAAAACGAGGCTACAGAATATGCTAAAATTATAAAGGATTATGCTGAACTTTACCAGCACATTGCATTCTTCGAAGAGGATCCCGTTAATCAGTCGAAAATGCAGAAGCGTCGAGCTAAGTATTACGAAGAACTATTAGATTTACTAAATCCAGTGTTTTATATGGCAATATGCCGTGAATGTTGGTATGGTGCTGGTCTTGCATATTGTGCTATTTTAGACATTAAACTAGATTGTTTTAAAGCCAATTGTACTCCAAATCCAAATGAACTGAGTAAAATCAATAACGTATGCCAGCAGGCTATACAGAATTTTAAGAGTTATATTAATTCATACAGTGATAAGGATGGCTCTCTTAAGACCAACATTGATGTAGATGAACAACGAACTCTACTTTATGCTCATTTTCATATGGGAAGGCTTCACTATAAAATGATAACGCCAGATCAAAATCTTCAATTAGAAAATCTCTCAAATAGCCTTAAGTATTATAAAATATTTACAGATGAATGTGCTAAACTGGAAGAGGCGGCCAAAACTTTACAGGCTGAAATTGGAGTTTGCCGTGAAATGGTGAATTTGTTACCTTTAAAAATGGCTAACGTAAGAAAACGTTTGCGTAAATAAAGAAAAAATTTAATTTGTTCATTAATTTGTTAATTGCATGCATTTTAAAAGCAACACTTTTTAATTCTTGTCAACGTCTAGTTAATAGTACTTCAAGCTTTTTTGTTATAATTTAGCTAAAATAAAATAACTCGATTTTTTATTCTACGAATGCTTCAATACAATAAAAGCGAAATTCCAGTTAAAATAAAAATAAAGCAACAATTTACTATTATTATATAAGATGTTTTTTTTTTTTTTGTTAATTTATTTGATAAGTTAGCGAAGTTAAAGGCTTGGCGATTTACCCTTCGACTTTACTGAAACACTGTGGACTGAACCCAAAGTACATTTAAGAGCTATAAAATTATTGGGCTTACGTTTCCAATATTCTTTTTGTACGTTTGTGGCCAATTGACGTACAGGTATAGCTGTTATAGTATCCAACAAATTAGCTTTAGCGTATTCAACAACTTTGTCAACTAAACCTTCAATATTTATACTTCGGCCATCAAATAGAGACTCTTTTTCCAGATTATCTACAATAAACTGAACAGTATCCTCCTTTTGAAATTCTTCCAATGGCAGAACCTCAATCAGTTCCTTAAACATATAAACCAGTATAAATTGTGTTTTATTCATTACTGCGGTAGCTTGACTTAATGCGAGTTTAGCATTGTCATAAATACCCGATACCACCTCTTCAGTATTTACATCTGAACGTTCATAGTCAAATAAACAGAGTATTTCATTGAACATATTCTCCAAATCATCACGGCATAATGATATTAAATATTTTTTTGGTATTAAATTTTGCAAATTCTCTATAATACAATCCATTATATTATCTGTGATATTGCCCTCAAAACTATAAGCAGCTTGTCCTAAATAACGTGTCACTTTGTAGGCATAACGCCGGACATTTTCCTTGCTAGTCATTTTACCGAAGTTTTTCATAAACAGTTTTTGCACAACTTTTTGACAACGTTCCATTATAAAATCGTCAGGCACTAATCGACTTCCAAATGCTTCAGCATTAAATATCTCTGGACAAGCCTGAGCATCATCGTTAGGTATCATTTCCTGATGCACAATCGGTTCTGTTGCTTCAGCTGCACCATCAATCTGTAGTGGTTTCGCTTTCATGCGTAGAGTACAAATTTCGCGCTCTAAGAACTGTGTTAAAGAATTTGATTAATTATATCTATAGTTTAAGATTATTAATATGTTGGGCATATGCATATTTACCTTAATTTGTTCCTTTTGCGCACGATCAACTACCAGAAGTTTTTCTATATCTTTATCTATGTTTAGATCCGGTGGCTTCGACCATTTATCATAGTTCTTTTCCTGCTGTATTAAAATTCTTTCCAAATTTGTATTTTCTTCCGTCAAAACCCCCAATATATTGAGCTTCTCGGAATTCTTTTGGGTTTCTTCAATAAATTCCTGTTGAGCCCGAGCCAATTCTTTCTGAGATTAGGATTTGGTTATAGTATTAAAATATATGTTTATATTCATATTTCAGAAAAATAAAGGTCAAAGTATAAAAACCTCAGTGAACACTTTAAATCTAATTTCAATACCTTCTTTTTTGATATTTCCAATTCAAGCAAACGTAATTCCTCCTCAACCGTTGTCTCTAAATCAAAGACGTATCTACGCAAAACTTCTTCCTCTAATTCATCCAGATCTACAACCATGCCAAATTTTTTCATCATTTCTTGACAGGTTTTTTCCTCCAAATGGGTGATTTCTCTGCGCATAAACTTAATATCTGCATTCATGCGACGCAGATGAACAATGTTTATCCGATGCAAACGTTTGGTCTCCAAAGATTCTAGTTTTAATTGATCAACTCTCCCCTGAAGGTTCAGTATAATAGAAGAATCAAAAAGTACAACTTTGCTAAGATCACGAAAATCTTGACCTTCTCTAAAATGTTGTATCTGATGCATTTGTAAACGAACGGATACATTAACTTTATTCAATTCTTGTTGACGTTTGCGCTGTAAAATAATGATAGTTAAAGATGTCATTTAGAAAAAACTGCAATTATGTCTGTATATATTACTCGGAATTCTAATAAAGTCTCATTTTCCTGAATATAAATATCGGTATGATTTTTCATTAGTTTTTGAGCTTGCTTTACTTCGTCCTTTTTAATATCAATTTGCTGCATAGCCTCAACTAAAGAACGTTCTAGTTGATGCCTGTCAGATCGTAACTTAAAAGCTAGTTCATACATGGGCCTTTCGAGTCCTGAAGGACAATGTGATTCATCCAAAATTATAGCAGTCACGTCAGTAGAATCAATACTTTTGGTATCATCTTCTTCGCTGGTAGAGTCATCTTCAGAAGAGGACTCAGATGACTCTGTAAATAAATTATTATTACAGTATTCAAATAAAACTTAGTACTAAAAATAATCATCTTCACAAGAGGATTGTTAATAAAATATTACAGTTTTTAAATAAAACAACATTAAAATAAATATTATTTATATTATTTTTAGTGTTCAATAAAAAACGCAAAAAATTAAAAAAACCCAAAGAACTGGCAACCCTTGTTTATAGAAAAACAACCACCAACAGAGTGCGCTTACAGTATTGATTTTAAAAAGGTTGTGTTTAGTATTTAATTTAGCTGTGTTCAATAATCATTTGTTTCGCTTGTTTATAATTCCCGTATTCTTTTTTTTAAATTTGGTTGTATATATACAACCATCGTGCCGGATACAGACGGAAGTGTGTGTCTTCTGTTTGTGATGGCACGTAGCTGGACATTGATCGCTAGACCGTTATTAGTGTTTGCAGATCTGCTCAGTGGCATCCGTCACACACTATTGTTTCCCAATAAAATTTGCTTGGCAGACGTTTGGTGCTGAAGTTCAATTGCCGGTTTTCTGTTGCAGCGACGACGGGTCGTTACGCACAGTCAAGCGATGTCTCCCAAGAAGCTAGTGGCGAATGGTGCTGGTTTTTCCACATCATTCAACAAAGCTCCTGGTGTGTTTACATTCGCTGTGAGACCAGCATCGGATTTCCCAGTCTGTCGTTTTCAAAATTTCTTAGTTAAGTAACTTGTAGCTTAGCTTCGGATTTTCGTAAATTTGCAGTTCAGAACACTTCCATATCTGTGGCACTGTCGAGCAGTTTGCCCATTACTTTTTTGTTATTCAATCCGGATACTAACGCCACGGCTCCTTCAGCCAGCCAGCCACATGTTTTTGTTGCACAAACAAAACGGAAAGGAAACAAAAAATGTATGCATGTTATTTATGTCGAAATATAATTTTAGCTTATAGCAAAGTAAAAGGGCACGGCTTGATCAACGGATGGCGAGGGGTTTTACTGTGCCAAAAAAAAAAAAAATGCATGTGCGCACCACATGCATTTTTTCAATGGTTAAATCAACGGCAAGAGGACGTACGCACATAGACTCCGTCATTCGTTATACATACTTTATTTAACAAGTAAAAAACCAAAACATTTGTAGGGTGTTTCGAAAGTGATACGATTATGTATGATGGCCTTATATTTGAACAGTAATGGAATGGCACTTAAAATTTACAAAGATTATATTTTACTGTAACAAGTAACGAAGATAAAATTAAAAAAAGGTGTCTCGTTTTGTTTGCACATAGGGAACAAAAATTTGTGCATGTTCCGTCGAAATATAATTTTTGGTTGGTTCGTCGTCGGATCAACGGATAGCGAGGGGTTTTATTTTGCGCACCACATGAATTTCTTCACTTTTTACTTTAAATATAATAATATATTTTGCAAAAACTAACAAAACTTTTATGTTTTGTCTAACAAATTTTCTTCTTTTTTATTTTTCTTTGGGTTTTTGACAACTGTGGGTGTTTTTACACAAACAAAATTGCCTGTGGTTGTTTTTGTTGCAACATTGCGATTACCTAGTATTCAATTCGCCTTGGTACTATCTATCTATTACTATTCTCTAGTATAAAAAATAATTAAAAATTAAAGGATGTCCCATCAGATAAGAAAAAAAGATTTACAACTTGTACTTTTAAAGTTATATATTGCAGGAACAACGGAACCCTACTTGTGTGAGCCTCATTCGCACTTGACTGATTTATTTTAATGTGGTGAAAGATGATAAGAAACTTTTTTTAGTTTTCACCATTTTTATACCCTTCACCACAGGTGGAAAGGTTATATATAAGTTTGTCATTCCGTGTGTAATTTCTACAATATTCATTTCCGACCCCATAAAGTATATATATTCTGGATCCTTATACATAGAGAAGTTGATTAAGCGATGTCCGTCTGTCCCTCTGTCCGTCTGTCCGTCTGTCCGTGTTAGTGTGGTAATGTCATTTGCCAAGGCACCAGTAGAGATACAAAAAATTTAAGCACACCAATATGTCAGGCATAGTTTCGAAAATTTTGCTATTGCAATTCAGCTACATCGGATCATTCCTTTGGAGGCTACGGGCCAAAAACCGCGCCCACCTATATTTTTTTAATTTTTTTCGGCTTTAATGATTTGTTTTGCCTTTTTTTGTCAAATAAATATTAGACTGCGACAGGTAGATCGCAAGGAGTGCATACAGATCTCGGGGGATCAATAACCCCCTGCGAGGGGCGATTTTTGTTAGTTTCTAGATTGGTAGGGTTTTTCTGCTTTGATTTGTATTAGAGACCTTAATAGAAAGCAATACGCATAGAGGTAGCCAATGGACCCACAGGGTACCCACTGACAAATAGGAGCAGTTAAAAGGACTCCCCATGTGTCAATATGATGAATTTTTTTTTAAGGATTTCTTTTTCTTTAGTCTGACCATTCTAACTCAATATAGATTGGAGAAAGGTCCAAAATTTAACAAAAAAATTTCAATCAAATTTAAAAAAAAATTAAAAAAAATTTACAAAGCATTTTCAAAAAGATACTTTACAGAAAAATATTCGAAAAAAAACTTTTTAAAAAAATTTCCAAAAAATTTTCGAATAAAATTTTACAAAAAATGTTTAAAAAAATATTTTTACAAAAAATTTTACACACAATTTTCGAAAAATTAAAACAAAAATTTCAATATTTCTTTGAAAATGAAAATCATGACTGTAACATAACATATATTTAATATTAAGAATATACATATGTATGTATGTGTGTATATAGAGTAACATATTTTTTTAAATGCGTTTGATTTTTAAATAGATGATATCTCTAGGTGCATTAAACACATAGACATCATCAGATTACCGACTACAAACTGTCAAAAATGAAACGTTGTGGCTGTCGTCAACTTAGGCTAATTTCTATTTTATTCAACAAAAGAAAATGTCACAAAATTGAAAATTAAAAATTCATATGCAAAAACAAGTTTTGGAGGAAATATTTATAATTTTTTTTAAAAGTTTTTTAATTTTGTTAAAGTATGTTCGGCTTTTTTGGTCGTAGCATTAAATAAATTAAAAAAACTCTTGTGTTGTTTTTTTAACTAATTTTATTCCGATATTTCGACCAACTTTGTTGGTCATCTTCAGGGAAATTTGAATGAATTATATTGCAGTGTCGTCCGTTGTTGATGCTTTTAAGCTTTGTCACTGACTAAAAAAGCAAAATATGTAAGTATTTCTACAACAATGTCAGAGTTTACGATGTAGCTGTCGGCTTCAATATCATTAAGTAGCTGACAACACGGCGACAATTGTAGCAAACGGAATTTGTTTTCATTTGTCTTCTATTTTTTTAACTCATGAATAATGATTTTTTCTCATACAAATTTATTTAAGTAAAGAGTCAACAATATGGATAATGCTGTACATGTCTGTATAAATCAAATCACCGTGGTGAAAGGTATAGAAGATTCAGCACGGCCGAATATATCAGTTTTACTTGTTAAAATTAAAAAGGTTAACATGAAGACTCAGAAGAACGTGCGATATTATCAAAATTTTTATTGTGAGAAAAATGTTTACATCATCAGCAAACAGCGATATATTATAACATTTCGTAGATCAGGATTGGACGAGACACCTGGCAGTACACCAGGAAAAAATTTATAGGGTTATATATGCATTTTTTATTATAAAGTTAATTTTGGTTTAATCCAATTCAGACCATATAAATAACATAAGTTTGTGATTATTTACAAATCCTTAGTGGATTAAAGTCGTTAACTGTAAAAGGTTTGTAATTATTGTGCATCTTCATCTAAATCCATGTTGATGCCGTGGTATTAAATGTAATATGTTCATAGAAAAAAGTTTTAACATTAATATTATGAATTGAGTTCATACATTTTTAGTAATACAAAATATGAATTTTATTTAAAAATGAAATAAAAAATCAAAGTAGCTTGAAGAAAAATGTAAAAAAAGTTATTTTTCAAAAAGAAAAGAGATATGAAATATTTTAAAATGTTCTTCAAATGCAATTAAGCAATCTTTATGCGAAAAAGGTAAGTAAGAGATTTTAAAGATAATCAGGTATGTGATGGAAAACGATTTTGTAAACGAATCGATTTTTTCCTTGTTGTTTTGTATAAAAATTAGTTTTTACTGCTGCAATAAATCCACAACACCATCATCCAACCTACCCCACAGAAGTTGGGAAGGAGGAAATAAGAACGTTCTCACGACTTCGATTGGGTCATGCCGCCTTCTCCCATGAATGGCTTCTTAAAAAACCATCCCAAGCACCAACGTGTCTCCACTGTAACAACAACCTAACCATTAAACACATCCTAGCGGAGTGCCGAAAACTTTCCAAACAAAGGCGAACAATTTTTGGCAATATCTCAGCCCTGATCCTCCTTAAGGATCCATCACCGGAAAACATAAGAAAAATCTTCAAATACATAAAACTTATCAAACTAAAAATTTAATATCACATTTGTAAATATTGTAACGAGTGATTTTTTAAGAGCTTGAGAACTTTTTTAAAAAAAAAAAACGCATAAAATTTGCAAAATCTCATCGGTTCTTTATTTGAAACGGTAGATTGGTCAATGACATTTACTTTTTGAAGATAATTTCATTTAAATGTTGACCGCGGCTGCGTCTTAGGTGGTCCATTCGGAAAGTCCAATTTTGGGCAACTTTTTCGAGCATTTCGGCCGGAATAGCCCGAATTTCTTCGGAAATGTTGTCTTCCAAAGCTGGAATAGTTGCTGGCTTATTTCTGTAGACTTTAGACTTGACGTAGCCCCACGAAAAATAGTCTAAAGGCGTCAAATCGCATGATCTTGGTGGCCAACTTACCGGTCCATTTCTTGAGATGAATTGTTCTCCGAAGTTTTCCCTCAAAATGGTCATAGAATCGCGAGCTGTGTGGCATGTAGCGCCATCTTGTTGAAACCACATGTCAACCAAGTTCAGTTGTTCCATTTTTGGCAACAAAAAGTTTGTTAGCATCGAACGATAGCGATCGCCATTCACCGTAACGTTGCGTCCAACAGCATCTTTGAAAAAATACGGTCCAATGATTCCACCAGCGTACAAACCACACCAAACAGTGCATTTTTCGGGATGCATGGGCAGTTCTTGAACGGCTTCTGGTTGCTCTTCACTCCAAATGCGGCAATTTTGCTTATTTACGTAGCCATTCAACCAGAAATGAGCCTCATCGCTGAACAAAATTTGTCACATTTGAACATTTCGAACCGAACACTGATTTTGGTAATAAAATTCAATGATTTGCAAGCGTTGCTCGTTAGTAAGTCTATTCATGATGAAATGTCAAAGCATACTGAGCATCTTTCTCTTTGGCACCATGTCTGAAATCTCACGTGATCTGTCAAATACTAATGCATGAAAATCCTAACCTCAAAAAAATCACCCATTAGATAACACACATAGAAATAATTTGTAAATATGTATGTACATATTTTTTTTTTTTACCTATTTCATTTACCTATTTCATTCATTTATTTATATTCACAATCAGAGCTGATGGCCAATGTAGCTAGTGCTCTTAAATTAAATTTAATCTAAGAATTTATTTCTTTCAGATTAAATAAACTAATAATAATAATAATAGTTTTTACTAATTTTTTATTTTTTTAATATTTTTGTCTAAATTCTTAATTATTGTTTGATTTTTATCGATTGGTTTAGTTTTCAAACCCAAATGTTAAGAGATGGATACAAAAATAATTCTCAAAATCGATCGAAATTCATCACACCCTTTGAAATCGATCATTTTCCATCACATACCTGAATATTTCTTAACCCCCGTCATTCATTTGCTATCAACATGTCTTAACAAAAGTCAAACTTCATATAAAAAAAACCAGTATTAATAATATTTTTTTTTTTTCATATGAAGTTTGACTTTTGTTAACGCATGTTAATATCTAATGGAGACGGGGGGTTATGAAGTGGAAATATTAATCCTTACTTTTGCATTTTAAATACACTTAAAAATGAACATGGATACTCGTAAACTTATGTATGTAAGAAATTCAGGAATACACTTCAACTCAACTTAGACACACGGCAGTTTACAATTTATCTATTAAGATAATCTGCAAAATATTAATTGTGTATCATACTGCTTATAAACAAAGGCCCCCAAACAAAAAAAGTGGTTAAAATGAAAATGCATTGGTTTGCAAAATATTTAGCAAAGTGAAACAAACCTACCTTGTTGAAAGCTGGTATGTTAGCTGGTATGCTACTGATTTAAAATTTTTACATGATTCTCGTTGAGATTGTGTATGTGCTCACACACATTAATAATAATAATTTTATATTAATTTGTTCATATATTTTAGGAAAATATTTTAAACACACATGTTATGAAAAATTCATATATTTTATTACGATGTTCAAAAACTGAATGAAAAAGTTTGGGAAAAAAGTCAGGTTCGATTCATAATATTTATGACAAAATTCATGGAATCTAGGTATTATTTTTTTCTGTGTTATGAGTAAACCAGTTACTGGTAAATTCTTCAAGAAGGTTAGGAGTTTGCAAAATTAAAGAATGATTTTGGGTTGATTTGATTTCATTCTCTTAATATATTTTTTAATAATTCTTGCAAAAAAACCGACTTCTTAAAATCATGTTTCATGTTATATTCGAGGAAGATTGTAGCGGAATTTTTTAAATGTCGTAGCACAAAATGTTAATTCAGGTAAAAAAAACTAATTTTGGAATTTAATAATCTAAAACAAATATCAGTTGATTTTCTATCGGGGGAGCAGTGCTTCCGGTGAATATAGGGGCACAAGACCTCAGGGTTCTGTTTTTTCAGGTCAAACCAATGCCAAACGACTGTCTGTATATAGCGGAGCAAAAGTTTGGCTATATATATAAAATTACTTTTGAAAATTTTAATTATTATTAGTCGAACTGTTTTATGTATTACATACAATGAAATTTATAATCAAGCTTAAGTTCGTTTTTATTCTCTCTAAGAAAGAATTAATTAAATTACAAATTAGGTGATAATATTAAAGAAAAATTGGGAAAATTTTATTTTTAGACACCAGCTAACTATTGCGACACCCTGTAGTTTCCGAATGCAAATTTTATGCTTGTTATAGCGGTCGCAGCAATATAGGTTTTTTGTAAATTCCAACAAAGAACTGTAACGGTTTAAAAGTTAATATTGATCAAATTACATAAGCTATTGCGACTTTATAATTTTAAATATTTATACTTATTATAACAGACATAGTAATGGACATTCTGTCTAACTGTTAAGTAATTTTCAATAACTGTTCAAAAGATAGGGCCATATATGTATATAAAATGACGTCACCTGTTGGGACACCCGTTAAATTCAAATTTTAGTTTAAATACTTGTTTTAGAGGACTTTGTCATACAGATTCTTTGTAAATTTTAACTGTGTGTCCATATACATCAAATTATATCAACTATTGGGACACCCTTTAATTTCTAATTTTAAATATTTATACTTATTGTTATACAAGATATCAAGGTATATTTATCTTACTAGGTAGTGTCGTCTGCCCAGCTGATTTAGTAGTTCGACATGTCAAAAGTTCTATGTGTTCAGAAATTTTATTGTGTAGAAGTGAGAAAGCAATAAAACACATACACGCCTTCTCAATTTTCTTATAGATTTTTTGACATTTCGAACTACAAAGCAAAAACAAAATGCCATGTTGTTCTTGGATTGTTGTATTTGTTGTAGGGATGCCACTACCAAGTAAAATAAATATACCTTGCAAGATATAGTACTTAACATTCTGTCTAATTTTTAAGTCATTGTCTATAACGGTTCCAAACATGGAGGCATAATGGTCAAATTACATCAATAATGGGGACACTCTTTAATTTATAGACCCAAATTTTATACTTGTTATAGATGACTTAGCAACTGTCTATCTATAACAGTTCAAAAGTCTGACCTTATATATCAATTTGCATTTACATTTACATTGGGACACCCTTTAATTTTGAAATATGTTATACTTGCTATTATAGCGGACTTAGCAATAAAAGTTCTTTGTAAACTTCAACTGTCTGTCTATAATGGTTCAAAATTTTAGCCATATATATCAAATTAAACCAACTAATGAGACACCCTTTAATTTATAATTTTAAGTATTTATACTTATCACAACAGAACGTAATATAATTCTTGCAAAAAAAAACGACTTCAAAACAGATAAGCTTAAAATCATGTTTCTTTAAGACGGTAACTATTGCGACACCCTGTAATTTCCGAATTCAAATTTTATACTAGTTATAGCGGACTTAGCAATACAAATTCTTTGTAAATTTCAACTGTCTGTCTATAACGTTTCAAAAGTTTGGCCATATATATATATATATTAAAATAAACCAACTAATGGGACACTCTTTAATTTCTAATTTTAAATATTTATACTTATTATAACAGACATAGTAACGAACATTCTGTGCAACTTTCAAGTGTTTGTCTATAACAGTTTAAAAGATAGGAGAATAAAGGTGAAATTTCGTCACCTATGGGGTCACTCTTTAATTTTTAATTTAATTATTTTATTACTTTTTGTTATTGGGAGCTATAGTGATACGCACTTTTTTATTTTAAATTGTTGACCTATAAAGTTCATAATACACGTAAAAAACATGTATGTTGTATGGGGACACCCATCAATTTTTTAAATTTAAATTTTCTTTTAAAATAGGACCAATCTGTAAGCATAACCTTTCTAATAAAGAAAAATTTTTTAAAATCGGTTCAGAAATGACCGAGTTCTGTAGGCACAAACATACAAAAAAATAAAAACAAGCAACACACAGACGAATTGATAATCTCCTTCTTTTTTTGAAGCCGGTTAAAAAGAGTAGTATTTAACAAATTATATTTAGCTCGACAAATAGAGTACTTTCCGTAGTCAGTAACGAGGTATATATATATATATATATCTTACTAACAATACAAGAACAATTTGTCATTTTGTTGTTGCTTTGTCATTTTGTTGTGAAATGTCAAAAAACATAGAAGAAAATTGAGACGGCGCACGGTGGTTCAGAATTAATTTTCATTGGCCAAAACCTATATTTTTTGTTGACACAGATTCTTAAAATTTTTATGTCACCAGAAAGAAAACAGATCAAAACTAAGGTAGCCGAAAAATTGGGTCAAAATATTCGCAGTAGTGGGCGTGGCATGCTGCTAAAGGCAAAGAATTTATGTTAATTTAAAAATAAAATAAAAATTGTAATATTTGATCTCATATTAATTGCGATTTCTTAAAAACTGTTATCGATATTGAGCTGCGTTTTTTTTTGTTATGTTAGGTGAACTGTTGTTTTTAAGAAATGGTATATGCGCACCCTGTATAATTTGTAAATAGGGTGTTATGTTTAAAATTGGAAACCTCCATATATTCGCAAAGTTTGAAGTTTAGTAGTATATAACTTCTAAAGGACAAAAAAGGACAGAAAAACGAAACTACCCAAAGAAAGGCAAAAGTGTTCTCTTTAAGCCTATATATACTTTTGCACCCGCCCGGATCCGCCCGTAGAACACTTTTTCTATTTTAATGAAAAAACTCAACATTTTTACAAACAAATTTCTATCAAAATTGCTAGTAAATTTACTTTAGAAGTCATTCACTGCCAAAAGTACAAATTGCAGATAGCAAAACGTAAGGGGAAAGAGAGGAATCTAACTAAAAAGTTAATTTTATTCGAAAATTGAGAATTTTAGTACACAAAACAATTTTTTGTAAAATTTCCTTAAAATACAGTATAAGTTGTATATGACAAATTTTCCCATAGAAAACTTGTATAAAAAATGGGGATGCGATGGGTCTTCTGGACAAAGACAATGTAAACAATTTTTATGTGAGGATATTTCAGACACA
This sequence comes from Phasia obesa, assembly GCA_949628195.1. Classification (NCBI taxonomy): domain Eukaryota; kingdom Metazoa; phylum Arthropoda; class Insecta; order Diptera; family Tachinidae; genus Phasia; species Phasia obesa. Next base: position 69,116,307 of record OX451216.1, on the reverse strand, counting down.
GATATGTTCATGGTGTCATTTGTACCATTGCGATTGAAAAAAACTTAGAGGACTCGGAACCTTCGTCCAGCACAGTGCAAACAAGTTATATTTGGAAAAACCAAACTCTATCGTCTACAAAATACTGCAGACCAATAAAATTTGAATTTAAAAAGGAAACTCATGATACCATTAAGAATGAAGTAAGTGACATTAGAGCTCAAATTTCAACACTAAGGCCATTAGAGTTAGAGATAGAGGAACAGACTATTAAATTGAATTACCAATTAATACTATCTATGATAGACGGAAAAACTGCCCAGGTTTTGACTGATACAAAAGCTTCATCCAGCTGTATTATATGTAAAGCAACATCAAGTCAGTTAAACCAAGAACCAACAAAGTCGGAGGATAGTATTGATGCATTTGAATTTGGATTATCACCGCTACATACGAGGATAAGATTTATGGAACACATACTGAAAATAAGCTATGATTTGGACTTCGGAGCTTCAGGATCAGTAAGAAATAATGACACCAACAAAGATATAAGAAAATTGAAAAAGAAACAAGTTCAAGATGCATTTCTCAAGCACGGGTTGATTATAGATCAACCAAAACAAGGATCAGGTAACACAAACGATGGCAACACCGCAAGAAGATTTTTTTTGGATCCCGAAACTACATCTGATATACCAGGTGTTGATAAAGCTGTTATTTCAAGATTTAAAACAATTACTGAATTACTTGCGTGCAATGAACTAATTAATGCTAAAAAAAATTGGTGATTACGCCAAGGAAACCGCTGCTATATATACATCCAAATACAAATATAGAAATATGTCAGCAACAGTGCATAAAGTTCTTTATCATGGAGAAGAGGTCATTAAGCACCATTTATTACCAATTGGAGATTTGTCAGAGGAAGCCCAGGAAAAAAGAAACAAGGATTACAGGTTTTACAGAGAACATAATACCAGAAAAATATCACGAATTTCTACAAATGAAGATTTATTTCATATATTATTGGCAATTTCAGATCCCTTCATCTCTAGCATTCGAAGTCAATGGAAATTGAATCATTCGGAACTAAATGCCGAAGCTAAGGCACTGCTACAGGACACAGGTAATACAGAGCAGAATATAGAATATTTACAGGAAATATTCCAGCCAAATGAATAATAATTATAATTTAAATTTAGTATTTGAATAAAATAAAGTATACAAACATTAATATTAAATGTAATTTTATTTACCTAGAATATATTTATAACTATAAATAAATATGTATATAATTAAAGAAAAATTAAATTACACTGTTTTGTTTTAAAATTGACCAAAAGCTAGGAAATATGTAAGTAAGGCATAAAGTTGAAATTTGGACAATCCTAATGAAAATACGGAATAAAGTTGAAATTTGGACAATCCTAATGAAAATACGGAAAATACACCTCAGTGAAAATAGGGGCCACCCTAAGGATAGCAAAATATTGTATTGTCATCCAAGATTGACCCGTGGACCAAATTTGAGCCAAATTGTTTAAGGAAAAGTGAGTCAAAAATGAGTTGGCACATTTGAAACGGAATTTCAAACAAGAATTAGGAAAAGCAAATCGAAAGTTCAACTTTAGGCTTGAATTTCTCAGCAACCGCTGCACCGATTTTAATAAGGCCTATACTCGGTAAAAGCTTAAGATGTTGTCTATTGATTAAAAAAAGAACTACTAAAAAATCTTTATTAGTTAAAAAGTTACAGAGTTTTGGCCAATGAAAAACGTTTCTGAACCACTGTGCGGCGTGAGAAGGTATGTGATTTATTGCTTTCCCACTTCTGCACTATTAAATTTCTAAACACATACAACTTTTGACATGCCGAACTACTAAATCAGCTGGGCGGACGACACTACCTAGTAAGATAAATATACCTTGGTCAGTAGTATAATTCGAGTTGTTGCATTTTTTATTTTCTTTTTATTTTTTGGAGATATTTTTATTAAAATGTAAATATATAAAGAAGTTCTCAACTTACCATCTGGCCCTTTCTCTGCCTTAGGTGGGCGCCATTTCTTTTTGAAAATTCGTCGTAAAAAATCAAAAAATTTATGACCCTTAATGGTGCTCATAAACTTCGTATGCACCGAAAATATTTGCTCATTAATACGATCACAATTTTTGCGTAGATCTTCGATTTGACGATTTAAGTTGTTTATAGAAGATTGGGCCTGATTGCGAGCCTTCATGGCCTCTTCGGCACTACTTAACAGTTTGTTTTCAATCTCTTCACTGTCGCGCAGTATATATAATTCCTGATTAAGAGTTATTAAATAGCTGGTCATGAATATTATCTCAAATTTGGTGTGCAAGCGCTCGTTGTTCAGGTCTTTTAGACGTGAGTTAAAAAGTCGTATATTCGTATCGACAGAATGAAGAATGCCCTCTTGTTCTACCATCAAGTCCATAAGCCAACGATAGCGTATTTCTATGAGCCAGGGTGTTGGGTTTTGTGTGGAATTGTCATAATAAAGGGGATCATCCTGACGCGGCAGGCGCTGTATTTCATCAATTAACTCAAGGGCTTCTGGAAAGACTTGTGCATCCTTCATATCCAATGTTAAATATTTTTCTATTTCAAGTAAAACCTCTTGAGATAAGGTGGTTTTAACTTTAGGTGGTGGCGGTCGAGGCAATATATCTTCTACCGATTTTTCTAAATATAGAATATCCTGTATTTCTATATTACAACCAGGACTACAATGTTCTATCAAGTTCAATTCAGGCCATTCTTCATCCATATTGAGTGGCGGTATTTCCATTAAAGATTTACTATTCTTTTCAGGCAAATATTTGTGTAATTCTTGCAACCGCTTTTGTTTTCGATTGATTAGTTCATAAAGCTCCTTCTTCTCATTCCTTAACTTAAACATTTTGCTATTAAAATTAGATATGATTTGATTCAAACGTTCTCTAAGTGTTATGATTTCTTTGTATTTCCAGGTCAAGGTTTCATATTGTTGCGGCTCATAATCGTGTGCTGTTTTAAGTTTATAATTTCCTATACTTTTTTCAGCTTCTTGTATTTTGCGATCATCATCCGGATGATTGCGATTCGGATCTGGTTCTTGATTAATCATTTTCTCCCAATGATAAGTACGCTCCACCTCGTACCATTGACGGGAGCGATAACGGCGTAGTAAACGCAACATTTTGGGACTAAAACGTGGTATTATGGTATCTGGATCACGTCCGAAGAAGAAAGTTTCAGTTGCTGGTTCGGGCATACTTCTTTCCTTATCCTCGGCCATCATTAATTGCACGGGTCTGAGAGGAAGAAAAATAAGTTTTAAAATACAAACATTCAGAGTTTTCTGCTACTAGTTCCTGTATGTTTAAAATACATAGTTTTCGCATTGAACAAATCTAAAAAATTTGTCCACATACATACATACATATGTGTGTATGTACATACATACATACATATGTGTGTATGTACATACATACATACATATGTGTGTATGTACATACATATGTACATATACTTTTATTATAATTATTATAGCACACTTTTATTATGACATATTGGAACTGGTAGCAAAAATATTAATAATAAAAAATTGTTTATTTTTATCGATCAACATAAGTCGGAGGAGCAGTCAGTGAAAAATAAAGAAATGTAAAATTGTTTGATGTCAGTTACATTATGTCGAAGTGTGTTAGAAATTTATTCGACATACTGAAACTGGTTAGTATAAGAAATGCTTAGTATATTTTTTTTTATTATTATTATTTCTTACTCTGTTGTTAGTATTGGTACAACTTCCTCATCTGAAATGTCTTCTCTGTTAAATGCAGCATGTGAAAGATGTTAAAGAATTAACTTTTATGTAAAATGTAATGTGATGTCTGTTGTTGTGATAATGGATTGATTAAAGTCAAACTAAATTTTTTCCACCAAGTGCTTAAAGTAAAAATAGCTCTAATGCCGTTTAAAATTAACTGTGTGATTTTGGAGACTATCAGAGCAGAGACTGACAGAAAGTACTTATAAAATAAATGTTGTTAAGTATTTACACATATTTTTGGGTATTAGTTATACCTATACTTATAACACAGAAAATACCTACACATACTCATTTGCAGTGAAATAAGTATGGGTGTACTCAATACTTATAACAAACTTTATTTATACACAACGAACTTAAAAATGTATAAGTAATGCATGTATGAGTACAACTGGTTGTAGGTAGATAATGTGATGGCTAGCTGTCATACCCATACTTATAACTACCTAATACTTTCAAGTATGGAAAAGTACTTATAATACTCTAAGTATACTTATAAGTAAAACAACTACTTTTAGGAATTGTGTGTATAAAAAGGTGGATGTTGTTTGGCAATATTTTGTTTATAACCGAACATTGGTTAAGTATGGAGAACCAAAATAATTTTTATATTAGGATGAAGGAATGAATGAACGTATTTTTAACCCTAGAACCATAATGTACGTAAATTTTACGTACACTTTTTTTCTAAATTTGTGTAAAACAAGTGTGTGGCATTCTAGCGGTATTTCCTTCTAGTTATGCTTTCGTCAAGTGTTTTATTTTACATACAAGTGTCAAAGAGCATCATATTTAGTTTTTTTCAGGCTGCCAACGCATGCGCACTTAGAGACTGTGTGCAAAATTTACGTATCGTTAGTAATAGAAGATACATTTTTGTACGTAAGTTTTACATATTATTAGTAATAAAGTATAAATTCGTGTACGTAATTCTTTCGTATCGTAAGTATAAAGTGTATTTATTTCCTCTGTAATTGTAAATAGGAATAAATTTATGTAAGATGGCAGAAGAAAAACCTTGTAGTCCAAAGCGCAAACTCAAATATGATGAGTGGAGGCTATACTGAAATTGATATTAGTGAAATAATAGAGTTAAAGAAGAAAATAACAATAGTGATGTCAGCTTCGCTGATAGGAATTACATTCCTTCAAAAATCGATGAAGCTGAAATCGAAAAAAGAAATGGAGGAATGCTAAAAGGAAAAACCAGAAATTCACATAAATATAAGTCGGCCAAATAATATGGACTCAGAAAAAGCACCAACAGAAAAAAACGGGAGTTTGTAAGCAAAGTCAATCTTAGGAAAGAATAGGTACAAATGGAATACCTTTCCAGTTCATCACCAAGGGACTAAGTGTGCCGCTAGGAATGTTGTATATATTCGTCCTGATAATGGAAAAATATGTTTGAATAATAAGCCTTAGGTTTTTTAAATTTATGTTTAAACAAAGGGCCATCATCGAATCGATATTCGATCATTTTCTGACTGAAGAAATACTTAACATAATGTTAGATCACACCAACATCATAATTAATCAACTAAGAATCAAGTACCAAATGACACGATTTGACTATGAAGAAATTGAAGGCCTTGTTGGGGCTGCTGTTAAAAGTATATATAAAAGAGAACGACTACTACTTATTGCTGCATTTGTAAAACAACTGCTATTTTTGGAGAACACCAAATTAAAATTTGTCAAAATTGTATGAGTAACGATAACTGATTAGTGTAAATATATTAAAAATACTTTTATTTTTATAACAAATGAAATAAAATAAATTCATAAATTTAATTAAAATAAAAAATTGAAAATTTTTTAACTTGCAAAACTTTATTAATCGAAAGGCCTTATGTACGTGAAATTTACGTATTGTTAGTATAAACGTCGTAAAAATTATCGTTATGGTTCTAGGGTTAAATTTTGAAATAATTAATACATATAGTTACATATATATATAACATACTTAGATTATTTACATACTTGTACTTATTCCTACTCTGTACTTACAAGTATGGGTATAGCCAATACTTTTTCCAACTTTTACTTATACTTAGTTGTATTGCCAAAAATAAGTAACAAGTATGCGAACACTTTTTCTCTGCCTATACTTGTAGTTATTTAAGTTGAAATTGATATGAGTATGTGGGTATGGTATGTTGTTTGAGCTGTAGCTATACACATTTATACATGTTTGGCATCAAATACTTAATAAGTACTAAAAATGATACTTTTGTCATTCTCTGTATCAGAGTGTTCTAAAAACAATAACTTTTAGTATAAAAGATGTAACTAAACTGACAGTTCTGAGAGTTTGTCTGTTTCTTTGATAGTGTAAATATTAGCATTGAAATACAGGCGTGAGTTGTACTATATATACAGTGACCATTATTTTCATGAAAAATAGTGTACACATAATATGTGTACATTATATTATAATGGATTTGATGAAATATCCAAATTCATTAATAACATTTAAGAATACCAATTTCACATAATATACATAGGGCTTTTAATTTGTGATTTTCAACTGCATTATTACAAATATAATTTAAAGACATATAAATTTTTTGTTGTAAAAATTTTATCGAATTTTTTTTTTTAATTTTATCGAAAATTTTTTGTAAAATTTTAATCAAAATTTTTGGAAAAATTTTATCAAATTTTTTTTTGTAAAAATTTTTTCTAAATTTTTTGTAAAAATTTTATCCAAAATTTTTTCAAAATTTTTTATAAAAATTTTATCCAAAATTTTTTGTTAATTTTTTTTTAATTTTTTCGAAAATTTGTTGGAAAACTACTACAGGGCCTATTGGCTACCTCTATGTGTATGTGCAGAAAAACCTTGCCAGCCTAAAAACAAACAAAAAATCGCCTCTTGCATACGGATTTTGGGGGATCAATAACCATCCTCCGAAATCCGTATGCACTCTTTGCGGTCCACTTGTCGCTGTCTAATATTTATTTCACAAAATATGCAAAAGAGAATCATTACAATCAAAAAAAAAAATAAATAAAAAAAACGCAAAAATATAGGTGGGCGGAGTTTTTTATTCACAGCCTCGAAAAGAATCGTCTGATGTTGCTAAATTGCAATCATAAAATTTTCGAAAATATGCCAGGCAGATTGGTGGGCTTAAATCTTCTATATCTCGTCTGGCGAGGTATACTTTAGGGGTCGGAATTGAATATTGTAGAAATTTCCATCTTTGGGTTTGCAAAGGGTTTTAAAAATCATTTAAAAATCAAAATAAACTTAAAGGACAGGACTACATTTTCATATGAACACTCATAAATCAAGTATTTCTTTTCCTGTAGTAGTTGCATGTAGTTTTCAAATGGATTTTCAGCAATTTTTATTGAGTTTTTTCATTGTGGAAATAATGAAAAAGTGAACAATTGTGAGAAAAAATAATGTACAAAAGGGATATGTTTTAAAAAAAGTGGACAAATAGCGTATGCACAAAAAATAGTGTACAAGAGGCAAAAAGAGTGTACTGTCCACTATAACAGTGAACGGATGGTCACCGTAACTATATTCGACGATTTGCTACCCCAAGCAATCACAAAATCAGAATTACGTCCAACTCAAAAAATTGCATCAAAATAAAGATTTTGCAACTCTGATCGCATAAAATGAAATAGTTTATGATTTTTTGAAAAGATTATCAAATTGGACATACCTGTCTCACACACATACATATATACTTATACTCCTCACTATAATACTTTTTGAGCACACATGCCTTTTTTGACATCTCGAACGATTGAGTATGATAGTAAATTGCGGACTTAAATATGCAGGTATTTATTCATTAAAAGATAAATAAAATGATGTTTTAAAAGAGATCAAGTAAAAGTACTATATTCGACAGAGCTTAAATCTTGTGTACCTTTCACCTAAGCGATTTAATGTTTTCTCGTTTCATTGATGCACTTTTAATATAAAATAAAAATTACGGAATAAAATTTTAAATTTTATAGCGATATAATGATAATTTAATACAAGTTTTCTCGTATTCCTTTATCTGGGTTTGGTTGGCTAAATAGATGATGCTTACAACTAAACACTACCCTAAGTAGATAGATACGAAGATTGCTGATGACGGACGTAGCTGGTGTTTTGTTTAGCGATGAAGCGCACTTCTGGTTGAATGGCTACGTCAACAAACAAAACTGCCGCATTTGGAGTGAAGGTAATCCTCAAGTGTATGTCGAAACACCGTTACATCCAGAAAAACTGACTGTTTGGTGCGTTTTATGGGCTGGTGGAATCATTGGTCCGTAATTTTTCAAAAACGATGGTGACCAGAACCTTACAGTCAATGGTGATCGGTATAGAGCCATGATTACTAACTTTTTCATTCTTGAATTGAATAACCATGATGTCCAGGAGATGTGGTTTCCAAAAGACGGCGCAACATGTCACACAGCTCGTGCCACAATAGATTTATTAAAAGACACGTTTAGTGACCGCCTAATTTCGCGTTTTGGACCTGTGAATTGACCTCCAAAAATGTTGTGATTTAACACCGCTAGACTACTTTCTGTGGGGCTATGTAAAGTCATTGGTCTAGGCAGATAAGCCACAAACGCTTGACCATTTGGAAGACAACATTCGCCGTGTTATTGCCGATATACTGCCACAAACGTTGAAAAAAGTCATCGGAAATTGGACGTCCAGATTGGACTACATCCGCGCCAGCCGTGGCGGTCATATGCCAGAAATCATATTTAAAATGTAATGCCCCAAGATTATCTTTCGGATAAATAAAATTCATGTCAATCGAATAATCCATCGTTGTTTTATTGCAACTTAAAGTTCTATACCTCTATAAAAAACACCCTTATACTTAGTGTTCAGCATATTGCATCTTTTTGCGGATATTTCGAAGTATATATGTAGATTAAATAACATTTTCGTTGCGAATTACTAAAATTATAGAACAGTGAATTTTATCGATTTTTTTAATGTTTAAGAAATGAATTGTAATAAAGCAAATCTAAATAGCGAAGTACGTATGTAGCTGAAATATGAAAAAAAATTGCATACGCCACAAAAAATTAAAAAAAAAATATCACAGAATCTTAACCAAATCTCCGCATTTTTCATCCAAAATAATTTTAGAAATACTTTTGAAGAAAACTAATACGATTGGATGACTTACTTCTTGTTTTTATATTTTTTAATTGCTGTGTTTCTCTCAGTCGTGACGGAAAACTCCAACGACAGTTTTTGTCGTATTTTAAAGGCAAGAACGCCATACACGGTACGGAAAATTGTAGTAGATTTTCATTTGGAGTCGTGTTTTTGGCGTTATCGACTTACACAATACGAATTTTTCAAAACGGTTGGGTTTTTATACGTCAACGCATAATAAGGCTGAATAGTTTGGTTTTTATTTTTGTGAATTTTACGATTTTTATAATTTTGTTTTTTTGCTCTTTTAAATTTTCGGTTTTTGGTGAAACTAAATTTTTTTTGTTAAAATTCGATGTTTCACTGGCAATTATTGCTTTTCGTTTGTTGATGAAAAAAAATTTTTTAAGGAAAATCACACTTTTTTATAGTTTTTGGAATATACAAATTTGTGTTCATTGTTTTTTTGTGATTTTAATATTAAATTGAATTTAAAATTGAAGATTTCTGGTTATATGCATCGCACCTGAATAATATTTTAGTGAAAATATGTTTTTTAACGAAACTTTCAGTGCACCTGCACTTTTTACTATTTTGTGAATTTTTTTGATTTGGATAAATTTTTATTAATTTCGAAATTCTTATTCTTTGGTAAAATTAAAATTGTTAAAAAAAAAATATTTTGGTAAAATTTCGATTTTAAGTAAACTTTTGAATATCTAGTAGTATTTCTGTTTTTACTTTACCATACGTAGTATAAGGTAAAGTATAGTAATCATGAAATCATGATTTATACGTTTAGAGGTGTCCTGAATCCATTTTGACGATTTTCGCGATGTGTCTGTGGTTGGTGGGGGGGGGGTGTGTATGCCACTATTTTTGTAGAGTTTGTACAGGTTATACCGTTTGACATATCAAAATGAAATTTAGTATGTGCCTTTGGTATATGGAGATGAAGAGCTGTATAGTTTTTGGGCATAATCGGGAGGGTGCAAGGAGTAGTTTCCTTACCCCCAAATTTTGTGAACGCTCTACAGGTCATACCGTATGACATATTAAAACAAAATTTAGTATGTAGCTTTGGTTTATGCAGATGAAGAGCTGTATAAATTTTGGGCATAATCGGGAAGGGGCAAGGGGTGGTTTACTTACTCCAAAATTTTGTAAACGCTCTACAGGTCATACCGTATGGCATATCTATCAAAATGAAATTCAGTATGTGCCTTTGGTTTATGGAGATGGAGTATAAATTTTGGCCATAATCGGGCAGGGGCAAGGGGTAGTTTACCTAACACCCCAAATCGAAAATATTTTTTTTTCGATTTGAATATACTTTGAACTTTTATTCTTTATGTAATATAACCATAAAAATATCTGTTTCCATTTGGTATGGTAAAGTTGAGTGTAGGCCACTCCAGTTTTATTTCTTAAGGATCCAGAATATATTTTACAGAGATTACAATGGTGAAGGGTATAAAATAGTTATACAATTGTTGTTTTTTTTTAAATATTCCAACCATATTTAATTTACTTACACTCTTTTTAAAGCTTCCAATCTTAGGCGCTCTTCAATCTCAGCTTTAATGGATTCAAAATTTTCGTCTAAGCGTTGCACACGAAAAGAGTAAACAGTAAAATTTTCCCTTGAAAAAGACAAATAAATAAAAAAACACATGTTAAAATAAATTGCACGTAGATCTTTAAAAAAAATTTTCAAAATTTTGTAGGGTGTGGTATTGGTTGATGTGTAAAAAGCAAAACTGGTCTAAAATCAAAAAACTTTTAATAAAAATAAGACATTTAAGAAATTATAATTAAAAGTATGCTATCACATTTTCTTATATCTCTCAGTGGTTTACAAAAAAAAGTAGGCTTAATTGTATGTACGAGGTCAATTTGATAATTCCGTGACTTTTTGATAAAGGATATTTATCCGGTCATAGCCTTAGTTAAGCTCGAAACATTAAGTTCAGCGCCTTTCTAGTTTTTTAATCCATCCAAATAATAAGAAATATGACTCAAAGTATGCGTTTGTTTCAATGATTATCTCTTCGTTTGACCCAAATCTTTTGCCACCCAGCCATTTCCCTAATAGTTTTCTGAGGAAACAAGAAATAATAGCTAAGTCTGAGTATAATGGCTGGGATAGAATAGTGACCACATTGATGTGTATTGTCTTAATGGAACAGCATTTTTGTCTTCGCTAGGTGAGGTGGATTTGATTTACATAAATCAATACTGATTCATTTCAATAATCTATACTGAAGCTGTTAATTGGAATTCAAACCGAACAACTGTGGACATGACCCTATGAGCAATTTGTTTTTATATTTTTTGACACAATATTTATTATTCTATTTAATAAAATTCTTTAAAAAAACAATATAATTTCATACAGCATTTAAAAAATTAAACAATATTTTCAACTTACCCTATAGTTGAGATGCTAAAAGGTATATGATCTAGATTTTTCAAAAAATAATTATACAACTTTTGTTTGCCAACTTGAGCGAATTCTAGGTCATAAGCCAAATCGTCACGCACATCGTCTAATTGTGCTTGTAATTCGTCTTTAATTTCATTAGTAATTCGTTGATCCAATAACAATTCACGGTGTGGAATTTGCAAAGCTTTGTCCAGTGCTTCATTAGCCAACATCAATTCGTCAAATTTCTTTTGCAAAACACCGATATCCAATAAAACTTTACGATTATGAGCAGAAGCCGCTTCCTCTTGTCTTCTAATTTCGGCATAGATTTTTTCTTGCTCCAATGAGGGATGTTTGGGGTCGGTAATGTCTTCAGCTGGTATAATTTTTTTTGGCATTAATATTGCTGATTTTGGCGCAAAAGCAACATGTGGACCAAACCAATCGTATACAAAAACATTACCATCATAACCAACAGAGAAGAGAACTGTGCCATCATAATTAGTTATGAGATGTGGTATGTTACCATTAATCGGATCATGCATATTGTATAGGCGATAGTTTTTTAAATCGGTAAAATCATTGGGATTCTTGTAAATTATTCGTATTTTACCATTAATTAAGCCAAATAATAAAAAATCGTCACTGAAAAATATACAAAAAAGAAGATATTTCAAAGTTTATGACTAGTTTTTTTAATAAATCTAATTTTAAAACAAGTAAAAGTGCTATATTCGGCCGAGCCGAATCTTCTATACCCTTCACCACGGTGATTTTATTTATACAGACATCTACAGCATTATCCATATTGTTGACTCTTTACTTAAATAAAGTCGTATGAGAAAAAATCATTATTCATGAGTTAAAGAAATAGAAGACAAATGAAAACAAATTTCGTTTGCTAGAATTGTCGCCGTGTTGTCAGCTACTTAATGATATTGAAGACGACAGACGTAAACTCTCACATTGTTGTAGAAATACTTATTTTGCTTTTATAAAATTAAATAACTTTTTCAAAAACTTATAAATATTTCCTCCAAAACTTTTTGTTTGTATATGAATTTGTAATTTACAATTTTGTGACATATTCTTTTGTTGAATAAAATAGAAATTAGTCTAAGTTGACGACAGCCACAACGGTAGTCGTGTAGCCATGTAGCTTTGCTGGCTTCAAAATAATCGTTTACCTATAAACATGTGTATTTTATTTTTGACAATTTGTAGTCGGTATCCTGATGATGTCTATCTTTTTAATGCACCTAGGTTTTAAAACAGAGATATCATCTATTTAAAAATCAAACGCATTTAAAAAAATATGTTACTCTATATACACACATACATACATATGTATATTCTTAATATTAAATATATGTTATGTTACAGTCATGATTTTCATTTTCAAAGAAATATTGAAATTTTTGTTTTAATTTTTCGAAAATTGTGTGTAAAAATTTTTGTAAAAATAGTTTTTTAAAAATTTTTTGTAAAATTTTATTCGAAAATTAAAAAAAAAATTTTTTTGAATATTTTGCTGTAAAATATCTTAATGAAAATGTTTTGTAAATTTTTTTTTTATTTTTTTTTTTTTTTTTAATTTTATTGAAATTCTATTAAGGTCTCTAATATAAATCAAAGCAGAAAAACCCTACCAATCTAAAAACAAACAAAAATCGCCCCTCGCAGGGGGTTATTGATCCCCCGAGATGTGTATGCACGCCTTGCGATCTACCTGTCGCAGTCTAATATTTATTTGACAAAAAAGGTAAAACAGAATCATTAAAGCCGAAAAAAATTAAAAAAAAGTGAAAAAATATAGGTGGGCGTGGTTTTTGGCCCACAGCCTCCAAAGGAATGATCCGATGTTGCTGAATTGCAACACCAAAATATTCGAAACTATGCCTGACAGATGGGGGTGCTTTTTGTATCTCTTCTGGTGCCTGGGCAAATGACATTACAACACTAACACGGACAGACGGACGGACGGAACGACGGACATTGCTTAATCAACTTCTCTATGTATAAGGATCCAGAATATATATACTTTATGGGGTCGGAAATGAATATTGTAGAAATTACACACGGAATGACAAACTTATATATACCCTTTCCACCTGTGGTGAAGGGTATAAAAATTAAAAGCAAATATTAATATAGTTATATGTGACTGCGCAAATAGAAATGGCCCATCAAGGGTAAAAAATAAGTTTTACAGGAGAGCCGTTTAAAATTTACTCTTTTCTTTCAACGTTTTTTACGAGTGTAAATGCTGTTAACTTACCTGTTATGACTTCGAAAATGGCGATTATGACCGAAAATAATAATGTTAGTTTATGAGAGGTTCTGCTATAAACACGCCTGAACCGATTTCAATGAAATTGAAAACATACATAAATAACTCCTTATCAGACCAAAAAGGGAAGATAAAAAAATTTATACGGCTAAGTAGATTTAAATGATTTCTGAAGGAGTACAAGATTAAAGGCTGGTTGTAGCACGTGACTCAATGAGGGTAAGATGTCGTAAATTACATTTCGGTTGCCTATAATCATAGAGGACGCAAGGGGGTCGAAAAAGGACCCATTATAGAAGTGTTCTGCTTCGATATTCCCCCTACATAATATATATGTATAATGATTTTTGAAACGTAGATCTTTATTTATAAAGTTAATAGACTGCTTTCAACACTCTAACCTATGTACATATGTATATTTTTAAAACTCGGGCCAGGAGGGGAAAAAAGAAAAAAAGAAATTTATACCTTAATCGATTTTTCATTAAATTAAATTTTATAAAACATAGAGCTATGTATATCCAGCAGCTGCAATAGGTTTATAACTTTACCAAATCTTGGAACAAGCCGGCAGAAGCAGAAAACTTAAATAAAATCACTTGTATCTACGTTTTCGTAACTGAATACAACCATATCAACCGATTTTAATGAAATTTTTCTTTATGTTACGTACTTGATAGATTGGACCCGATAGGTTGCGCATTTGAGATCAGCGCAAATGTTTTATCTCTGAAACTTTTCATTCTATTTAAAAAATACTATTAGATGATATTCAAGCTGGACAAGGCATAGGAAAGTCCTAAGAGTGGAACAGGACTCCGTGTAAAATAACGTAAGTATATTACATTACATTACATTTTAATTTTTATATATTACAATTTTTATACATATTTGTTCCTTGTAAAATTTAATAAATTTACAACTAAGTTTAGCCAAATGATTTTGACAAGGTTTGTTTCGATCATCGCATTGTGACTAGTGTTGGCAATTTCTTCTACTTTTAATTACTCGATATTAAATACTTATCGATTAGAAACTCAATAGTAATCAGTACTTTTTTCACCTCAATAAGTTGCAGAACTAGTGAAGACAGTCATACAGTGTACATTCGTGTGTCATCGGGGGTTAAAAGCTTTATACCATGTTTTCACGACAAAACGAAGCACTTACTTCGCTCTCTGAATCATGATTGCGAATCATACAGTCGTAAAGTAGCTCTGGTTCGGGGAACACGTGCCTGCGTCATTGTCATTGTTATCGCTTAAAGTCATTCAGGCCGTCCTTGTTGCTCGGCCTTCGATTGGTTTGCGTCTCGTTCTCGCAGTGGCTGATTGGCGTCCTTGAATAGCTGTACTACGGTACTGTTATTGGTGGTTGCTTAATCAGCCACCACAACATTGGTGGAGCACCATTTAAAAAAACTCAACTGTTAACTGGAGGAGCACCATTAAACTCAATTTTTAACTGGAGGGGAATCAATAAACTCAAGATTTTTACTGGAGGAGCATCATTAAACTCTTATTAATTTTTACCTAGCTGAATTTGGAGGAAACTAAGGCAATCACACCTTGGCGCTTTGGTTTCGTACCTTTGTCATTTACCAATTTTTGGGCATAATCCAAAAAAAAAAATTATCATCTCAAAAAAAAATTATTTCGCTCTCAAAATTTTGTATGGCCAAGCACGTTGATTCCAACATAATTGAAGAGTGAAGCAGGAATGAGAGAGCGAAGCATGAAAATTGGGCTCCGTGGAAACGTGCTATTAATCAATTTATGTACCCCCGGGGGTTCCAATTGTCACTGCAGTAATGGCAAATGCTTTGACGCGGTTCACTCGGGGAAAATAGGGGCACCAGACGCTAGGGTTCCTAGAGCCTAAATCTGGAAGAAAAGGTCTGTTGTTTTAACACGGGTCCTCTTCGAGGCCTGACCAGTGCCCAAAGGACTGGTACCACGGGAATCGGTGGCCTCACAGAGAGCCTATCCTCTCTGTGACCGGTTATTGGTGAGGTCCCCTTCGGGGGTACACGTGGTGGTTGTGGTTTAAGATCGATTAATGCAGATGCGGTGCAAGATCGATCAAGTGTGCTGTTGCACTCTCAACAGACGGAGTTTGGATAGTCTCCAAACCCCTAAGCAAGAGGTTATAATATGGATCTAGGCTTGCCTTGGAAAGGCTTGCCATATTGTATAAATTGCTACTCATTGTGACTGTATACACACAAATTGCGATTGGTGGCAATCGTATAGTGTTGTTATACTACACAATGGGGGCGCTAGTCTACGTCTTTATTTCACTCGGTGTTAAGAGCACCGTGGGGTAAAGCCACCGTGGCAGGAGCCCACGTTAATCTTGAACACATTAATCAATTTATGTATCGTTTTAAAAGATGATAATTTTTTAACGCGGGATTGGTATGCTGGCCAAAACCTGGAAGAGGGTAGCTAAATATTCATATAAGTATTTAACCGTTTCTTGAGCGCCAAATTGAACATTTTATTAAAAACCTGGTGCATTTAAATCATATACTTACATTTCTAAATAAGAATGTATTTCTGTATCGTCGCCATCTTTTATAATGGTAGAACGTACAACTTGAGAAGCACCAATACTTAATTCGTATATATAACCCGCATCATAGCCGCCCATAGAAACCCATATCGTATTATTAGGAGTATAGCGAATCCATAATATGGGATTCGGAACAGCCGGTATATGTAAAGGTTCTTCTTCTTCGTCTGGCTCGGAGTCCGCTAAAAGTTTAGGAAAATATTTTTTTAGTCAATTTAATTTTTCAAAAAAAAGAGAGTTAAACTAAACTTATTTCGAATTATTGTTCAATTTTGGCTGACATTTAAAGTAGGTTTTGATTGCACGATTCCAGCTATCCGTTTAGCGAAAATCTGTTTTAAAGTTGAATTTTAAATAAGAATGATATTTTCGAAAGGCTCTCGTTGCATCAGTAAGGGAATTTTATGTCAAACACGACTTTTTCCTAATTTTTAATATAAATTGTTTAAAGAGAAAATAATTATGCTATTAATAATTCTTTTTTTAATACTAGAAAATCTGTTGTGAACTGACAAAGTACTAGACAAAGGTAAGTAAAAACAAAAACAACTGTAAGAGATAACATTTATGTGCAGTATAGCCTTTCAACTAGAGAAATCCTTAGAAAAATAATTAAAATAAACTACGTTAAGGCAACATGTTGCTTATCTTCTAAGGGTTATGAATCCCAAATGCAAAATTTAAACACGACTGTACCTCTAAATTCGAGCGAAGTATCAATAAAGTTATGCAGTCCATTTTGAAACAAAATATTTATTTTAATTGTTTGTCAATTAACCTAACCCACTGTGCAAATTACAGTTTCCACTTACCTAAAGCTTGTTCCATATCGATTTGTAAGCCTGGATTAGCGGCTTTTAACTTTTCTATTTCTGTCAATTTACGTTGCCTTTTCTTATCCTTACGCTTTTTGATGGCTGCTCTTTTCATTTCTCGACGTATCATACTTTTGACGGAAACAAATTTGGTTGATTTTATTTCGTTTTTATTCGTTAAATTATAACTTAGAAACGTTTGTTCTTCTGTTGCCTCCATGGGCAATTTGCATTCATAAACTTCTCCTGATTTACAACCAATTAAAATTGTATGTTGCGGATCCTTCCAATAGAAACAGTTTGGTATGGCCGGAAACTCTATAAATCCTATGGGATGTAATAAAATAAAGGCATCGTGTTTCTCAATCAAACTGTACATAAAAATAGTACGGTCTGCTGATCCCGTCAGCAACAAAGTATCCAAGGAATTAATAGTCATTCTTGTAATTGCAGCCGTATGAGCTTTTATAGGTCGTATTAAATATATTGTTGGCCTATTGGGATGAGTTAGATCTAAATATATGTGTCTAATAAGTCCATTTTCGAAACTAGCCACCAGTTCCATGCAAGAATCTGATATTTGCATACTAAACCATAATAGATCAGTTCCTTTTGAATCAAATTTCTTTTCCAATATAATTTTTTTAAAATCATAATCGTAAACTAAAAGCCGACCATCATCTCCTAAAGTCATTAGATGCGGAGAAACAGGACTGGCTTGAGCAGCTATTACTCTGCCTCCGTGACAGGAATAAAGTTTATAAGAACCATTGGGTATATCTCTGGTGTTGAGATCACAATACCAGATTCCTCCTCCGCCATCCTTTAAATGGGAATTTTTATTTATTATAAATTAAATTTCGTAAAAAGTTTATTTAAACTGTTATTTAACTTACCAAAACATAGTGACTATAATCTGTGTCATCAAAAAGTTTAATTTTCTGTATCATTCGTATTTCACAGTCGCCCACAAAAAACTCGTAAATCGGTTCAATTTCAACAAAACGATCCTCATCTGGTGGATCGGCCAGATCAACAGTTTCCCAAAACCAAATGCGAACGTAACCATCCATACCCACCGTAGTAACTTCGCCATTTTCCATAGTAATGCGCACAATGGGTTTTGTGTGGCATGGTTTTCTGGCTTTGCGGCAAATTTCAAATTTTATTAAACCCGCTTCCCACAAAAGCATATTGCCCCATTCACAGCCAGATATGACATTTTCATCACCCAACATAAAAACGGCATAGATGTCACTAAAATCGGTTTTACCAAAACGACCCAAATCGCCCTTAAGCTTCAGACCTGTAAAAGTGTTGGCCATTTTCCAAAATTTTATATGACTCAAGCCACAGGTTACCAAAAGAATGGGATTAAATTGGGAGAAATGAATATGTAAAACATCATTTTGAAAGGCCTTGGCACGCAAAATAATCTCAGCTTTTTCCCAGTTCCATATAGTAAGCATGTAATCGGGATAACCCGCTTGAGAGGCAAATAGTTCGCCACTGTAATTGTAAGAACCACACGTAAATTGTTGTTTTGCGGCACCTTCCAGTTTGACGCGTATTTTATGAGAAGGGTATTCGTAAATAAAAACTGTGGCCTTTGGTCCATTCTCTCCAATAGTTAACAATTGTTGATAGTCTGGATGATAGTTTTTCTTTAAAAAAGTAAAATGTTTAAAAATCATACTTAAATAGAAAATTGCGTTAATAACGAACCGTTATGAAGCCTATACCACAACCAAATGCCGATTCACGAAATGTAACTTCTCTTTTTTTAATATTAAAATAATGTATATACGTTCCGGAACCAAATACTAGGGTATCATCATCTATTAAGACCATGTTATACAAACGTTTGCAGTCATAGCCAAAGGAATGCCTTTAAATAAAAAATACAATCACAACCAGCATCTTTTTTTTATTTTTAAACAAATTGTACCTGAGTTTTATTATGTCTTCACTAAAAGTGGGAATAAACGTCGTCTCTATTTGTGACTCATTGGAATGCAATGATGTTTTGTCGGATTCAGCCATTCTAATCGAAATTTTCTTAGTTTAGAAGACAAATAAATTAATTTTATGATAAAATATTTGTTGATTTATTTTCCATTTCGTTTCCTGGGTGAAAGTTGTCGTTATTGACAATCAAATGAAACAAAATTCGAAAATGAATTTGTATGAGAAATAAAACAATGTTTTCGTTGAATGAATATGATTGGCAATAATTGAAATTTACTTTTTTATCCAATGACAGTTTTTAAATTGATGAGCAGACCAAGGACATGAACTCATATGATTTTAACGTATTTTTTGAAATAAAAAGGACTGGAATTTTAAATTTTAATAAAGTGCGAGCTATAACTCTCAATAATAAAAAGTAACAAATAAATCAGTCAAGTGCGAGTTAGACTCACACACGTAGTGTTCCGTACTATGTTTAGTACAGCTTAAAAATTCGAGTTGTTAAATTTTGTATGTCTTATGGGGCACCCTTTAATTTAATATTAAAGTCATATTCGCGAAAATTGCATCATTATTGGAACACCCCTTAAATTTTAGTAATTGTTGTTATAGCGGCCATGGTAATACACTTTCTACAAAAATATCAGGAGCCTACCAATTGCGGTTTAAAAAATAAGGTAATATACTTGAAAAACATGTCACTAATGAACACCCTTAAATTTTTAGTAATTGTTATAATACATCTACTGTAAACATTGATATGTTGAAACTATCAAAATCGAAAAATGACGATTGATTACAATACAAAAACAGAAAACGTGAAACAAACGTGAAACATTTTAAGAGTCTACCTATTACGGTTTATTAAATAAGGTTATTTATGTAAAAATCATGTCACTGTCGAAACACCCTTTATTTTTATTATTTGTTATAGCGGCCATGGCAATTCCCTGTCTATAAATATATCAATAGTCTACCTATTACGATTAACAAAATAAGTCACTAAACGTGTAAAACATGTCACTGTCGGAACACCCTTGAATTTTTCGTAATTGTCATAGCGCCGTTGCAACACATCTTCTGTACAAATTGGAAGAGTCTACCTATTACGGTTGAAAAAATAAGGCGTTACACATGCAAAGCACGTCACTAATGGAATGCCCTTAAATTTGTATTTTTATTTTGTATACTTGCTTATAAAGCGAATAAAGTTTTAATTAATTTCTGAAAATTTTAAGTGGTTGCCTCCTTAGCGCAAGAAATAAAAACATAATCGTAAAAACACATTACTTTAGGAACACCCTATAAGTTTTAGTATTTTTGCTATAGCGGCCACAGGTATACACATTCTCTGAAAATTTCAAGAGTCTACCTATTATGGTTCAAAATTTTGGCCATATACATGCAAATCACGTCACTATCGGAACACCCTTTTATTATTAGGTTGATTTTTTATACTTATTTATATAGCCATTTAAGTGTTAATTACTGTTTGTATATTTTAGGTGTATACCTCCTACAGTTTAAGAAATAAACACATATACGTGAATAACACGTCTCTATCGGAACACCAACATAAGTTTTATTATTTGTTGCTATAGCGGCAACAGTTATACATCTTCTATGAAAATTTTAAGAGTCTACCTATTATGGTTCCAGAGATAAAAGGCGCTGACAGACGGACGGACAGACATTATAGCGAAAACAATAGGGTTACGTTTTACCCTTTGGGTACGGAACCCTAATAAGCAACTAAAATTATGGACAAAGACTTGAAATTATTAATTAGAGAGTGGTCCAATAGGTGACATAATTTTTATCTTTTGAATAGTTATAAACATATACTTTAAATTTACACAGATTATGTATTACAACGAGTATATCCGCATAATAACAAACGGTAGTACAAAAAAATTAAAGGGGTGTAGGCATGCTGATTTTATTTGCCGTTTATGGCCTTACCTTTTGAATTGTTATAGATAGACTGTTGAAATTTTGATGTGATGACCAACAAACGTTTCGTTTTGTGTAGTTTTCGTCATGAGCTTTAGAGGTTATAACCGACTACATGCCTTGTTTTGTTGTCATCTGGTTTTTTATCATGTAACCGAGCAAATTGAGTTCAAGGGATATAATTTCCATCTGCAACCAGAGTATGAAAATAAACAAAACGAAACGTCTGATTTCGTTTTCTTCTTTGCAGAATGTAAAACAAAAGCAAATTTTAAATTAAAAGCAATGAAAACGATTTAATTTGTATTTTTTTTTTTTTTAGTTGTAAACACAAACTTTACATGCATTTAAACGTACTAAAGGCATAATTGATATGAAAACAATAAAAATAAAGCAAACGCGTTTTGGGCAAAACCCTTCCGCAATCGTTTTTCCACTGATACACGTTTTTCACAGGGCAAGTGTTCTTGCGCAATCTTGATTTTTTGTGGGAAAGAAATATGGAAGCCAAATGAGTATGTACTCCTCTCTAACACAAAAATTAAAACCTACACATGAAAGCGTGCCCGGTGTAAAGTATATATATTTATCTTATTAGGTAGTGTCGTCCGCCCAGCTGATTTAGTAGTTCGACATTCCAAAAGTTGTAAGTGTTTAGAAATTCATATACTTTTTTGACATTTCGAACTACAAAGCAACAACAAAAAGGCCATGTTGTTCTTGTATTTGTTGTAGGGACGCTACTACCTAGCAAGATAAATATACCTTGATAGAAACTAAATCATTTACTCAAAAAAATATGTTTCTGCCATTGTTTTGTTCACAATTTGCGACTTCACCATCTTCGAATCGAGGTTCTTAATAACGGTAAAACTGTCGACAAAAATCTGAACAGCCTTCACCTCATGTATAAATTCGCCAGTTCTCCATGCAGCTGCTACTACAGCATGTATTACCGTCTAGAACAAGGTGCAGATGTCGAGGAACTTGATGGAGAATGGTGGCGTGTTCAATACGATTATGCCTGAATTCGCCCGACTTCGTGAGTCTCAGATCTGACCTGGCATATACTTCTTTCACATTGTCCTATTCTTCCGTTTCCGTATTTGTAGAGAAATAAAAGAAAGACGGAATTATTAAAAAAATATTGACCCAAGCAATCTTGCAATGAAATATAGATACTCCTATCTCCTGCCAGGTAATCATACTTGGTGATTTCAATGCACATAATGGGAATTAGTATTTACAATTGTTCAATTATCACGCGATATATTCACAGGCAAACAAAGATTTCTATTAAGAGTACCGGCTAGTTGCGATTGAAGAAGCGTTTCATGTTAGATTAAAGTTTCTGCCAAATGAAGAAACCCTACAAATTATTGAATTTAGCCTTTAACAACTCTTATCTGATTTACATGAAATTTTTAATCCTCTTCTGAAAGTGCTTGTTTTTTCCTGCTTCTCTAAATAATTTCATAAAAAAACATTATAGTGTAAATTAGCTTTTGAAAAAAAGCAAATACGGTATAGATTTTACATGTTAGGAATATCAAACCACAAAGTGCATATAAAACGTTTAATAGTTATACTACTTTTGCGGGTTCATTAAAAAAAAAAAAACTAACAAATAAGTAAATACACAATCTGGTTTAAAAATAATTGTATAAGTTTAAATTGTATTTATTAAACTAATAATCTTGCAGACGAACTTTAACAAATTATATCTTTAAAAGCGTCATCATCATCTTCAAAAAAATCATCAATATTTTCTATTTCCTTTCTTATATCTAAGTTTTGGCTAATATTAACAGCAGCTGCTGAAGATTTTTCATTATAAACAACATCTTTTTTAGGACTATTGTGTTTATAAGTTTCAGTCTTAGTAGGTGAAAAGTAATTCTCGATTTTATTGGACTGTAGAAGAAAATATAACAGTAAAAAATATAAAAATAAAACATTTCAAGAAACCCACTGTTATTGGACCAGCAGTATGAGTAGCATCTTGAAGATTATCACAGAAAAGACCAGCTTTATTCAAAGTATCCTGTTTATTTTTTAGCATATTCCATATGTGATCATCAGCCGTTTTTGTAGCCATTAAATAACGACATATCACCGGCTTTGTTTGGCCAATACGATGAGCTCGACTTTCTGCTTGAGCCAATGTCTATATATGTAAATAAATCAAGTACAATATATATTTAGAAAAAAAAAATAATTTCAAACCTACACTAGGATTCCAGGTTAATTCTGCAAATATAATTAACTCTGCAGCAGTTAAAGTTATACCTGAATTGCAGGCGCCCAATGATAATACAGCCACCTTACACGAAGGTTTCTTTTGAAATGTCTCTATCAGTTCTCCTCTGTCATTTTTGCGTGTGTTACCATCAATGCGTATATATTTTACTTTCAGTTTGCCTAAACAATCACATATGGCATCCATCATAATGCGGTGATGAGCGAATACTAAAAATTTCTTTGGCTCCTTAACTTGTTGTTTCATATAAGCACTAAGTAAATGATACACTTTAATAAAAGGTTAATTGCAATTAAAGAAGAACTCTAACCAAACGGCCTTCCTTTTAACTTCTGCTGTTTGGGCATAAAATTTTAAAAGAATTTGTTCTCTTTCAGCTGCTTTGCACGATTGTAAATGTTTAGCTACAATATTCAAAGACTCTTTCACCTCATCGCTAGGCCAAATTAAAGCTGGATCTAAAACAACAGTTTCTCTGTAAATTTGTAAAATTAAAATAAAATAAAAATCAAAAACATTTCGCTATTTTTATTACCTAAATTTCTCAGATAAATCATTGAGTACTTCTGATTTGGTTCTTCTTATCATGTATTTAAGTTTCAAAATTACATTTAATTCTTTAAGATTAGATTGACCATTTGCATCCCAGCCAAAGTTTGTCTGTTTGCCATCACAATAACGGCTAGCTGAAATATTGCTTTTTTACTTATTTAACCGCAATATAAGTTAGTTTGGATTTATGATATTCGAGAACTTACTAAACTCCATAAAATTCATAAATTTCCTGTCCACTAATTGCAATTGACTGAATAATTCCAAAGGTCTTGAAAGTGCCGGTGTCCCCGACAATAGCAAAACATGTTTAGCCTTTTGCGACAAACGATCTGCTACCATTGTACATTTAGCCTTAGAATTTTTTAAATTATGAGATTCATCGAATATAAGAAAACCAAATTTATGTTCTATTAACTGATTAACATTTCGCTCCATCATACTATAACTTGTGATAAGAACTTTACAATCGCCAATATATTGTTGATTTGTATTTAGGACTTGTATATAATGCAATGGTATGGAAGGTAGTAGTTCTCTAATATGTTGGGCCCATGAATCACGAGTGGATGCAGTAGTACAAATAAATAAGGGCCAATCCTCACGATAGAAATCTGCTACAGCAATTGCTTGATATGTTTTGCCCAAACCCATTTCATCACAAATCATGCAGCGTCCTTGTTGTGCAATAGCAAAGCTAAAAATAAATTTAGATAAATAGAAACAATATTAATTTGCGCCCATACGTCTGTATATGTGTATGTAGAAGAGTCGTATAGTGACTTAGGAATTTAAATTGTTAATCAAAAGTTAAATTAATCGTTGTTAACGCCATTTAATAACGAGCATATCAAAACTAAGGTAGGCAAAAAAATTAGGTAAAAAGATAGGTATTGTGGACTTGGAATTCTGCTAAACACAAATATTTGAATGTAGCAAGTTACGTTTCATTTTTATAGATGCCGTAAGTACTGAGTCTGTAATGCAAAAAAAAAAGATGTAATAATAGAGGCATATACCTAGTGGGGTGGTGCAAGAGTCGTCTTACTATAATTTATCAATTTAAAAACTATTTTGGAATTTTAATTGTTTTACAGAAATGGTTCCGAGTGATAAATATGAATCAAGATACATACTATTAAATACAAGATACTTTATTTAAACCCATCCAGTAATTTTTATGTGATGCGAACTCAGACAGAGATACAGACAGACAGGAAAAAAGTTACCGTTTTATTATATGTGAAGATTTATATAAAATGATTTAAAACCTTTTAAGTAAATAAAATAAAACTTTAGCTCTGGTTGGGATCGAACCTTGGTTGTAAGTACAGTTGAAACAAACAAAACGTATGGAATTAAAAATTCCGAGTTCAATACCTGCTGAAGCAAACTAAAATTAATTTTTATTTTTAATTATATTTGTTTTTTTTTTTTTTTGATTAAGTTGAATTATGTTTTTATTAAAGGTATTTTAATTAATACTTAAAGGCTTGAATATAGTTTATTTTATTTTATTTATTTTGTCGTTCTCACGGGAGTTTATTTATCGAATTGAAGGAATGTTTTTGTTAAATTCAATAAATATACTTATGTATTATCTTTGATAAGTTTTTTGTAATATTTTTTTTTAATAATTATTATTTGAAAAACATCTCGTTGGGTTAGTAGGAAGTTTGCTAGTCAGTATAGGGATGCGAGTTAGAAACTTCTACCAAAAACGCTGGATGTTGTCACTACAACGGGTATAATTTTCGATACATTTATTAAGAATATAATTTATTATTTTATTGTAACATGTAATAACTAAAAAAACATTATTTTCAATCTTATTACATATTTTTGAATTTAGTGAGTGTATTTCATTTTAAAAGCAATAGTAAGTATAACTTAACTTATGCTGAAGAAACATGCAAATAACATAGGTAGATATATATACCTTCAGTTGAAAGGGCGAGTTAAAAAACACAAAGTATGAGTTAAAAAAATTCAAAATTCTTGCGAATTCTCATAAATTCTTGCGGGAAGATTTAGAATTCATCAACAAATTTTTAAATTAATTTCTCAAAGACAGTGCACAAAGTTTACCGATAAGTAATGGGTAGATGTATGTATGTAGCCGCGAATTTAAACTTATAATAAACAATAAATATAATAAAGGAGTTAGAGAGAGACAGATAGAGAGAAAAAAAAACATTTCAAGCACCAATAGTATATAAATGTTTTACTATCTCAATCTGTTGAAAATTAAAACATTGAATATTTATTGAAATTAGTCGAACTTTTAATTATGTATAAATGAATGGTTGAAGTTAGGCTTAAGTTATTTTATTCACTAATAGTAGTTGAAGCATATTTTTATACAAATTAGGTAATTCATTTTTATAAACACTAACACAGTGCTGATGACGGTCGTATTTGTCTAGAAAATAGAAAATAATTTTAACAACTTAAATCAAATGTAAGTACATTTTCGTATTAATTTCGATTTTGCGAAAAATCCAAACCAAGATAATGTTTTGAGAAGTTTAAAGAAACTTGTTAAATATTTCGACCGAGACAAGGAATCGACTGAATTACATTCTATTGGAATACTCAAAAGAAATCAATATATAATTAACAACATAATTAATTATATGCCTTGCTAATGTGCAGATGCTATCCCAAAAGTATCCTATCTCTGAAGTTAAAAAAAACTCAAAATTTTATTAAAAATTCCGGATATTAACGTATGTGAAAACAAAGGTATTATTACTATTTTTGCGCAATCGTATGATATTTATAAGTTGATTTATATAACATATCTCTATATATATAAAAATGACGTGTATCTTCGTGATCGCTAAACTCAAAAACTACTGGACCGATTTTGACCAAACTTAATATAAACGTTCTATGGGGCGTGAGGAGTGTTTATGTGTAGTTTGAAGTTCGTCCGAGAGATGGCGCAATAGTTTTTTGTGTTTTTGCATCGTAACTCAAGAACTACTGCACCTATTTTGACCAAACTTTATATACATGCTCTATGGGGCGTGAGGAGTGTTTCTGTGTAGTTTTAAGTTCGTCCGACAGATGGCGCAGTATTTAGTTTTTTATTTGTATTTTTCCACCGTAACTCAAGAACTACTGCACCGAATTTGACCAAATTTTATATACATGCTATATGGAGCGTGAGGAGTGTTTCTGTTTAGTTTGTCGTCCGACAATATTTAGTTTTTTTGTGTTTTTGCACCGTAACTCAAGAACTACTACACTATGTTGTGTTTAGTTGAAGGCGTTGGGTCCTTAATCAGCGTACAGTGGCGTTAATTAGCCCGATACCGACTAAAACGACCGATACTTGTGAAAAAAAAATATATTTCCAATTTTGATTTTTGAATAAAACTTTTTTTCTATTATAAATAACTAAAAACACTGATTTTGATTTTCTTCGAGAGGCAGTTCAAAATAAAAGAAAAATTTGGGGCCAGCAACACGGATTGGTCCCAGCTAGTCATGAATAAATAAATAAAGTTTTCAATTTCAAAAAAATTAATACAATCTTACCATACTCCATCCTGTTGGAAAGGCATTAACTTTTCCGCCAAAATAGGTTCAATTGATTCTAAACACGATTTATTAACAGTTTTGGGTGGTGTTTGACACAGACTAAGCACAGCCTTAGGTATAACACCAATTACAACATGAGGTTTTAAGGGATTAATGCGCTCCTGTAAAAGTTTATAGTCCGACAACGCAAAATTCCAATATCGGGTGTCGGCATCTGTAAACATAAATTTATATTAAGATTTATTGAAAAACAGTTATTTTGACTAACCATAAGCTCTACTTGGAATACTCTTAAAAACATCAATAAGCTTTGCATGAAACCCGGAAGGTTGTACTTCAAAACGAGTATGCGATACCATTGTGACTTTGCATGTTACGCTATTGAAAAAAACAGGGGCCACATGTTTCTGCGGTGCTACAGGGGCCGCCATGCTTAAAAGGGGGCCCTTTGGTTTATTTTCAAGTTCAATAGAGCTGGATTTTTTATAAAAATTATTAACTTCTTTATTCGCAGCACCTTCCGTCGATGGTCTTTTATAAGGATGGGCAGCTTCTCTGGCTGAATGTTGCTGTTGTTGACGTTGAACGAACACATTGCTTCCCTTTAAAGCGCTCAGAAATGAGGAAGCTTTGTTCTCTAAACATCTTGGAGCTTGCGGAGAAGAATTTGATGTTGTCAACTTTTGATCACTGTTGTTATTGCTAAGGAGGTTAGGATTTTTAGTACCCGCAGATAAAGTTTTGCTTTGTTTTAATTCAAGTTGAGCCTTTTTGACTCTTAATTTTTCTAATGCAATTCGTTTTTTCTCAGCAATTTCCGCTGCCGAACAGGAGGACATTTTTCCTGTTCAATTTAACGTGGATTTGTTTAATGTAAAAAAAATAAATTTTCCGCCTAAAATCAAAACAACTTGTGAAATGTTTAAAATTTGTATTCAGCTGTTTTTGAATGCAGTGGTCTTACTGGGTTGCCAAGTCTACGAAAATACTTGATTGATGTTTTAGTTATATTAGCAGAAAGGTTGTATAAATTCTAGAAGTTAAACATTCAACTTTGGAGGACAAGGTTTTCACAGGTATTTTATTGAACTTGGCTAACTAATTTCGTATTTGTGATTAGGAGAAAAAATATGGATTGATTGAAATATCTACAATTATTTATAGTATCGAAAAACGAGCTTTGGCTTCGTTCGGATCAAATTTTAATATATTGTAAGTATATATTTAATGGCGGTTATGTCGGAAACTGGCTATGAACTGTTTATTTACCAGTCTTCTTTACCTAGTGTCTATACCTGATAAAAATTTGTCTTGATAAAAGTCAAACTTCATATTAAAAAAAACATTATTTTTAATACTGGGTTTTTTAATATGAAGTTTGACTTTTATCAAGACAAATTTTTATCAGGTATAGATTTTTATCATGGTTTAGCAGTAAGGCAGTTATAATCACTTTGTTGGTACCTTGTCAAAAATTCACATAAAAAATTAGAATTCTTATAACAGGATCTAGTGAACACTTTACTAAATATCCAGTTATCAATAAAGGTAGACCACAAAGAGTGTTTTGAATTAAAAAAGTGTTGTTCGTATGTAATATTTCATATCATTTAAAATATCGCTATATATTTCACGCTTTTTATATCAATATTTTTAAAACACAAAATAGTCTATGGTTGAAAATTTAGATACAATATATAAATATCATTAATTATTTAGGCTTAAGTTTTTAATTATGAAAAGTTAAAAAAAATTATCCACCAGCTGAGTGGAATGCATTTTCTAGACAGATACGTCCGTCATCAGCACTCTTCGTATCTATCTACAAGGTAGTTTCAATTGTTATTAATTTTCATTTAAACAAACTTATCAACAAATTTTAAAATAAAAATAAAATTTACGTATACATATAATGAAATAGTAACTCATTTCCGTCTGTCTGTCTGTCCTTCATTGTTTGTGTTCGCATCACGTAAAAACTACTGGATGGATTTTAACAAAATTTTGTAAGGAGGTATGTACCTTAGTATCCTGGTACCAATATATAATCCTTTTTTTTTCCTCAAAAATATCTTTTTCCAAGCGAAAGTGGACAAAAAGCAGTGAAAAACGCAATTACCGGATTAAAGGTGCTAAAATTTTCCCATTAAAACTGGGATATTTTCAACACATTTTCACCACACATTTTTTATTTTTGAAAGCGGGATATTTGAGAAACTATTACGCAACAAATCGCGCCAGTTGATTAAAATTTGTATATTTACTTTATGGAATTATATTGTTATTAAAATATTTTAAACACCACTTGTAGAGGTTTACAATGATTTTTAGCATTTTAAAATTTTTTATAAATTTTAGAATTTTATATATTTATTAAATACATAAACCATAACTGAAGCATTATAAAAGTAAGAGTCTTTCAATTGGTGTGGAATACTTTCAAATCATAACCGAGCAAAATATTGTCATAGCACAACTAGAATAATATATAAATATCGTGATTTTGTATTGTGTGGCATCCTTTATTAATCGTTTTGTTTTCATTATTTTTCGTAACTTCTGGGAACGCTGTGCAAATGTTTAGAATAAAACTACAAAAGGAATTTAAAGAAAAAATGTTCAAAATGAAGGTCAATGTGTAAAAAAATAAACAAACAAAAGGAAGCTGTAGGAATTGAAAAGAAATTATATTTGACAGTACACCATTTAATATAGTTCATTAAACAGCGAATCTTGCAGAAGAAATTAAGATTTATAAAGTTAATTACGTATAATCAAAGCAAAAACGCATTAAACAGAAGATATAACAATGACTACTTTAGAAAATGAAGAGGAACATTTGTTAGAAATAGCAACAAGTCAAAATATGGACCAGTTAACATTGCTTGATTTAAGTTGGGAGGACGTCATTATACCCAGAATACTCTCATTACTGACACTCAAAGAACTTTTCACTTTGCGTTGTTGTTCGATAACAACAAAACGTTTAATGGAGGCTGCTTTAGAGACAATAAAAGAAATTAATTTGTCGGGTAATTGTTCAAACAACGTGGAACTAGCATTTGCTGTACTGGGCAAACATTGTAGACGTTTGGAAAACTTACATTTAGCCCGTTGCCAATGGCTAACTGATTATCTTCTTTTACCCATCTTGGAAAGAAACAAACGTTTGAAGATTGTAAACTTAAATGAATGCGTTAACATAACTCCACTAGCCCTGCAGCCCATTATAATCGAGTGTAAAGATTTGCGTGTTTTAAAATTATCAAAATGCCAGTGGCTTACGACTGGTGCTGTTGATGCTTTGACTCTACATCAAAGTAACTTGGAGGAGTTTGATATATCGCACTGTGCTGCTATTGGAGAACGTTGTTTAATAATTTTCTTTAGAAAATTGAATAAGTTAACAATTCTTTCGTTAGCCAATACTCCAAGTGTAACAGACCAAGTGCTGATACAGATTGGGAACTACTGCCGAAATTTGGAACACATAAATTTAGTGGGTTGTTCTGCCATATCGGATTATGGAATACAGTAAGTAGACATTTAAATTCATTCCATATAAATTCATTACTGATCACGAAATGGGTTTTAGTCAATTTGATGAGTAAAAAATAATCGCCGAGTTTATTGATTTCTCAAAAGATTTTCAATTTTAATGAAGTTTTCTAACCACTTACCATTTAAAAGAAAATATTTCCCTCTGGTTTTGAGCAATGGAAAGGAGTTGTTATTCCTCTCATTGCTGAGATTTAATAAAAAGGCTCTGCTTTGTAGTGGTTATAGCAAAGTGTAAAATTTTCTCAATCATTCATTTTCGATTTAAATTTTTTTCCTTTAATTAAATCTTAAGATATTCTTTACGTTCTTTTTAATTGCAGTGCATTAAGCAACCACTGCTTAAACTTAAAATCTCTCCTAGTTCTACGTTGCCCTCGCATCACTGAACGATCGCTAGGTCCATTGCGTAAACGCGCATTTATCGATAGACCCAACCAGTTAGATTTCTATCAAAACGATTTTTATCCCAGCGATTTTTTAATCTATTAGCCATGGACTTAAAAAATAATGCTTTTGTTTACAAAAAAAATTTATTTTACAGAACCTTAACTAAAAATTGTACGAAACTGAAATCGTTGATGGTGCAAAGATGTGAAATGGTAACCGAAAGAGCATTGTCGCCATTAAGGGGTAAACTCCACATAGACAGACCTATAAGAGATGCTAATCTCTGGCAATTAGTGCCTTACGAATTGGAGCGGCTAAATAACCACTTATTTTTGCAAGTTTAAATTTAATAGAAATAAATTAAAGAAGCAGCATCTATTGTAAAAAGAAATAGTTTATTAATATGTATTTTGTGCTTATATTTGTATGAAATATTTTTTAAATGGCTCAATACAATTTGCATGTTAAAATAGTTTTAGACATTCATTTAATACTATAAAATTAAGTATAATTAAAAAAAGAAACAAAACAAAAAAAATTTCACAAAAAATATAATAAAACACTCATCATTGCGCTTTTATTAAAGGTGAGGTTAAAGTGGACGTTGTTTCATCTTCTACAGTTAATTTTGTGTCACACATTTTTCGGCTAATTGTTTCCATATAGGATTTGTGACTCTCTTCAATATTAAGTAATCGCCATTTATCGTGCAATTTTTTTAATTTGTCATATGCTGCCATAGACATGTTTAGGCTGGGCATCACTTCCAAAAGACCTGGTTCCCCAGTAAATGCTAGACCACAAAGGCCCAAATATGTATGAAAAGGGTCGGTGGTGGAATGAGGCCATTTAGCAAAACCACCAACTACATTATCTTGTGTTTCCAATATATAGGATCGGTTTGCCGCATAATCAGTTAACTCAAAGGCATTGAGCATTTTTAAAGAAGCTCCAATCCAAAATGAATAACAAGTGTCTACAGGTTTATTAGGACGTCCTTGGAAACCATCAACTTGACGAAAAATACACCATCGTTTAATGCCTTCCAAAGTTTCGGAATCAACACGTTGTAATTGTCCGCTTAAATGTAAGGCAGCCAAAGCACAATATGTGGTACCACCATGTCCCTCAGCTTCTAGGTTTTGACTGAAACCGTAGTCATAGCGCTGTGCACAAAAAGTTTTTACAAAATACTTTTTTATATTTTAATAAGATAATCGTATACTTACAATACTGTTCATAATAAATTCATACATTTTATCTTTATTTACATCACCCCAATAGTCTAACATATGACAAATTGCCGCCGCACAGAACACAAATCGCATATCATTTTCACTACCATCTATACAGGCACTAAAACTACCATCAGGTCTTTGTACAGCAGCAACACCTAGATGGGAATATATGTACGTACATTTCAATAATATTTAAACTTCTATGCTTTTATTTTTGTTTAACGCACCATCCACAATACTTTTGCGATCTAGACGAGTCAGATCATCACCCAAAGTTACTAAAACACCTATGCTGGTATAAGTCATGGCCAAATGGCCCCACTGATAGCATCTGGCATTGGCAAGAAGTTCTTCGTCAACACTTTTTATAAGAACGGAACGTGAACCCTGAGAATAAAAAAGAATATAAGTGCCTGTTTATATATTTTAAACTGGGAAATTTGGTTTTCTACATTTAAAATTTTAAGTCGTTCGGAACTAAAATGATTCTAAAGTTACTATTCCGATCGGAATGAAAAAATACAAAACCACTTTTTATGTATTAAATATGGCCACCTAAACTCGAATATAGCAAAACAAAAATAACTAGCTGTTTTGAAAGATAAGAAAAATTAAATATTTGTATTATAGTGCCAAAAATCAAAGTAATTCAGTATTTGTTTAAGGCAGAAAAAAAAGAAAAATGCCAGGAATATCTTTAATTGCAGCATCAGTAGAAAATAAATAAGTTAATTACGTCACGTTTTGCGCTATAGCAACAAATATTAAATTTTATAGGGTGTTCCGATAGAGACGTTTTATTCACGTATATGTGTTTATTTCTTGAACTGCAGGAGTAATATACTTAAAATTTACAAACAGTAATTAAAACTTAGTTCGCTATATAAACAAGTAAAAAAAAATAAAACTAAAAATTAAAAGGTGTTCCGATAGTGACGTGATTTCCATGTATGGCCTAAGTTTTGAACCATAATAGGTAGACTCTTGATATTTTCACAGAAAAAATATTAAAACTTATAGGGTGTTCCGAAAGTGACGTGTTTTTTACGATTATGTCTTTATTTCTTGAGCTGTAGAAGGCAACCACTTAAAATTTGCTGAAAGTAATTAAAACTATATTCGCTTTATAAACAAGTATACAAAATTGAACCTAAATATTAAAGGGTGTTCCAATAGTGACGTGATTTGTATGTATATGGCCTAAGTTTACATTGATAATAGGTAGAATATTAAAATTTTCACAGGAGGTGTATTACTATGGCCACTATTACCAATAGTAAAAAATAAAGGGTGTTCCGACAGTGACATGTTTTTCATGTATAGTGACTTATTTCTTATAATCGTAACATATAGACTCTTGATATATTTATAGAAAGGGAATTGCTATGGCCGCTATAACAAATTATAAAATTAAGGGGAGTTCCGACAGCAACACGATTTTTACTTCTGCCGCTATAACAATTACTAAAAATTTAAGGGTGTCCATTAGTGACGTGTTTTTCACGAATATTCCCTTATTTTTTAAACCGCAATTGTTAGGCTCCAGATATTATTTTAGAAAGTATATTAACATGGCCGCTATAACAACAATTACTAAAATTTAAACGGTGTTCCAATAGTGTTGAAATTTTCGCGAATATGACTTTCATTTTAAAATCAAAGGGTGCTCCATAAGATATGATTAAAATTAACAACTTGAATTTTTAAAGTTGTACTAAACATATTACGGAACCCTACATGTGTGAGTCTAACTCGCACTTGACTGATTTATTTAATATTGTTTCATATTTTTTTTAAGGTTGGAAATTTTCTAACAACAAACGAAGGAAACCGTATTAAGCTAAATTTTTACAACCTACAATATGCTGTGAATTGAGTAAATTTGTAAATAATTAAAGAAATACCTATATATGGTTAGCTAAAATGCAAAAGGACGTAACTAACAAAAATATAATTTTACAGGAGAAGCAAAAAACTTTATAAAATGAAAACTACAAACATTTTTAATGAGTTTTTTTCTGATTTCACTTTAAACACGCCTCCAAATTTATTTTTAAAACGAAAAATATGTTTTTTAAATTATTTGAAGAATTATGTTAGATACGCTTTTTTGACTTCTGTTTTTCTGAAACACAAAAAGACGTATTTGCAACAAATCAGTTTAAACATATAGTTGACATTCTCCTTCACATTAAAAATACTTTGACCAAACGAAGTGACTTATGGTCTAAAACATCTGATTGGTACAGATCAATAAACCCAGTAAAAATTAACCTAAATAACTACCTAAACTTAAATTACATTGGGTCTCTCAGCACGCTAGAATGCAGGAAATTTGTCCGACTAAGACTAGGTCACACGTTCTTCACACACAGGCACATTATTCAACCTGATACCTCAAACATCTGTCAATATTGTCGTACAGAACTTGTCACAATTGAACATATTATAAAACATTGCATTCATTTTAATTCGACACGATGTAATTTCTTTAAACATGACCCAGTTAAATACCTCTCTAACCCATCTCTTGAAAATATTATAACTGTTATCAATTTTTTAAAACATGTCAAGATATTAAAAGATTTATAACAACTCCATTAATTTGTTAAATAACAAGCAATAACATATATTATCAATCAACCTTATTATTACAACACCTATGTTAGCTTAAGACCCCAGTAGTCATAGCTTTCTCTTATTTATCTTAAAATTATTTTATAACTTTATGATAGCAAATAAATAAATAAATAAATAAATAAATAAATAAATATAGTTGAAGTATTTTATAAAATATAAAATGTCTATTTTCAGTTTGAAGAAGGTATACGAAAAGATAATTTATTATAACATTCAGTTTATTGATTAAAACATTATTTTAGAAGGATTTAAAATTAAAGAAATTTGAAATTTCTATTATCTGCTCAAGTAAATGCGCAACAAGTGTGGATCTGTTCCCAATTCTTTGTGGAAGCTTTCCGTAATCTTCAGTTATATTTGTTTTAAAGTAAATGATTAATTGTTAAACATTCCATAACTCGTGAAAAGGGGTTTCATGAAACAAGTTTGCCCAAATGTACAAGCTTTATATTGAACGCCCTAAATAAATGTTAAAAATTTCAAGAATGATTGAATTTCAATTTTGGAGCAAGTATGTTTGTATGAATCATATTCATACTAAAGTATATATTAAACGTGAGCATAAGACGTCTTGTTAGACTAACTTCATAATGTTCAATAATGAATTGGTCTCTTTTTTCTTGCACTTGATTTCATGTGTACACAAATATTGCTGTGCTCTTAAATAAAAACATACAATAGCATTTGCTCTTCTTCCAACCAATGCAATATTTGTTGTTGTTTGAAATAAAATTTCAGTAGTGAATATTTTGTTGCAATAGTGTCTCTTGATATGAAATACTGTTATAGCAGACAACATGTATGTAAATGTATGATGTTAAAAGCAAGAGTTTGTACTTTGTATTTTAGTTATTTTATGCATATTAGTTATTTTATATATAATAATTTATTTATTGATGAATAAAAAATTCTAATTTAATTTTTTCTCTCAAAAATCAGAGATTTTACTCTCAAGAAAATTTAAGTAAAATGAACTAGTGAGCAATATGAAATGCTCAGCATTTTTATTGTACACTTGATAAAACTGTCCACTCAAATGAGGTGCACTGATTTTTGCACTGTTTTCTCTCTTGTTCTTTGTATTTACTGTATAGTAATATTCCACTGCACATACAATCAATATTTGCGCTTTAAAAAACTTGCAATACTGAACACTTTTTAACATCTTGCGCTCACGTTTAGTATATATTCATAATGCAACCTTTTTTATTTATTTATTTATTTAAAAGTATATAATAAATAAATTTATAACATACCAAAATTAATGGTGTGGGCTACTAGGCCATTACACCATATATGATTATTTTAAATTTCATCTAACACATTGGCGGATCTAAGAATATTTTTTATTTTTTTTACTGAAGTATTGTTATTACAGTTTAGTATCTCTTCGAGCGTCTCATTTGTGGCACTTCTGGGGCAATCTTTAAAAATGTGATTAATAGTAAGTGTATCTAAGCAAGCTATGCATTCTCTAGGCGGGGTTCCTTCATAGTGGTGTTGTGTGCTAAATCTCGTTGTTCCAACTCTTGTCCTGGCTAATATTATACC
Source organism: Phasia obesa (assembly GCA_949628195.1). Classification (NCBI taxonomy): domain Eukaryota; kingdom Metazoa; phylum Arthropoda; class Insecta; order Diptera; family Tachinidae; genus Phasia; species Phasia obesa. The sequence continues at coordinate 69,079,580 of OX451216.1, read as the reverse complement.
GTCTGCTCTGGAAAGGTGTTTATAGTAAGGAGGTCGTGATGTACTGGGATTATGAGATCTTAAAAAGCTGGTTGATGTACTCCATTGTTCTTGATGTTGCTTTAGTTGTACATTTTTGTGAAAGTTTACCATTACTGGTATTAACGGTGGTACTTCTGTTAATAGTGGATAGTTTGGAGCGTCTTTGGCAGCTGCGTCAGCCGATTCATTACCTTCAATCCCCACGTGTCCTGGTATCCAAAGAATGACAATTTCTTCTAAAAGAATAGATTTTCCAAGAACGTATCTTCTGTTTTCCCCATGCCTCTGTAATGATTTAACAGCGCTAAGGCTGTCCGAACATATAAGACTTTTTACAGGTTTTTCTGAGGCATACGACACAGCATATCTTATAGCTGCCAGTTCAGCTGAAAAAATACCAGCTTGATTGGGAAGAATAGATTGTTTTTTTATTTCAAAATTGTTGTTTTTTTGTTCCACGACAGCATATGATGTGTTCCCATTTGCAAAGGAACCATCAGTAAAAATAGTAACAGTTGGATTGTATTTGTTTTTCTCTTCAAGGTAGAGTTGTCGAAATACTCGTGAATCAATTCCGTTCTTATTAATAGAGCTCAGAGTGGTATTGACAATAAATTTGGTTTGGGTGGTGTTGTTACTGGTTGTAATGCTTGAGCGAGATGGAAGTGGCATATTAATTTGCTTTGCATAGTTTATGATGTTTCTTATACCACAAGGGTGGGGTAATCCATATTGGTCCATAGATTCCCACAACTGATCATGTAGACCATGATTGTAGTTAATTAACCCTTTCGCTAGCAGCTTTATTGATTGTCTTTTTAGAATCGTTTCAAAATCATTTACTTTTCCCTCTATTCTCAGCGCATCGTTAGGAGTAGCTTGTAGAATACCCGTTGCAGTGCGGAAACATCTGTTTACACTGGCGTTAATCTTTTTAATATTGGTTTTTGATGTCCATCCATATAATGTTATACAGTGTTGGATAATACCTTCCGTTAAGGAGCGACATATTGAGATTGCAGTTTCCATATGTGGACCTTTGCGTTTGGTACAAATTACTTTTAGTAGATTATTTATCCTTTTCAGTTTGTCAATAATGTTTTTTATATGTTTGTCCCAAAGCAAATTCTTTGAAAATGTTATGCCCAAAACCCTCATTTCAGTTTTTAATGGGATGTAGTGGTTCCTTATATTAATTGGGGTAAGATTACACTTATACTTTTTACAAACATGGATGGCTTCGCATTTATTTATGGGAATTATAGCTCCTGTTTCCTCAGTCCATTTTTTTATAGCTAAATCACAAGCATTTAAAGCTCTGGTAATTTCGTCATGTGTACTGGAAGCAATGATAAAAATGTTATCTGCATAAATAGATATATGGTCAATTTCATTGTAATGTACAAGTTTTTCAAATAAAGAGTTCACGTATGCAGTGTACAAAACCACAGATAGTGGAGAGCCTTGTGGGACTCCATTATCTATATTAACAGGATTAGAACAAAAACCGTCGACTCTTACCAGAATTTTTCTAAATGATAAGAAAGATTTGAAGAGCTTTAATAAATTTTTTGGTACGCCCCATTTGTGTAGTTCTTGTATCACTATAAAGTTTACAACTTTATCAAAAGCTTTTTCTAGATCTTCGGACAAGATGACTGAGTGTTTATTTTTCCTTACATTTTCTTTTATTTGGCTTTCAACTTGGTGACATAAAGTATGGACTCCTTTGTTAGGTAAGTATGCATGCTGCTCATTTGCTACTTTGTCTTTACAATGTTTCCATACTCTCTGAGAAATAATTTTATCCAACACTTTAGAGATGACAGAAAGTAAAGAAATCGGTCTATATCCCTCGATACTATTTGTATTTTTACCAGGTTTCGGAATAGGACATAGAATAGCTTGCTTCCACGCTTGAGGATATATTCCTTTAAGCACAAGGTTAGTGTAAAGATTGCATAGTCTCAGTTTAAATATTTTTGAAGAGTTTTTGATCATAGTGTAGGTTATTTTGTCTCCGCCTGGTGTTGATCCTTTACATTTCCTTAGAGCACATTGAAGATCAATTAAAGATACAGGGTCACTTAGACTTGTAATTTCATTAGGGTTATTTTCCAAAGAGTCAATATTAAGTTGGGTTTTTTTCTGTATTATCTCAGGGTTAAAGGAGCTGTTGGAACTTATCGTACTCCAAGATTTTGCAAAAGCTTCGCCAATTTGTTGAGGATGCGATAACACTTGATTTTCCAAATAAATTGAAGAGAAATTGATCGACTTGGGTGATGTTATCTTTCTTACTTTATTCCATAATGTTCTGCAGTCAGTGGAAGGGTTGATGGAGTTCAAAAAGTTTTCCCATGATTTACGCTTAGCCTCCTTACATGCTCTCCTCACCAGTGCACAGTTCTTCCTGTAGCTTATTGCATGTGCTATAGTTTTTCTTCTTCTGAATAGTTTCCATGCGGTATTTTTCTCTTGGATGAGTTTTGCGATGTCGCTGTTAAACCATATTGGGTTATTTTTTTTGTCATACTTGGATTCTTGAGATAGTGGCATTGTTTTATTCGCTGCAATTCTTAAAATTTTCCCGAGTGTAGCAGCTTCCCTGTTGATGTTTTCTGAGGTAGGTTTAGATTGAGACAGCTCTTCTGTCATATGGGAAAAAGAAACCCAGTCTGCAAGCTTATCATTAAATTTGCTAACATATTTTTTACTATAAGTTAAATTGTTTGCAGTCTGCATGAAAATCGGAAAATGATCGCTTAGTTCATGATTAAAGCAATGCCAGTTCAGAGAAAGAGCTAGGTCTGCTGATGCCATGGATACGTCAATGGCTGTGAAAGTTTGTTTGGTGCTTAATAACGTGGGAGACCCATCATTTAAGAATGTCATATTTCTTTCGTTTGCAAAAAATTCCCACATGTTCCCTGCTCGTGATGTGTAATGGGAGCCCCATATAGTGTTTTGTGTGTTGAGATCCCCGCAAATCAAATGATGTCCAGAGTGAAATGAGGGAATGGAATTTATAAGTTCTTGGTTTAATGAAATATTGGTCTCTTTATATATATTTGTTATATTTAAATTTTCTCTTCCTCTTACTGTTAAAGTTTGATGCAGGAGTTCTCCTGTGGATGTTGTGTGGTTTGAGACGTTCAGAGAATCTTTTATAAGTATTGCAATGCCCGATTTGCAATATGAATATTCTTTGTTGTGATGAAATGTTTTATAATTTGGTATATGCAAAAGTTTTTTGTTTTTTCGTATTATGTGCGTTTCTTGCAGAATTATAATATTGGGTTTATGTTTGTGTACGAGTAGCTCTAAAGCAAATTTATTATTTAAAAAACCTTGGATGTTCCACTGTATTATTGATAATTCTATTCCTAAATTCATAAACGTATAAGCCATGGTAAAAAAGTAGTTTTATTTTTTTCCCACATCTTGTGAGTTGGTTTTACTTTTTCCCAACTGCTGTTTAATGTCATAATAGATTGTTTTAGAGTATGGTGTTAAATTAGTCCCTGGAGAATCCAGGTCAACAGAGTTTTGTGTTTTTTTTGGTGTTGCTAAATTTTCATCTATTTCATTGTCTATTTCCATTGTTAATTTATCATTTATATTTCCTATTGGGTGTTGAATATTTTTTGTATGTGTTGTTGGTAGGTTTAATTCTTGTAATTCGAATTTGTTTGTTGGTTTATCATGTTTTAATTCTTTTTGAGTTTTTTGTAGTTTTACCGTTTGTTGATTTGAAGTGCATTTGTTGTTTTGGTTAGTAATTTTGTTTTCTTTTGGTTGTTGTGATACTATTTCAGTTGCTTGTTGATTTAAAGTAGAGTTGTTGTTTTGGTTAGTGGTTTTATTTTCTTTTGATCGGTTCGATTCTTTTTCCATTGCTACGGTACTTGTATTTTTTATGACGTTTGCGAATGATGGTATAGAGGTATTTTTTGTAAAAATTTGATGTGCTTCTGGGTTGGAGTTGTACGTCTTCCAGGCTTCCCTAATAGTACATCTCTTGTCTATTTTGATCTTTAAAACTGCCTTATGTTTTAGGAATGATGGACATGTAGATTCATATGAAGAATGAGTATCGACACTGCAATTAACACAAAACTTTCTATTACATGGCTCATGCGGTATAACTTCTCCACATTCTTTGCATAGTTCCGGGTTGCGACAACGGTTCTTGGTATGACCCAATCGTTGGCAATTCTTGCACCTCATAGGATTAGGAATATATTCATTTATTTTAATCCTTTCCCATCCAAGTTTTAAATACTCAGGTCGCCTAATTAAATCAAATGTTATAATTGCTGCTCCAGTTGGTACAAGTTTGTCATCGTCTCTCTTCATTATTTTCCTTATTTCAACCACTTTTTGGTCTTTTAACCCTTCTAATAGTTCATCTTCCGAAAGTGATATCATTTTCCTTGAAAAAGTTTTACCTTGCACGTAATTAAGGGCTTTATGATAAGTGATAGAAACAGGTATTGTATCAATAAAGTTAGCTTTTCTAAATTTCTCAGCAGCTTTAAGGTTATTGGTCTTTAAAAGAAGATCACCTGATCTCAGCTCTACTACATCAGTGTATTCTTTGGAAATAAAATTCAATCCTTTTTCTATCTGGAAAACATTATATGCTGAAATAGGCTTAGCTGTTAATTCCTTATTTGTGTTAGTCGTTATGACGAGATACCGTGGGATATGATCGTCACATTGTCTTAATTCGGGAAGAGGCACAAATTCGTCATCACGAAACCGTTTGTTTTTGTTAGACAAGTCTTCGTTGGAACCTAGTTCCCTGAACCTGTTATGGTTCAGGGATTTGGAAACGTTCATTATCGGGCGTTTCACCCTTAGCTAGATATAGAATTAGCTACACTTCACTACTAAAAAGGAAACTTGTTCCCAATTGAAATGAAAAGTAAAAAATTTAAACACTTTTGTTGTACAAAGACAAAGCAAAGTAAAGCTTAAAACCGTTATGCTATATACGCAGAACAAAACACAACTTTACACGGCAATTGCCTAAGCAAGACTGAACCTTTTTTGTTATTTGTGAAGTATTGAAACTATGTTTGTATGAAAACGTTATTTATTTTGCTAGTTATCTGGGCCTCAAAGAGATATTAGTCATACAAAGAAATTAAATTAGTCAATTGATATTGAATTCCTTTAAGTCAATGTTTTTTCTTGATATTGAAATGATATTCTACTAACCGACGTCAGAAAAAAGTTTATTGTTTTAAAGAAAACCATCTCATTATATTTTGTTAGAAAAAAGAGTAGTTACGTCGTTTTGCATTTATAAAAAACACTTGTAGTTAGGTTCTTTTGTTTTTTGTTAATAAAAGTGCAATTTTTAATCGCAGAAGTATAAAATTTTGTCGAGACACGCAATTTAATGGCATTCATAAAAATCAATCAAAAATTCGATTTCGAATTTTTTGTTATTTAAGCATTTTTACATTTCAGCTAACGATATGTAAGTATATTAAATAAAGATCATTTATCTATGTACACTAGGGTCGAACGAAAAAATATTTTTTTTAATTTCAATATGTAATCGTGATACCCCACTTAGGAATTAAAACGTAAAAAATAAAGGTTATAAAAGACGATGGACAACAAATTGCCATGATTTGCATTATCTTAGACGTAGTTTTAATGAAATTGAAATAATAAACATAAAAAACCATCGATAAAATAAAACATAAAATTTGAAAATTGAAAAACAAAAAATTATGTTCAAGGCTTTTGCGGCACAAAAGAAATTTTAATCGCTATTAGAATCGGAAATACAAAAATCTCTATTTTGTTCTATTCTTACGTTCCATCCTAATGTACACATGTATCTACAGTGGGTACCAATTCAATGAAAACTTTTTTTGAACTCTATTCTCTAATTTAAGTTTTTAATAACAAATATTTTACAAAAAAAAAAAAAAAAAAAAAATTATTAGGTTTCATAAACTATTTTGTATGAAGATTTGTTTTATAATGCTTTTATTAATAAAAAATATTTTTTATGAATATAGCGCTAAAATTAGGAAAACCTAATGTACCGTTTTTACATAACAAGCGGACGATTCGTCTAGAATATTTCTACAGAAATAAATAAAAAAAAGTGATTGCTTTCCATACACATTTTCTAGACGGTGTGCTCGATTGCAATACAGAATCATATTTTGCTTCTATAAAAAACGTAAAACGATAAATTTTTTCTAAACGTGGAATTGATATTTTAAGCATTTTCTAGCCGTTAAAACTATTTCGAACATCTTTTTATTAGTAAAGAAAATTGTTTTGAAGCATATCTTAAAACTCTGCGACGTAATGCATCAACTTGTTATTTTTTTTCTTTTATCTTAAAAAAAAAATGTAAATAAATTTATAGATTATAATTGTTATCAATAAAAGAAGCAGCAATATGAATTCAGATGATAAAAAAGTACAAAAAAATACTTATTTAACAGTTGTGCATTCTAATTGATTTACGAGTAGATAAAAGAAATGTTTAATTAGAAAATATATAAAAATAAAAAGATGTGACTATCAAATCATACTAGAGATGGTAAAGAAGTTTAAACTGCAGTAATTTTTTTAAATATGTATGCCAAAGCAAAATAAAATTTGAAAATTTGTCAGCAAAAATTTAATTAACCAGGGCAATTCACAAGGTGTTGTCAATGGCGATTTCATGAATTTGTTCCGCTGCCGAAGGAACCAGATTGAGGATATATAAAATTTATTTAAGTTCATTATTCATTATCAATAAGATTTTTCTTTACTCTCACCCTAGTTTTTTTTTTATTCCGAGCATACGGACTAGTTACCAGGGTCCATAATTTTGTATATATTTTAAAAATTTACTAAATTTCAAAAAAGAATTTTTGAAATTTAGCTTAAGTTCGTTATAATCTCTCCAAGTTGAAAGAATACTAAGTACAAATTAGGTGATTAATATTAAAGAAAAATGAGAAAATTTTATTATTAGACGCTAGCAGAATGGAAATCATTTTCTAGACAGCAACGTCCGTCATCAGCATTCTTTAAATTTTATCACCTAATTTGTAATTAATATTCTTTCAACTTAGAGAGAATAGCTATAACGAATATATGTTAATAAATATAGTTCTACTAATTAAATTTCATTTATTTTATTTACTATAATAAAAATTATAATAAATCTTAGGAACTATAGCAGTAACAACAAAGGCTATTAGCATCGAAAATATTAAGTCTCTGCTAAAAAGTTTTAGCAGAGACTTAATTTAATATGAAATGTGTATTTAATAAACTTATCGTTGCTTTTACGAAAGAGCAATCGCAAAAGTAAAATATTTTTATGGTAAACAGTTATAAAGATGCGATTTAAAAAAAAAAGTTAAAATGTTAAAGTTAATACAGTATTTATTGAATAATTAAAAAAAACCTAATCAAGCAAACTTACCTGAAAACCGGAACAATTACGTTCATCTGGATTAGGTACAACTAAACTGCCGTAAATCCAGTCTACAATGTTTTTACGCATTTCAGTGGTTATTAAGAAAAGGGAATTTAAAACATCTAAACCACAGACGGCAAAAAATGCAATTGTTCCCCTTAAAATCAAAAATATTTATATCGATTTTTTTTTAATTTTCGAACATGTTTGATCATTAAGCACTGTATTTACCTGGTGGAGTCATGGGAGGCCAAACGAGCTGGTAGCAAATGTAAAAATCTAACGAAATATTTGGCATGTTTTGATAGTAAAACTGGCGGTAGATTTTCTGCGGGACCCTCAATATTTAAAGTATCATAAGACATGTTACCGCACGCAATCAGGAACTTTTTTAAATATATTTGAATGACTAATAATTTTATATTAATAATAAACTTGTAAATAAATAAAATAACCGGTTGATCTTGTGTTACGAGTACTTTGTTTCTCTTAAATGGATGCTAAACATAATATAAGTACATTCATAACACCTTTTAGAATTGAATGCAGTCGATGCTTATCTCCTCTGCCTTATAAACCTTTTTTGATAAAATTTAATGATTTTCAAAGGTTAAAGATCTAATTAAACAAAACGATTTTAGTATCACAATAACCCAAGTTTTAATTGAGGGAATTCTATGGAAATGACTTAAATGTCAGATCCAGCTGACATTAACAAGTTGACAAAATATAACAACTCTGTACAAGCAACAGCTGTGTAATTTTACAAACACTCCGAACACTTCCGTCAAAATCCATTAAGTTTCATAAGTACCACAGGCACATGAGACTTTATTAAATTCTTTAAGGAAATTCTTGAATTTATGAAATAAAAATGCGCCTTACGCAATTTTTACGGTCAAAACTAAAGAATTATTCTAACTTCCCCAAGGAATACATAGAAAGAAGTAAAAAACAGGTAATGCAATCGAATGAAATTTGAAATTAAATGGACAATTTATTTAAGATTTTTGTTATCGAAGGTATACTATGAAACTCCTAAGGGCGTTCCACAATATTTAAATCGCACCGTTGAACGGAAACGTTTTCGGTATACTATGAATCGCCCCTGGACGGGACAGTTCCGCCAACAAAATATGCCGGGCACCATGCGGAAAAAGGTTTTTGTAACTCCAATAGGTAAGAAAAAACGATAGGTAGCATATCCACTAGTATCAGTTTTTAACAATAAATGTTTTTACAGAGGAATGGGGTTTCTTTCGCGGCGATCGCGTTGAAGTTTTAGTAGGTAAAGATAAAGGCAAACAGGGGTTTGTTGTACAAGTAATTCCAGAACGTAATTGGGTGGTTGTGGAAGGTTTAAATTGGCATTATCGTACAGTGGGTGGTGACGAGGATTTTCCTGGTGTTTTAATCAAATCTGAAGCTCCCCTAGATGTATGTAAAGCATAACACTTAAAAAAGAAGTCTAATAATTTTATAAATTAATAGGTTACCAAAGATTTACGCCTAATTGATCCTTCCGATTTGCAAGGCTGTGATTTTGAGTGGCGTTTTACGGAGGAAGGTGATAAGGTGCGAGTGTCAGTACGCACTGGCCGCATAATACCTATTCCAGAATCCAATAATCAAACACATGACTACAAGACCAAAGGAGCTTATATTGAAAGAGAAAAGGATACACCAGGTAATTTTGATTGTTAGCATTTGCTACAGCTAAAAACTATTTTAAGTGATATTTAACAAAATCCATATTTGATTGTTAAGAGTCGTCGGACCTTCACGATTTGCAATATTTAGGGAAAAATTTACAATTATAATCAAAAACTGTAAAATCCTCCCTTAGAAATATCCAGCAAACCTGAACCTTCATTTAGAGAGTAAATGATAAACCAGAACTGGGGCATATCATAATTTCCCATATAATTTCATATATAGTCGAAAAAGTGGTTGTGCAATTGTTAGTACATGACCATGAAAATTATACAAGTGAAGTTATTTCCTTTATAAAAAAAGTTAAGATGTAGAATATTCATTTAAGTTTTATGTGGCTCTCAATGGAGTTGACAACAAATATTATTGCATGTTGTAACACGAAACCCAGCTGGGATAGGAATACAGAAAAAATGTAGTTCATAACGCTTTTGTATATTCCAATAAAGTTACAAATTCTTAACTCTTCGAAAAAAGCATGCAATATTTTTATTTAAAACGGGGTTTTAAATAACAAATTTAAACTAAAACATTTAAGAATAAGAATTCGGATAAATATTATTTGAATAGAAAATATCGAATAAATATTATAAAAAGAATAGCATAACTTATCACCATCTTATATAAAACTGAGATTTGCTACACCTTAGCACATTTGCAACGATAAAAGTTCAGATTTCTAGAAGCTAGCTTTTACAACTAAAACATTTGGGGGTTTTATTTTACAATCAAAACTATTAACAAACTCAAATTTGTTAATTGTGGTAATATTGTTGTGGTAATGCAAAACATAGCATAAATGATAGGTTTCCGGTAGCTACGAAGCGTAAGTTCCGAAGCTATTGTTTGAGGTTTAGCTTCTGAAGCGAACTCTTAATTTAGTTATTGACGGTTACCTCATTTTCAAGCACATTCGAAATTCATCACACCTTTACAAGTGATTTTTTTGAAATCGATCGACTTCGATCACTTGCATTATTAATTACCCATTTTCTGTTGTTGTTCTCTTGCGCCTTACACTGTTTTCAAATTTTACCTTTTCTTTTTTTGTGTCTTGTTTTAGTGACCAAACGGTGTTTAAAAATAATATCAATCTAAGATCAGTTTTGTGAAATTTGTTCGCAAAATACATTTATTTGATAACTACCGGGTTATGTTTATATTTTCAATAATAACTTTAATTAACTTCAAATGATCGTATAAAAAATATGACTTGATTTTACATAAAGGAATCTATGGCTAATTATTTTTATTTTAAAAATGTACATAATTTTTGATTTTTTCTATTAATATATTTTTATTGTTAATACTTTTTTTCGTTCTTTCAGCTGCTGTTGTTGAAGAGATAACTTTCCAACCAAAATTAAATACATTTGAGATGGACATCATGGAAGAAATGGGTATCAAAGAGGATCGCATACCCAAAAAATCATACTGGTATTAGTTTAATTTAAAAAGCTTTTAAAATATTTGTTACAAAACGTAAATAAAGTTAAAAAACTTAAAAAAAAATAAATAATGTTCTTATCTACGTGCCGCTGAAAATATTTCAGCACGATGATCCCTTAAAGTTTTTGCTAAACGTCGTACCGTTTCTTCGGCTCTATCGAAATCATGATGCAAAGTCATGTTAAAAGTTTGATACAACCAAGCAGAAGCTTTCATAATGTTCGATTCGTATGATAAAAAGACCTTTGAGGTGTGTTCATATCTTGCTATATTGGCGATATCGGTTACCATATAGGTGTTGCAGTGCTTAACAGCTAAGATTTGGCGATTACTAATGTGTTTTATTTCAACGTGAGGCAGAGCGAATTGAGCGCATTCTAAAGATACTAAAGACGATTGTATATCTTTGCGACAAGATAAAGCAGTTACGAGTTTTTCCCTAGGATTTCTAAAACGGATACAGAATATTTAATAATAGTTATTTTTATAAGAAAAAATTGCACTTACACAGTTGTTTTAACTCTTCGCCATTGCTTGAGACTTTGAGATGCTGAATTAGCACTGGCTCGTAGCAAAAGACCACAAATGCGCCATTGTTCTAAAGTACTGCCTATTTTGTCTCTAACATCGCGGGCCACTTCTAATTGAGAATCTAAACTTTCTTCCAAACTACTCATATAAGTACCGCCACTGATGAAAGCTGGAAAATAAAATAGAGTTGTAATAAAAAAAGAAAAATTTTATTTAAAGTCAATATAACACGGGGAGATAAGTACAACTAGAATTTGTGCTCAAGGTTTAGTCTAGGAATACATTCGTCAACGATATATCTGCAATAGTTTGATTATCGATACGATTTATTTTTTTAAAAATTTCGAAATATGACCATACGGTGTTTGCTACAACAATGAGTTGCAGTACAAATTTTTCTGAAAAGTGAATAAAGAAATTGGTGATGAAAAGTTAACTTGGAAGAGGCTAAAAAGTCAGTTATCAAAGCCACTTCTTAGTTTTTTGAAAATTCTTAGACAACATGCTTAATCCGGATATATTATGATTTCTAACATGGCGGAACCGCAAAAATTTACGGCTGACTTAGTACTGGCTCTTAATGAAAAATTAGATTATTTGGAAAGTAATAAAACATATTGTTTGTTTGCCCTTAGTCCCGCTCTGCATTCTGAAACTCTTTCAGAAAAGCTCAAGCCTACTGCGCATCGCACAAGATCTGTCGCGGATGTAAATAGTGGGATTTGAAACGTTTGTAAAAAAATTTGAAAGGAGTCCAGGGAGATGAGCCTCTATCTATTTTCTTAAAGGAGTCGAGAGATATCTAAGGTATGCTAATACACATAAGTATGTATGTAGAGATTTGATTCGTTATTTGACTGACTATTTTCTATTGCAGATCTTGTTTAAATCGACTTGCTAAATCCTGTTTCTGCTCAAAAATTGACAATCAGCAAATGAAGCTGATAAATTCCAATGCTGGCACTCTCATCTTCTATAATTCGGGGCAGTATTACAACCCTCCGTAATTAACAAAATTATAAATGCTAAACATAAGGCAACTCCTGTATCAACTCTCCAAATATTGAATAAAGCAACTAAAGAATGACAAAATGTGGTAAGTATACCACATTGTTTAAAAAATGTTCCACAAAAATTCCACATGAAATAATGCTCATTTGTGTGTGGTTTTTGAATAAATAAATAAATAAATAGCATGTGCAGTTCGCAAATTTGCCAGGGTGTGATCGCCTTAGCTTCCTCCAAAATCTGCAGCGCGACCTATACCTTCGTATAGGAAGTGAGACTCCAAATTCAGCTAGGTAAAAAATTAATGAGTTTAATGGTGCTCCTCCAGTGAAAGTCTTGAGTTTATTGGATCTCCTCCAGTTAAAAATTGAGTTTAATGGTGCTCCTCCAGTTGTTAGTAGAGTTTTTTAAAAGGTGCTCCACCAATATCCGATTTATTGAAATTAAAATTTAAAAGTTACAAACGAAACGAAACGATTACACGTGGCTGATTAAGATACCACCAATAATGACAATGACCCAGAGCTACTTTACGAATGGTGCTCATTTGCTTTATTTCACAGCTTTGGTAAAATGTTGCCAGAAATATTTCAATGTTTTTCCACAGTAAAAACAGTACTACTTCTGCAACATTTTTTCATGACTTTTTCATACAAATTTTTTTGGTATGTATGTATGTATGTATGTATGTATGTATGTATGTATGTATGTATGTATGTATGTATGTATGTATGTATGTATGTAGTTTGACAGCATTCCTCATGAAAAACTGAACAGATTACCAGGCTTAAAGTTAAACACAGTGTTTATAAAACTACATCTACTTTAGTGTATGCCACTATTTTTGTGACTGCTCTATAGGTCATACCGTTACATATTAAAATGAAATTCAGCATGTATCTTTGGTAGGTATATGGAGAGAGCTGTATAATTTTTGGGCATAATCGGTAGGGGAAAGGAAAAAGGGGGTAGGGAAAAAGGGGGTAGTTTACTTGACACCCCAATTTTGTGAACCTTTTACAGGTCATACTGTTTGACAAATTAAAATTAAATTCAGTATGTGCCCTTGGTATATGGAGATGAAGAGCTAATAAGTTTTTGGGCATAATCGGAAGTTTACTTGACACGCCAAACCAAAAATAATTATTTTTTTGATTTAAATATGCTTTGAAATTTTATTCTTTATGTAATATATCCATCCACTCCAGATTTTTTACAGATTCGTTCGTGCTTATTTAGCCAGAAAGGAATTTTGTTTATTTCCTTTTTAATTCTGTTCAGCTTTTCACGCGGAATGCTGTCAAACTACATACATAAAAAATTTGTATGAAAAAGTCATGAAAAAATGTTGCAGAAGTAGTACTCTGTTTTTGCTGGGGAAAAACATTAAAATGTTTCTGGCAACGTTTTATCAAAGCTGTGAAATAAAGTAAATGGGCATTAATTCATGCGGAATTTTCAAATAACAGCCTATCACCTGGCTTTTGTTAACATTTGTAAAACAATGTGGTATACTTGAAAGCAATAGAATCGTAAAATTCTTCCAAATCGCGAGATAGACACCACTTTTTAAATGTCAAATTTTCCTTGTGAAATAGTAAATGTTGCTCAACATTTTTCACGAATTCGAACAGAATACTAGGCTTAAAAGTGGAGTAATAATTTTGTACTATTGCTTTTTAGGTAGCTACTTTTATTTGTAGCTAGCTATGTATAAAAAACAAAGGCTAAAAAAATAGGGGAAAATGCCTTTTCAGGCAAGATATTGCCTACTGTTATGAATTTTTAAGTTGGCAATACATACTCACAATAAAAGATCATATTCCTAATTTAAACATTTAAACACTGGTTATACATTTGTATCATAAAGCATACATTCTTGAAAACTACAATAGCATTTGAATATAAAATAATTAAATACTACAATAGCATTTAAAAAATTTTTAAAAATCTTACCAATTATACCATCATGATTGACATACAGCTCGTTTAGTTCAGCATAACTGTCCAATAATGTTTTCAGCCTTATTTTTGTGTGTTCCAAAATTTCATTATAACAACGTATGGCCATCAAGTGTAAAGCAGATTCGCTTAATTGTGCAAAGAAATCTTCATGAGCGGAAGCCTTTTGTACATCTCCTATTACGCCTAAATTTAATGCTAACTGAAATGAATAACGAAAAGATAAACTAAATGAGTAAATAAAATTCCTTATTTTAAAAATAATACATTTAATTAAATTGTTTAATTGATAATCTGTATATCACAAAAAAAAAAAACGGTAGAAATTATTTAAACTCATTTATTTTTATTTTTTTGCTATTTATGTAGGTTTTGAACCAATTGTCATGTTATTAACTAATAAGCTTTATAAAATTTATAATGTATAGATATACATACATACATATGTCTTTTGTTATTGTTATAGCAAACAACAGTTGCATGTTTATAATTTAAAAACCTGAATTAAATTGTTTAAATGAAAATAACTTAACGCTTTCCGTGTTTAACTCGAATATATTCGATATTGCATTTACATTGTATCTATGCATTTTGACAGTTACAGAGTTAATTGCTATTAACAATTTAAGGCCAGTATTCACTATCCTACACGATCGTATGATACAATCACGAAAAATCTGACAAAATTCTGTCCTACTCAAAAAATCGTTTCAAAATAGCGTTGTAGATGCCACACTCATACAAAAACAGATTTTGCAACTCTGGCCGCATGGAAAAAAAATATTTTATGAATTTTTTCAAAAGATTATTAAAGGCCCAACTATAATATGCATAAGCTAGCTTAAGCCAACTTAAGCAACTGTGCAATTACATATAAATCATATGTGGCAAACTATAATGTACTTAAAAACACTTTTCGTTAAGTTTCGTCAAATGTCATTTGCTTAAGCAAAGTCCAAAACCGATCGCACATTCCGTACGGAAACAGCTGTTTATGCTTTGCGTTTTACATATGAATGTACATTCATAAAAAACTGCAATGGAGAACGAAAGTGAACAAATTATATCTAAATTTAATATAAAATGTTTAAAAAAAGAAATTTCTATAAGAAAAAAGGGAGGCGTTGTATAATAATCGTAATTAAAAAGAAAGAGCATTTTATTGTTTCTGAGTTGAATGATGCACATCGCTGTATTTTTTAGTACTTTTGGTCAAAATTACACAAACAGCAAAAAATGTTAAATTTTTCTTTCGAAATTTTCTTAAAACTAATTAATTTTCTTAAAAATTATTATTAATTTGTATATGAGCCCTTGACTTTGAAAGTGGTATAAGTCAAAAATTTTTAAAATCTAGTTGATCAGCAATTTCAAATCAAATCCTAATAAAGTAACATAATCTGAAGTAATTCGCAGTATGCCATGAAAATTAAGTTGATAAATTGAGTTTATTTTTTGGTTGGTAAACAAATTACAATAACTGTATATTTTAATAGTGGTATAAGTCAGTCTGCTTTCAAAGTTTGGCAAAATAATTATTAGTAATGTTGTCATGTCTTCAGATAGCGGTTCAGTTATGATCAGGTAAGCCTATTAATGTAAAATGCACTATTTATAATTAATTGTAGACATTATACGGCGAAGAAGAATAAGTTATTTAATAGAATTATGTAAAAAGAGAAACCCATTTTTGGTACAACAAATGGCTCGGAAATATTTCATTTCGACGAAATAACTGAGAGAACCAACGATTAATAGAAAGAGAAACACCAATGGAGAAGCTGTATCTTAGCTAAAAATACAATGGATTAGATTTCTAAAAAAAATCTCCATAGAAAATGTTTTCTAAAAATTCTTTGGATGACAATTCCGAATTCAAAGTGTTAGACCTTTCAACCAAAAGAGGAAGGCCAAGAATATACGAAAATATTGATTTGCTTTCACTATATACAACCTTTAGACCAATAACAGAAGAAAAAAAGATATGATGGATTTACTACCCTATATTGCACCAATTTTCCACAAACTCTTTTTTATTTATTTTATAATTTATTCTTGATGGTTTTAGTCATTTATAAAGTCATGCAGTTAATTTTGAAAATGGTATAAGTCATTTCAACCTTTTAAAACCACACTACCTTTTAAAAATGGTTATAAATTTCACAATCATAATAAATACTCTTTTGTTGGCACTATTTAATTATCAAAATATTTTATTCCATAATACAAAAATATGTTTTAAACCTTTAAAATACAAACCTCTTAATATCTCGAAACATAAAATATATGACTTATACCACTATCATAATCAAGGGCTCATATGAATGGTATTAAGTATATTTAATATGTTTATTTAACACCTTTTTGTTAACAAATTTCATTTATTGAGAAAAAAAGTATTATTGAGAAAAAAGTATTATTTTGCAAAAGTACGAATAAAACAAATATGCAACTGTGGCATAATAGTTTCTAGATTCATGTAAGTACATTGTAGCCACCTAAAAGTCTTCAATAAGTTGCTTAAGCATTTGACAGACTTTTCGTTCATTTTTTGACATTAGCTTAAGCCAGCTTATGCATATTATAGTTAGGCCTTAAATCGTACAGACCTGTCAAAAGCCTGTCACACACTTATATTTCTAATCCACACTATTATACTTTTTTTTCACACGTGATATTTTTGACAGATAGTAAATCCGATCCTTTAGTTGCTTTTGTTAAAACACGGATACTCTAGATATCGATAGTTTTTATCAGTAGCTGTTTGATTAATATCCTCAGTTGTAAACTGTGAAGAATTTATCCACTATTTTCTTCACTAAATAAATTACTTTTGGCACTGAGAGGGTTAAAAACAAATCGTTTGTAAAAATTCCATAGTTTTTGAATTTGTAATGCTTTATATTCACAATGCGGAATTTTAATTAAGAACAACTGAGAATTTTGTATGGCCTTTTATTTTGTATGAAATAATAAAGGATGAATATTTCTACTTAAATATAAACGCAGGATAAAGTATGATGTAGCTATCCAGAAAATCCATTACATAATACTAGTGTATTATAAAATTTTCAAAAATAATATTTTCTCGTTTTCTTTTAAAATAATACGAATACGATACAAATTCGATCCGAATTGTAAAAGAAACTTCTAGACCAAATACGAGTCAGACTCACATACATGAATAGTTCTGTACATACAGTTCTCTTGAACAGATCCCACTTAAAATTTCAACATTTTCATATTGTTTTTTATGTAATGGGTGATTCAAGTAGAAATACTTTTTCCATTGCCTTTTTTGACAAATTACGTGTGAGTCGTGTCATGATGTCATCAAGGTATATTTATCTTACTAGGTAGTGTCGTCCGCCCAGCTGATTTAGTAGTTCGACATGTCAAAAGTTGCATGTGTTCAGAAATTTTATAGTGTAGAAGTGAGAAAGCAATAAAACACATACACGCCTTCTCAATTTTCTTATATGTTTTTTGACATTTCGAACTACAAAGCAACAACAAAATGCCATGTTGTTCTTGTATTGTTGTATTTGTTGTTGTAGTAAAATAAATATACCTTGGCTGTCATGTTATTTTTGTTCAGTATTGTTTTGGCATTTCATAATGGATAGACTTACGCCTGAACATCGTTTACAAATCTTTTAACTTTATTACGAAAAATCACGTTCTGTGAGAAATGTGCTTCGTGCACTTCGCTTAATTTATGGTCAACATAATCGGCCTACTGGATAATATTCGACCGAATAGACCACGTCCAGCACGCTGTGAAGAAAATATATAGGCCGTAGCTGAGAGTGTACACGAAGACCGTGGAGAGTCGATTCGGCGCCGTTCGCAGCAACTCGGACTGACGTATGGAACGACTTGGCGCATTTTACGCCGAGATCTTAAATTGAAAGCATACAAAATACAGCTTGTGCAACAACTGAAGCCGCTCGACCTTCTCAAGCGACATCGCTTCGCTCTATGGGCTCTTGAAAAGTTCCAAGAAGATCCGACGTTTTCGAGGCAAATTTTGTTTAGTACATAATTCGGTGAGCACATGATTTCACGTTTTGGGACGGTCGATTGGCCACCAAGATCGAGTGATATCAATCACACCGTTAGACTTTTTCCTATGGGGATATGTAAAGTCTAAAGTTTATGCGGACAAACCCGCTTAGATTCAGGCCTTGGAGGAAAACATCATGCTTGTCATTCGGCAGTTACCAGTCGAAATGTTCGAACGAGTCATCAAAAAATGGACTAAACGGATGGATCATCTGCGACGTAGCAACGGCCAACATTTGATAGACATAATCTTCAAAAAATAAATGCCAAAGAATGTTCTTTCAAATGATAAACAATCTCCATTAAATTTGAATTTTCTGTGTAGGAAACCTTGAAATGGATCACGCGCATCACATTATAAAGATAAAAAAGTAATAATAAAATAAGATATTCGGGTATGTTCTGTAATCCGAAACCGAGTGAAATTGAAATCGAATAAATTTTTAAAGAAACATATAACTTAGTTGCGCCTATTATTTTAAAACATTAGCAATCAAGGAAGTTATGTGAATAGTCTGTAATCAAATGCATAAAAAATAATATCAAAATGTTGTAAGATTTAAAAGTTATGACAATTTTAAATTTAATTCGGATTAAATTTTACTCGGTTTCGGATTACAGAACATACCTCAATGATACTGTCTAAATAAGGTGTTAAAAGAGAGCAATTTGTAAGCATGAATTAAAATAATTCTTACTAAAACAGATTTAAGAGCAATAGCTGCATAGACTATCAACTCTATAAAATAAAAAATAATAATAATGAAAAATATATAGCAAAATCAACGAGGTATTCTTTAATTATAAAATTTGTTTTTACTGCATGTCCTTAAAGTTATCCTATTAATACATGTTCTGTATATATTACAAGTTTCTGACTATAACGGTTCTAGTCTCAAGCCTTCGATGGGGAACCCTTTGATTTTCAATTTTATTTTTGATACTCGTTGTTACACCGAACATAGAAGCACTGAACCACTTTTATAAAATGTTTTAAATATATTGAAAATAAATTTTTTGCTAGATTAATTCTGGTTTGAGGGTAATTCTTTGAATTTTATTTTTTCAAAGAAAACACAATTCACTGTATTGTTCACAGAAAAGTATATGTTAATATAAACTTAACAATGAGTAAATTTTTAGTATTATTAGATTATTTTTTGACCCATTTATATACTTTAAATTCTTTGTTGGCTCTTGTCAACAACGTTGGCGACCACAGCTTTAAAGCTTGCAGATATACAGACTTATTGTTTACAAATATGCTGTTTTTCAATACTAACAGAAGAAACAAACTGACGAGCAAAAACTTGTTTTGGTAATATTTGTCACTCTATCTATCCCCTAATCATATAAGCATCAAGAAAATAAACCTTCCAAACCCCCCATTTATTGTGATGTATTTAAAAACTAAGTGCAAAATTTATAAAAATAAATTATTTTATAAATAGTTTATAAAAAAGGTATTATGCAAAATTTGTTTAACATATAAACTTTTAAAAACCGATAATATTTGTTATGAATAAGTCCCTCTAATTTAACAATTACATACATGATAAAAATGACGTATGAGTAATACGTATTAATGGGTGAAATGTTACTCATTCGTTCCATGTGTAAAAAGTTATTATGAAATTCATACGTATATTTAAAACAAATTTAAAATAATTCTTGCAAAAAAAAACCGACTTCAAAACAGACAAACTTAAAATCATGTTTCTTTAAGACGGTAACTATTGCGACACCCTGTAATTTCCGGATTCAAATTGTATACTAGTTATAGCGTTCGTAGCAATACAGGTTCATTGTAAATTTCAACCGTCTGTTTGTAACGGTTTAAAAGTTTGGTCATATACATCAAATTACATAAACTATTGCGACACCCTGTAATTTATAATTTTAAATATTTATACTTATTTTAACACACATAGTAATGGACATTCTGTCTAATTGTTAAGTGTTTGTCAATAACTATTTAAAAGATAGGGTCATATATGTATATCAAATGACGTCACCTATTGGGACACCCTTTAAATTCAAATTTTAAATATTTATACTTGTTGTTATACCAGACATAGTAGTGAACATTCTGTCTATTTTTCAAGTGTTTATCTATAACGATTGCAAAGATGAGGACATAATGGTCAAATTACATCAATAATAGGGACACCCTTTAATTTATCCAAATTTTATACTTGTTGTAATAGCGGACTAAGCAATATAGAGTCTTTGTACATTTCAACTGTCTATCTATAACAGTTGAAAAGTTTGGCCATATATATCACTTTTACATTAACTATTGGGACACCCTTTAATTTCCAAATTCATATTTTACACTTGTTATTTTAGCGGACTTAGCAATACAAGTTCTTTGTAAATTTCAACTGTCTGTCTATAACGGTTCAAAAGTTTTGCCATATATATATCAAAATAAACCAACTAATGGGACACCCTTTAATTTCTAATTTCAAATATTTATACTTATTATAACAGACATAGTAACGAACATTATGTGCAACTTTCAAGTGTTTGTCTATAACGGTTCAAAAGATAGGACCATAATGGTGAAATTACGTCACCTATGGGGTCACCCTTTAATTTTTAATTTTATTTTTTAATTACATTTTGTTATTTTGAGCTATAGTGATACGCACTTTTTTCTAATTTTAAATGGGTGACCTATAAAGTTCATAATACACGTAAAAAACATGTATGTTGTATGGGGACACCCTTTAATTTTTAAACTTTTAAACTGTTTTTAAAACGGGACCAATCTGTAGCCATAGCCTTTCGAATGGCGCAAAAATTTTTAAAATCGGTTCAGAAATGACCGAGTTATGAAGGCACAAACATACAAAAAAAAAAAAAAAAAAAAAAAAAAAAAAAAAGCAACACACAGACGAATTGATAACCTCCTTCTTTTTTTGAAGTCGGTTAAAAAGGGGAATGAATTAGAAAAACAAGTTTTCAAATTAACTAAAAGGAAGTTCAAGGCAGCTTTTCCACATGTTGTCTAGTGTCTGAACATTAATTAACCACTACATATTATACCAAAGTAGAACATTCGACATTGCAAGATTTTTTGAGGCGAATAGAAAGCAAAGACAATAAAATCTCAGTGTAAAGTTTGGTTTAGACTTTTTAGAATGCGCAGTCGTCTATATTGGTTGGTAATTTTGATCCGACAGTGTATATCCTGCACTCTCATATAATACTATCTTGAATCAATATGTTGATAAATCTATCAAAGTTGAATTGAGGTATTAAATAAAAGTCCATTGAAAACAAGTACTATGTAGCATTCAAAGCCTTGTACGTAAACAGTTGGTTCACAATATATATTTTCTACTTGTAGTGGTCCACCATACTAAAGATGTATACATCTATTTTAACATCATGAGACCTCAAGCCACATTTTAAGCCAAACAGTGACATGTATAGTTGGCAACTGTTGATTTTTTAACCTCGGAAAGGTCTCACTTTGTAGTAAGTAGTACTACGTATTACCAGATCTGTTTTATTTGGGTTTACTTCTTGACCACAGTTACTGAGCATAACCATAATCATGATATCACTTATTACGTCCATAAACATTCTCGATACTATTAAGACGACATCGTCCGCATAGGCTAGAGCCTTAACCACCTTATTGTACAACGCAAGACAAGAAAACATAATAATGAGGATATCATCCCGCCTTGTGGTGTGTTTAGCTTTCGGCTGTTGCCGAGTTTTGCAATGGTGTTAATTGCACTAAGATGTTTATTTTCCAGAGTGTACTGTGTTTCTTAATACCGTAAACCCGAAGAGCTTGTTGGATAGCAGTCACTTTTACATTATTAAAAGCTCTTTCTACGTCTAGGAAGGCCACCAAGGTATACTGTTTATTCTCGAGAGATGTCCTTAAAACCCTCACTACCTCATGGAGATTAGTTTTCGTAGTTTCCGTATATAAGTCTATGAGTTTTTCTTTTCTTGGACGGAAATCTATTTACTCGATTGTATCCAAGAATTTGGTTGTCGAGTTGAATACCGAAAGATTCCGATGGCCAGGAGCTACAGGACCTGTTGCAAAGATTTAGTGACTCTGCTAAGTCTTGGTGATTATTTAGTATCGTCAGCCAGGGAGTGACAGAACTCTTAGCCTGGTTATAGAAAAATTATCATTGCCTATGAGATTCTTGAGAATTTATGTCCCCATAGAGAATTTATGTCCCCATAGACTACATAGTGATTCGCCCGGTTGGATACCTGCACCACGAACACGAAAATACAATAAATCGAAGATATTATAATTTATGAGCAAGTTAGGCTATATAAGCAAGAAAAGCAGTCCTGTTTAGTCAAGAAAGTATTCCATACGACTTAAGTTTTAAATGTTTCCTCATCTACTTTATTTTTTAGACCTTATTCCCAGAGAAATTTGCTGTTTCCGAATTTGAAAAACATGAGTTAGTCTTCACAACCGAAGCTTATTTTAAAAGCTTTGGTTGTAAAGTTTTGCGGAAGGATTGCAACAGTGGAACAAGAAAAGAGTGTAAGAGTGTATTTCGATGTTTACATACATATTGACTTATTTTTCTAATTTAATTAATTTTTTTGAAAGCAATCAGATTTATAAAATACAAAATGGAATGCAACTAGATATTCTGTAGTTTGTAGGCATTTTTTGACATTGAAATTTTCCTAACAATTGAACCGTGTATATCTACTTTTTATTTAAATATAATTTGAATGAGAACCTCCTATGTAACCATGCCTAATTAACGTCACATGAATACTTAAAACATAATACGATAAAATAATATTTATGTATTTATTTACATTGTAAAGTAAACACACATTTTTAAGGAAAAGTACAAAAAAGCAGTAAACAATTTAATTTCCAATTAGATTCTAATGCGACAGTTGTTTACAGCAAAAGTGTATTGTACTTACATTGACCAAATCCTGTGTAGGTGTTTCAGCTACAATTTCATTAGGTGGCAATAAACGTGTAATGTCATGGCCAGCCACAACACCACCATTTACGCCAACTTCCTGATGATGTTGTTTTTTTGCGGAAATTAAGTTTGCAGTATTGGGAAGTACACCATTTTGAATATTTCGATTTGCCTTGTTGCCTGCACTTACACTTCCATACGCTACAGCGTTATTGTTTGGAAACGGGTGATCTATTGTATAGCCGTCAATATACAACACATCATTGTCAATTACCTGTGAGGGTAGTGATGGATATGGCTTTTGTTGTGAAAAAGTTTGTGACGTAGAGGAGCTTGAAGTAAAAGTTTTGTGAGCAATTTCACGATTTTTAAGGCTGTCCGTAATTTGTTTGGCGACTACACCTTTCAGTTCATTGTGTTTGCCTTGTAAGTGCTCTATCCAAGCTTCACAAGTAGCTAAGCGAGGACCGGGACAAGTTGCCTCTAATTTACTAATTTTTTCATCGAGGCGCACAAATTCAAGGACAACATCAGTGGGGTTCTAAAGCATACGTAAAAGGAATTTAAAAACAATCAATTTAATAACGTTGGGTAAATAATATAAAAATACACACACACCCCCACTCTTTAATTGACATACTTGTATAAACACATACATATGTATGTACGTATGTACATACATACGCCTTACATATTTTTACAATAATTATTGTTTTTGTTTGTTAAGAAACAACACCGTAATATAGAATAATTAATGTCAATTTAATTACCGCTTGCGATAATGGCCACTGGCTGGAGGGCATTACTACACCTGGTTCATCTAATACACTGTTTGTATCCATTGAAGAATTACAGCCCATCATTTAGTATCAGAAGATTAATCAAATAAAAATAGCATTTTCACGAAAAATTCTATTTTAACCTATTTTATTTATATTAAACCTTTTAAATTTCCTTTTAGTATAAAAGTTCTAAAATCATTCGATTTTTTGTTAATTTCAAGTTAATTCACTTTCAAATCTCCGTAATTTTTTTAACTTTTTTTGCCATTTGACCGTTCTAACGTTCAGTTTTCGAATGACTGCAGCACATTTGTGTCAATAACTCTTACTTGTTTTTTGTTGTTACTAGCGTTTTATATGTGTTTGCTAGCGCACAGTGGAATTGACGATATAAAAATTGTATTTATTTTTAATATTACCCTGTTTTGAATAAGATAAAAATATTTTAAAACAATTACACGCAATAAATTTATAGCTTTCCCTCCTTCTTGGCCGTCTGCTAGCTAACACAAGGGTATGGTTCGTCGTAACTGACAGTAGTTCCACCTATACCTCCTCGTGGTGTCGGCCGGTAAGAGACTCCTAGATGAGTAACTCTGGATACCTGTTGACTTTTAGTTTTAATATAGACTTACCTGCGCATGTGGTGCTCTGCGTGTCTACCCAATTTTCATAAAATCATACAGAACCCTCAGAGTTGGAGAAGAAAGCCTCGCGAAAAGTAAAGGATCAATCTATCATCTACGGTTTTTATTGGCCGGAAGAGATGGACAAAAATGCTCCTGTGATAATGGGCTCTCGGCACGAAGTACAAAAAGCTTGATAACTGCATTGGTGGCATGTTATGGAAACTTCAGGTATCACCTAGCCAAGATAAAAATCGAAGAAAATGATATTTGGAGACTGTGCCTGAGAGGGACTGACACATTAGCGTATAATGCCTTTATGTGTCCAGCATTGGCTAGCATAAAGCTTAGGAGCGTGGTGTAAGGCGCTTGTATGTTAAAATTGAATTGCAAGAGACATCGTGGTGAGAAAGAAGTGCGGCAGTTACCAGTCGAGTCTGAAATCACTATAATCGAGAGTAAAGTCTAGTGTTAGTACGACACTCAACGAAAATGAGGTAGACTGAAATTATAAAACTGGTGCCTACATCATCAAGAAACGAAGGGAGTCCAAATGCGTCGAATATTCGGTTATTCGATTTGTTGTATCGCGTGCTGTGTGACACGTGGTACCATCATTCTGAAACGGCAAGTGATGCACGAAAGGGTTAGTAAGAATGTATGAAAGCTTTTTTTGTGAGGGTAGCATTATTTTTTAAATACCAAATAAGCAATAGGAAAACTTGGGAAATTAATGGTTCTTCGTCTCTGTAATTCTGACATGGCCGCAATCATATAACAAATATGTTTTTCATTCTACACAACCTTTAAATATTTGTACGACAAAAATTTCATACGACAAAAATTTCATACGACAAAAATTATATATTATTTATATAAATTATTTAATCTTCTCCACTGTGTATAGCTTTATTCATTTTGTCAATATGTTTATTGATGTTACTTTTACAATTTAAATAACTCGGCTATTTAAATTACACTACACAACAATGAAATTGCATATTTTTATGTATTTCCCTCTGCTGAGTTAAAAAATCTTTTTTAAATATTTTTGTCTGTTTTCACTTAGGTTTTTAGAAGTTGACATTAAATTAAAAGAAAAATTATATCGTTAATTTACTTAACACATTTTTAATGTGAGTATAATAAAGCCCGTTTATATTTCAGGATACTTAGGTTGTGTTAAAAGGAACTTAATATTTGCCTATTTTTAGTTTTATTGTTATAATTTTTATGAAATTTAAATTTTATCATGATGTTCTATCTATACTCTAAAATATTGATTAACATGTAGGATCTTTAACCTTTGACATTTATAGAAAACCAACTACGACAGAGACTACTATCCACATAACATCAAACCACCCTAAACAACACAAACTCGCAGCATTTAGATATATGATACACAGACTTAAGATAATCCCACTCAGTCCAGATAAGTACAATAAAGAACTTAGCACAATTTACGCTATAGCTAAAAATAACGGTTACAAAAGCAGTACTATCGACAAACTACTATGACAATACAACACTAAAAACAGAAAGAAAAAAGACGAAGAGTCAATTATTACAACACCACGACGACACGTCTTTACCCACATAGTACCAAAAATATATAGGATAACTAACCTCTTTCGATTGGAGGGTCTACTTATAGCATTGAAAACTAGCGACACTCTACGACATTATCTCAAGACATCAACAGAAACAACCGACAAATGTAACAACAACAGAGTATACAGACTTACTTGCATATGTAACCATACATATATAGGACAAACGGGACGAAAACTTAAAACAAGATTTACAGAACACGTGCGCTCGTACAAATGAAAAAGAGAGGACTCAAACTTCTCACTAGACTTTGAAACTAACGAACACACACCAAGGGAAATAGATGATTGTATGACATTGCTGCATCCTAGCAAAAAAGGCATTCTTGAAAACATGGAAATCTACAAAACGTGAACTTTTATGGGAGATATTATTAACGAACAGGTAAAGACAACCTCAGACACAATTTTTACACCACTAAAACTACTGAAAGATTCTAACAAACGAAAAACACCTGCAGACGGACACACTTACCTAGCTAACAATAAAAGACGCAAATACTAAATATAAACGGACCTCACATAAATATATCAGATAGCAATCAAATTATCTGTACAACACCATTTAAATAAACACCACCCTAATGAACAATTACCTAAACCCATTACTATTTATACAAAAACAGGTAATACTAACTCTATAGTACGATTTTAAACGTGGCTTGAAAATGATGTCTTTAAATCGAAAGCACTCGCTAAACGTACCAAAACAACAGCCAGTGACGACGGTTTAAATCGAGAGGTATGATAACAGTATTATATAATATTTTAAAAACGGCTGTAACAAATGTAATCGACACATATTTTATGCATTTTTATTGAAGCAAAAATTTTGAAAATAAACAAGTAAGTGTGCTATCTTCGGCCATGCCGAATCTTATGTACCCTTCACCATAGTAATGCTAGATATTGTGTTACCATCTTATAATTCTTTGACAATTTTTAGGGATTTTTTTTAGAAATTATTTTAAAATTTTTTTTAATATCTTTTCAAAATTTTTTTGTAAAAATTAGAAACTTCCTGCAATCTATATTGCGTTAGAATGGTTAGACTAAAGCAGCGTTTTTACAGAAAATATTTTTAGCTTTAAAAAAATTGCGATATGCAATTAGAGATAAAATGGTACCTCTATGGTTTCGATATTTTTACTCTATGCAGTATCGATACCTACTCGATATCGAATAAAAAGTGTAAATACTTACTTATATCGGTCGATTTTTAAGCAAGTTTAAAGCAAAGGTAAATACCATGTATATTAGAGTCATTGTATAGCGGATTTTATTTTATTTTCACGCAAGGAGGATTAGTTAAATTCTCTGACACCTCACCTGCTTTGGCAATTGCTAGATGTTTTTAATAAAGGCCTGTTCTGAAAATCAAGTGATTTTAAATCACGAACCGTTTTTAAATAACGTGTTTTATTTTACTCTGTTCTGTAAATTACACAATTTTTCATTTTTATGTAATTTTTGCTTTACGTTTTTGTTTGTATTGTAAGCAATCATCATTTTTCGAATTTGACAGTTTTAACATTTTTGATTTTAAAATTGTAAAACCCCCAAAAAATGGATAATTTTTATTTATTTTTTTATTAAGTTAATATTAACTTAATATTTAAAATTAAAGCAACCTGAAGAATATAGGGCAACATTGTTGAGTCCAGGGGCTTTAAAATGATAGCAGTGTATGAAGTAGGCGTTTTAAGACGTTATTTGTGGAGCAATTGCACTTTATATCTTTGGCAAGGGTGGATATACATACTTTCTAAACATTTAATCTGCTAACATTTAAAAAGGACCGGAAAACACACAAAAAAATATAAAATATTACTGCAAAAGAAGAGTCTTTAAAAATGCGCAATTTTATATTTTTCTTCTAAATTACGCAATTTTACTACAAAAATGAAAAAAGAAGATTTTAAACTATTTATTCCAGCAGTTTATTATAAAATTAACACCAAAGAACTCGCAAAAAAAGCAAGTGTTTGGAAATCACAAACATGATTAATATTAAAGAAAAATTGGACAAATTTTATTTTAGTTTCTTTGGTAACTTGTAAACATCAACTACCCAAAATTGATAGATGCAAACAAAGAATGCTGAATGCTGCCCAGAAAATATTTACATTCTGGTAGTTTCTAAAATAAAATTTTCCCATTTTTTCTTTAATATTAATCACCTAATTTTGTAATTATGTATATAATTTTAGTTAAAATTTTTTTTATCAAAAAGAATATACGAGATCTTTTGTGCCATAAATTCGGTGTCTATTAGCATTTTATTATTAACGTATTATTTTTTGTTTCTACAATTTTTTGAATAATTCTTATGTCAATCTGAAAAAGAAATATTTTAAAAAATACGGGGAGTTTTCAAATCAGTTTTAGCAAAAACACCAAAATATTAGCTTTTCGACGACTAAACTAAATTTCAAAACACAATATCGTTTTTGTTTTTTCTTTGTTTTTATTTTTTTAAGTTTGATTTTTTAGAATTGGTATTTTTTTCGCTAAGTGTGAAAAAGGTTAATGTTTCCTGCTAGTTACGAAACAAAAGCCAAAACAAAATTTCATGTTGCACCGAACGATCTTGAACGATATCTTAAAACTATACTTATGAACTAAAAATTTCAAAACGTCATGAGTTCGTCAATTTCTTAGATTTTTGTCCAGAATATTGTACTTTATCGAAAAACACCGAAAACCCTGGTTATCTTACCAGGGTTCCCTTTAATTAGCTTTTTTCACATATACGAAAAAAATGCCTTTTTATCAAAATTGGATATATTTGTGGGATTTTAATTTTCTAGTTGTAAACATAGCTGCCAAATTTGACGATTTATCGTCATTTTGACGTTTTATTGTCATTTTGACGATTTATCGTCATTTTGACGATTTTTGGTCCTAAAAATGCCATGATAACGTTGGGACGATTTATAACCTAATTTTGACGTTTTTAATTCATTCAAGTTTTTATTTTGTTAAAGAAAGAGCTAGAAACTGAGTTTAGACGATTCAAATTATCATACCTAAAAGATAATTATCCTGCTAAAAACATATACGTATTGGGTTTGAGATGGATTCTAGTCTTTTGTATCCCGTTCTGACTTAATTTATTACAAAAATCCTTGTTTTACCACATTCTTCACCAAATTAGGAACGAGTATTTAGTCATTAAGAAATTCATTAAATAAGTTGTCTTTGGAAGCATTATTATATACAAAACATGATTTAAAGTTAAATAAACAAACTTGCGGATTTTATTTTTTTATTTAAAAAAGTATTGAAAAACGTGCATTCTATTTAAGTTGTGAATTAAGTTGTGAATTCTAACTAAAATTTGATCTCTAATGCTGTAAGATTTGTTGATTTAAGAGTTTATTTTGCCATGTTTAGCCTTTGATCGAATATTTTTTATTGGTAAAAAAGCTTTTTTAGCTTAACGTTTTTATGACGATTTCAATAAATTATTTTCAGGATAATGACTATTTTTTCCCAAAAATATGACGATATTACTTTTCAAAACCTGGCAGCTATGGTTGCAAAGGCAATAGCCAAATTAAAAATTAAAATCATCATTCAAATTTTGGTTTTTGAGTACCATCTATTCAGTAAGTTTTAATGCTGGGTTGATAGCAGCAAATATTAATTAAAATTTTCTTGGTTTGTGAAAATTCAAATTTAAACAAGTGTTGAAAATTGTTTGTTCTATCTGTGCGTATACAAAATGCACAAAAATTCAAATTGCGTATACGCAGAGAATTCTGTACTTGAAAATAAACTTTTACAAATTTGACCAATTTATAACTTTCAAAAATTAAAATATTAATTAGCATACTAATGAAGTAATGGATTAAGGCTTACGTTCGCTTTATTCTCTCTAAGTTGAAAGAGTATTTTTAACAAAATAGTTGATTAATTTTTAAGGAAAATGGGAAAAATTGAATTTAGTCACTAGCAGAATGTAATGCATTTTCTGAATCCCTACATCATTCTTCAGCATTCTTCGCATCTATCTACTTTGGGTGGTGTTTAGTTGTAAACGTAAATCAACCAATTAATACGAAAGTATGTATCCCTTCTAATTATTGTTTCCTTTCTACCCTGTAAGTTCATGATTGCTTCAGGATAAATTGCACAGTGTGAACCGGTAGTTCGATGTAACTACACGTTAGTTGTGAATACATAGTTAAGGTATGTGCAGTTAGAAGTTATATGTATGTATATTTATACATGTATTCCTTCATCTTATTTATTTAATTAGATTTATTCCCACAAGAGTTTAGAACAATATTATTTATTCTTTATAATAAGAAACTTTGTTTGTTGAAATATGAAATATAAAATATACCTTTGATTTTTAATTTAAATATTTTGTGAAAATATAAAATAGTTTTTCAGTTTGTATTTGGATTGAATGTAAAACGTTTGTGTTTTACTAGTCCCACAACATATACGGGGTCTGCTTAAAGAAAAGGTGAATTTTGAGTTTTCGCGGACTGTGTACATTCAATTATCGATTTTTTTTGTTATGTATTAAATTTTGCGGTAAAAATGGAATAAAGGGTTCCAAGACACTTGAAATGTTGACTGTGAGATTCGGCGAGTCCATATTGTCTCAAAAAAGTGTTAATAAGTGGTACAAGCGCTTTACAGAAGGCCAATAAGATGTTGATTACGATGAGTGTCCTGGAGTTGCAACCACATCAACAAGAGAAGAAAACATTGCAACAATGAAAAAAATTGTTTTGGATAATCGTCGAATCATTATTAGGGAAGTTTCAGAGGATGTTGACATATCAATTGGCTCATGCCATGAAATTTTCTCGAATGTTTTGGGTATGAAATGTGTGGCGAAGATTGTTCCAAAATTGCTAAATTTTTATCGCTCAGGAGTTGTTGAATGACGTCAACGACAATCCAGGTTTGCTCAAAAGGTGGTGTCGAAACGTGGGTATATGGTTATGACGTCGAAACCAAAGCCTGATCATCCCAACCAACGGAAGCGGCCAGAAGTCAAATGTCAAAAATCGAAGAACACACACAAACGTCACTAACCTTTTCAGTTGTCAGTTGTCAGTGAGCGCAAGATGTTAAAAAGTGGATAGTATTGCATGTTTTTGAAGCGCAAATATTGATTGTATGTGTAGTGGAATATTACTAAACAGTAAAAACAGAGAACAAGAGAGCAAACAGTGCAAAAATCAGTGCACATGATTTGACCGGACAGTTTTATCAAGTGCAATAAATATGCTGAGCATTTCATATTGTTCACTAGTTTTACTTAAATTTTCTTGAGAGTAAAATCTCTGAAATTTGAGAGAAAAAATTAAATTAGATTTTTTTAATCATCAATAAAAGTTAAAAAAATTCAATCTACTACAGTTTTCTATTTTCAACCACTCAACGCGCAAATTAATATAAAATAACTAAAATACAAAGTACAAACCCTTGCTTTTAACATCATACATTTACATACATGTTGTCTGCTATAACAGTATTTCATATCAAGTGACACTATTGAAACAAAATATTCACTACTGAAATTTAATTTCAAACAACAACAAATATTGCATTGGTTGGAAGAAGAGCAAATGCTATTGTATGTTTTTATTTAAGATCACAACAATATTTGTATACACATGAAATCAAGTGCAAGAAAAAAGAGACCAATTCATTATTGAACATTATGAAGTTAGTCTAACAAGACGTTTTATGCTCACGTTTAATATCAACTCATTTTGGGACAAAAAAAGCTCTTTTCATTGCTGACTAAAGGTTGGCTGAAGCAACAATTATAAGGTGGCAAAGATTTAAAGAAAACTATAAATACGATGCATGTTTAAGGTAGGTAGTGGTGGATTTCGCTATAACAAACTGACAACAGATAATGGGATCATGTGGAATTTAATAATGTTAATGTCTAAATACAATTTGTTATCCAACAAATGACGGAAACAATATTTCCGTGCAAATTTGACATAAGTTGTGGTTTAACCACAGTGCCGCTGAGATATTTTGTCTCGTACTGGTCGAACAATATTTCCATTTATTTACACAAAAATCTATGCTAAAGTACTTTTTGTAAAAAGAGGTTCACTGTTTTTTGGAGATACAATTAGAATGTCCTTCCCATCAGTAGCGTCTAAAAGCCCAGTTTGATTGTAAAATGATGTTAATATAATCTTCCAATCTGTAATATTAGAAGCTCAAATAATTTCGCAAGTTCTTATATAGACTGCCTCACTGTGTAGATCCCAATTTTGTATGCCCAAATTTGGATACTGCAGCCATGAGAAATTTTCTTTATGGGTTTTACTATTCATTTTTTTAAGCTATATCGATCTAATTAAATACATATAATCCAAAGTTTTTAAGGAAATATTTTTTAACAAAGAAGAAAAAAAAAATATAAATATGTACATATGTACATACATAAAACAAAAACGTAAATACCCAGCCAACAAAATATTCCAACGTAGTCTGAATCAGACAGCTCTTACAAATTCCTGATTTTATTTTCGAATATTGCGTATTGATTTCATGTCTGAAAAATTTAATATACGGCATGTCTGATCGATTTCGTATAGATATGTTGGAAATAATTTATGTATTTTTGTATATAGATTTGTCTGATAGTATTCTAACTGATTTCGTTCCTACGATTGAATTCCCTTTTGTTTTGCATCGTTTTAATTTTATAAAAGTATTCTGACAACTAAAGTGTTTTGAAATATTTATAAAATTTGGAAATCTTCAAACTGCAATATTTCGATTGGGATAATAAATAGTAAGTTAAAGAATAAAATCTCTATTATTTTTTCTTTTTTCAATATTCTTCATTTTAGGTAACGAGATTTAATAAAAAATTTATGTACATACATACATATCGTCACCTAAAATGCAAAAGGCCGTAACTACACTTTTTAGTTTTTTACAGGAGAAGGAATAAACGTTATAAATTAAAGACTACTTAAAACTTAATATCCACATTTGAGATTCAAACTTAGAAAACAAACATAACACAGATTGAAAGATAATCAAAGCCAACTTTGTTTTGATTTTTTTTTTTTGGAAAAGTGCAGGTACGGTTTTTTGGTTTAGTTGACGTTGCAGTTACGGCCTTTTGTTTTTCACCAATAAAGTCGTTATTTTTGGACGTATACATGTAAAATTTGCTGTGTAGATGTGTTTCGGTTAAGTTCGTCATAATCAATCAAAAAGTAAATTTTGAATAGTTACGGCCTTTTGCATTTTAGGTGACGATATGTATATTAATCAAAAAATTAATTAATAAAATAAACAACCACTAATACTGCGTTTCCTTAGACATCTTACGGATGTCCGACTGGGTAAATATTAACAATGTTACGACGACATTGTCAATATTTATTTTGTTCCAAGGCATATTAATCAGGTAGCCTCACCAGGGAGGGGAAATATTAAGGCGAAAATTTTCAATTTATTTTATATGGATTTTGACAGTTAAACTTACAATTTTAAGTTTAACTGTCAACCGTCTTATAAAATAAATTTAAAATTTTCCCCTTAATATTTTCCCTCCGTAGTAAGGCTACCTGATTAATATGCCTTGTGTTGTTCATTATTTCTCAGTAACGACAAGTTGCGCCGTTGTCTTCGTTTGTTGTGTTCTTCACTTAATTTGTTGCAAATATTTTTTCGACGTTATTGAGTTGGTAAAGAGAACAGACAAACTTGAGCCTACTTAATTAATTCAAATATAAAAATAAAATATTTCCCAAGCAATGTCATTTAAGAACAAAGATGGAAAATGTAATTTTTACTTGTTTAAAAAAAATTGCTTGTTTTATAATAAAAAAATAAATGAAAAAAGCAAAATAAACACTTGAATAAAAATTTTATGATAAAAAACAAACATTTATGTATGTATATCTAACATATACTAAAACTGAAACTTTGTATATGTATGTCTGTAATACAGACTCTCTGTATGTCTCTGTATGTCAGACTCTGTTCGCTATTACGTAAAAAATTATATGGGCAGGTATCTTAGCATCTCGCTTCAAATCTAGAATAATTCTTTCCGGTAAAAATATATCATTGCGATTACCGGATCAATGGTATATGCAAACTTGGCAGCAACTTTTATTTCTGTTAGCGGAAAATTTTAAACATTATTTACAGAACTCTACAATAATTTTAGAATTTTATATAGATTTTAGAAATTAATAATTCTTAATTTCATGAGTAATTACCCAGGGATGGGTACCTTTATATAAAGTAAATACATAAATCCAGGGACCGTAACTAACAGTTATAAAAAAAATTAAAGTCAAAAACTCTTTATGTTAGAGTCAACGAAGATCTATACTGTCATATATCAATAGATTTGTATTGACGAGCTCTTTCAGAATCTATGGCGATCTTAAAAACTCGATCGCAACTCCCCATTTAAGAGTTATGTTTCAACGAAAAAATGAAAGTTTAAATGAAACTTTTCAAAAGAGAGTTTTATTTTGATGTCTTAAAATAAAACCCTTTTGATGAGTTTTATTTTTCCTGTCAGAAAATAAAATTCATTTTAATTATTTAATATTATACTAATCACACATAACATTTTATAATAAAAATGCAATTTATTTGTTAGGGGAAAATAGCTAGTTCCTATAAGTATTTCACTGCTTGCTCAGGCCAGATCATCAGGAAACCTTTTTGCTAATGTTAGAGATGCCAAAAATACTCTATAAGTAATAAAATTCTACAAAACACAATGAGATGTATATACATATGTATGTTAATATAATTATATTACAGACAACAAAACACCAACAAACAAACTACGTTTTTATTTATCCTTACTGTCCTTTTTGTGGTCATGACACTATTTATCATAAAGTATTTTTGCACTGTACAATTCTATTTTGCCAAGTCTTGTAAGCATATTTTATAATATAAGTGATACGTCAAATATTTTGAAAGTTCATAAGGTAGTCCCTATTTCCATAGTACCGACTTACATTATGCAACCTTTGTCGCTGCAATCTTTCTCTTTTCTTCTTTAATATTGCATATGTGTTTTATTTTTATTCCAGCATTTTGTATGGATGGATAAGTATAATTTAGACTACGAATGAGAGGACAAAATGAATTTCAAGAGTACATGCATACGTGTATCAATGGAAAAAAATATATTGAATGATTTTCAATATGACTTTCGAATGGGCTGCGACACTCAAGAGACTACTGTAAATGTGCAAAATTATATTTGTAAGGGTTTAGATGAGCACTGCGGCAGGGATATTTTTTAATTTGATGAAAGCGTTTGATCTATTATTACTATTAATTTTAGAATATATTCGCATAAACAAACTCTTTTTAAATCCGGTAAAACCAATTTAATAAGGTTTAAACCACATTTTAGTTGCAGTATCGAGTTTAGTATTTTTGTTGACGGGAAGGAAGTTTCAGGAGTTTTTTGTGTTAGATACCTGGGCATTTGTTTTCAGCAAAATCTTAGGTCAGCATATTAGGAATTTAAAAATTAAAATTTCAGCTTCTTATTATATATAAGTTTAAAAACAAATTTGAGGCAAATACGGAATTATTAATCTTTCAAGCTTTTGTTCAAAGCCATTACAATTACCTTTCCTTACCTTGGTTTAAAAAAAAACGGCAGAGTTCAAATCGCTTCAGATACTACAAAACAAAGCAATAAAGAGCGTATATGTTTTTACCACTGCTTTGCCAATCTATATGCTTTACAAATTTCAATTGTTAGTTTGCATTTTTAAAAGTCTTTATAGTATTGGAAAACAATACCACACAATATTCAATTTTCCACAAGAAATAGTGACAACTTATGAATAGTGTTTGCCAATCTAAAACAACAAAGCAAGGAATGGAACACTCTGGTTGGAAGGAATACAACAATTTATCGCAAACTATTAAACAGGTTGAAAGACTATCGCAGTATACACTTGGGATTTGGGATATTTATCCCTACAAACGTCAAATTTAATCCCAAAGAAACATGTCCAGCTCAAATAAGTGTCATGCAATGCCATGCAATATATGATAAAAGTTATTTCATAACAGATTTAGTCATAACAAGTTTATATAAAATGAACTATATATTAATTAATAAACGCACACATATATTAATTAATAAACGCACACAATTAGAAACAGACGCTTATAAATTATATTCCCCTTGCTTTGGGATTGATAATAATTTCAACAAAGCAATTTATTTTGCCGGCGTTCTTTCACCTATTATGTAGCACTTAATCCCACTTGTAGACACTTTGTAGGGGACAACATTAAGTGAGTACGCCCACCAACTAATTATAAAATAGTTGGAAAAACACATGGTTTAAAAAATACACGACACATAAAAACTTTGTCAACAAAGAAGTCAAGGTAAAAACGTGTGAAAATAATATAAACAAAACAACCGTTATAAGTTATCCATAGTTGCCAGATAAAATATGTATAAAATCGTCAAGTTCTACAATATAAAAACTCTATCGTCGTTAAACGTTTCATACAATTTCTGAACAAAAGAGGTCAATATAAAATTTTACTCTTTTTAACGTTTTATTAATAATAATTTAGATTATATGAGTGCAAAAAAGTTGAAACTAGTTTTTGTTTTAAATATAATATTTTGAACTGACTACATCACCAAGCGAATAAAATTTCAGTTTAAAAAATCTTTAAAAGCATTAAGGAGCCAACAACAATTATTTTGTAATTAGGGTAAAAGGGTAAAAACGTAACCCTATTGTATTCGCTACAATATCTGCCCTCTATTTTGGGTAGAGTAGTCGGTAGACTCTTGAAATTTTCACACAAGTTGTACTGCTGTTGCCGCTATAACAACAAATACTAAAACTTATACTTTAAACACAGTAATTAAAACTAGATTCGCTATATAAACAAGTACAAAAAATATAAATTAAATGGTGTTCCCAGAGGGACGTGATTTGCATGTAGGTACATATATGGCTTAATTTTTGAACCATAATAGGTCGACCCATGAATTTTCACAAAAGGTGTATACTGTGGCCACTATAACAAATAGTAAAATTTAAAATGGCTTTATTTACACCGTAATAGGTAGACTTAAAATTTTTACGTTTACGGAAGCTGCGTTGCCACGGTCGTTATAACAATTACTAAAAATTAAAGGGTGTTCCCTTTAATTTTTAAATATGGCAGTGCCATATTTTGAACCGTAATAGGAGGACCCTTGATACTTTCATAGAATTGCTATAACAACAATTATAAATGAAATGTTAACTTTCCGGCGGCAAAAATAAAAATTAAAACATAATAGCTAAACAATAGACTCTTGAAATTTACACAGAAGTTATATATATTCCTATAGCCGCTTTAACAATATAAACTAAAAATTAGAGGGTGTTTCGAAATGAAAGTGATTTTCACATCCATAAATGGCCATATTTTTGAACCGTTACAGAGTGACCCTTGAAAATTTAACAAAAGATGTATTATTTATTTATTTACTGGCTGTGCCCGCCACGTCGTGGGCGTCCTGACAATATTTTACTCGATTTTACTTTGAAAATGATCCACACCAATTGTAAGAATCTTACTTTTATAGTGCTTCAGTTATGGTTCATGTATTTCTTTAAAATAGTTTAATAACAAGGTAATTCCACAAAGTAAAAATACAAATTGCATTCAACTGGCGCTATCTGTTGCGTAAT
The DNA here is from genome assembly GCA_949628195.1 of Phasia obesa. Classification (NCBI taxonomy): domain Eukaryota; kingdom Metazoa; phylum Arthropoda; class Insecta; order Diptera; family Tachinidae; genus Phasia; species Phasia obesa. The sequence continues at coordinate 69,041,700 of OX451216.1, read as the reverse complement.
AGTAAAATAAATAAAAATTGTCATCTTCTTGAAAATATTCCAGTTTTAAACCAAAATGTTCAGTACCTTTAAATCGGAAATTTCGTTTTTCACTGCTTTTACTCCTTTTTCTCTTGGAAATAAGATATATTGGGATCAGGATACTAAGATACCTCCTCATAAAATTTTGTTAAAATCTAGTTACGTGATGCGAACATAAACGAAAAGCAGACAGACAGACAGACAGACAGACGGCTATGAGTTACTATTTTATTAAATTTATAGATGTAAGATTTATTATCGTACTAGCTTACAATTAAAATTATAAGATAATAAAGCAGAGCTTGTTTAAAATAGATTTTAAGCAAGATAATGTATCAGTACATATTACAAATTTTCCTCTATAATAACAATTACGAAAAATTAATTATATAGCCTTATTTATTGAACCGTAATGTGCAGTTATTTTCTGTTTATTTTACACAGAGTATTTTGAACTATGTTCGCTATTTTATCACGTATAAAAAATAAAGTTACGGTTTAAGAAAGGAGTACATCACATGTGAAAAAGCATGTTTTTTGATTATATATCCGTTATTTATGAACCAATTTTACTAATTTTACAAAATTTTCAGAAATATATCTGGTCTACTAAAAATTTCCACAAGATATCTAGGATCTTCAGAAAACATATTTCAACATTAACATGGATAGACGGACTTCGTTATACCGAATTCCTCAACTACAAAGATCCACTTATGTATCTAATGGGGTCGGAAATGAATTTTGTAGAAATTACTAAAGATACACATACCATCTGTGGTAAAAGCTGTTTTACATTATCCCACATGTATGTAATTATTTTTTTTTTTCATAATTTATTTACTGTATCTTCAATATTTTTGAACTAACAATAATTACTCGTATCTTAATCCCATAACTGAATCCCATAACACCAAATTGGTTTGAGGATCGACTTGTACTGTAGAAGTTTACAATCTAAGCTCAGGGTGGAGTTTCTGCCAATAAGCCAACTTAGTTGTACTGCTTTTAGTTTCATTTGTGTTAACTTGAAATCAATGTGGCTTTTCCAAGTAAGGCGACGGTCAAGATGTATACCCAGGTATTTAACGTTTGAAAGCTGTGGTATCATTTGGTTATTTATGCGAATAGGAGGGCATGAGTCCCTACGCAGTGTGAAAGTTATGTGAGTAACTTTTTGTTCATTCACTTTTATTCTCCATTTTTCTAGCCGTTTTTCCAAATTGAGTATTTGGTCTTGTAAAAGTTGTGATGCTTCTTGGGCACTTTCATGAATACTTAGAAAAGCTGTGTCATCTGCAAAAGTTGATGTGTAGACTAGGGTGCTAATTGGCATATCTGATGTGTACAGTAAATATAAAATTGGTGCCAAAATACTACCTTGGGGAGCTCCGGCTTCAATGAGCTGTGGCGAGCTTAAAAACTCACCTTCTTTTAGTAAAAACTTGCGATTCGTTAAATAATCTTTTAAGAGCTTATACAAGTTTTCGGGCAAGTTCAGCTTTAGCTTAAATATTAGGCCTTCGTGCCAAACCTTATCGAATGCTTGAGAAACGTCGATAAAGAGCGCAGAACAGTATTTTTTTTCTTCAAAGGTCGTTTTAATTGCATTTACTAATCTGTGTGTTTGTTGGATCGTACTATGTTGTTTTCTGAAGCCGAATTGATGGTTCGGAATGCATCCTTTCGCGCTAAGAATTGGATTCAGCTTAGTTATATCTGTCAAAAATTATTGCCAGATATAACTACATACTATTTCCCTTATGCAAAAGAAATAAAGTCTACTTGAAGAGTACTTTAAGACAAAATTTTCATATAAAATTTAAAATAAAGTAGACTTAAAGTATGTTTAATAATATTCATCGTTATGCTAATTTTGACTTCCAAAAGGCATACAAAATTTATAAAATTTAGTAGTTAATTGTTGTCAAAAAAAAATCGTAAAATTGGGATCAAAACTCGTCCAGTCACTAGTTTGGCTGTTAAAATCGCCAAATCGAATGATAAGTCGTCTAATTTGGCAACCGTGTTAAAAATCATAAAAAGTTCTTTAAAATCATATGAGCTAAAACGAAGTCCTTTAAGAGAGACTTTTTTCATTTCTGTAAATGATTCCAGTGGAAATTGTGTGAGTGATGGAGCAAAAAAATATGAGTGACACTTTTCTTTTGTTTGTTTGCACTTGTGGGTGGTGTGGTGAAATTTATTTACTTTTCGTGGTGAACATTGTTGAATAAACGAAACATTTAGTCATGCAGTTTACTAAAACATACAAGTGCTTTTAGTCGTTTTGAAATCGTGAAAACATAAAACGTATTTTAAATAAAACTTAAACGAAAAGTGAAACAAATTGATAATAACAATTAAACAAATTATTAATATTATAACTCGAAATAAAACTGAAAAAATACAGAATTTATAAAAATGTTTTAAATATTGTAACATTTTTAGAGAAATTTTTTAAAGTGCTAAAATTGATTCTTAAACTTAAAATTTAAACTAAAAAATATGGGTCTTTCGGAGAAATTACGAAAATTTAAACGCAACAGTCCCTCCAAAGGCATTGAAATGCAAAGACGCCGTTCTAGTCAAAATATAGTTGTACCACCCGGTCAAGTCACCGAACAATCGTTGCAAGTGTGGCGAGCTTTGCCACCACAAATACGACATGATCCTAGTATGGTTTCATTTCAAATAGAAAATGAACGTTTACATGGTGAGTTTAAAGAACTTTTTTATACTTTTTCTTTATGGCTTTTTATGTTTGGCATATACCAAAGCAACAGAGAAAAAGAAGTAAATTTTGCGAAAAAGAATGCTGATAATAATTACGTTCGTTATTTAAGAATCATTAATAATGTTGTAGTTAAAGGATACTAATGGTTTTTGTTTTATTGGGTGTAGTCTTTATAACCTGTAGCTGTTTTTATACACTGCGCTCTGACGCTGTATAGACATTAATGCCCTTATCCAAAAGAAATAAAGTCTACTTCAAGTCTATTTTATTTTAAATGTTCTATGAGAAATTTGTCTTAAAGAAAATTTTTCTTTGATAAGCGCATAAGTGCTTATAAAAGCTTTATGGGACTAGACAGAAGACTATTTGTTTAATAAATGCTTTGCTATAAAAATAAATTTCATAACACATAGAAATAATAACAGTTTGTCCATATTTCAACAAAAATCAAAATACACTCGCTAATCATCAAAAAACTTTATTATATTTATTCTATTTAAAAAAAATAAAAATAATTTATAAATTAATTTTTATGTTTTTTGGCTGCTTGCCAAAAATGAAGAAACAAATTAAATAAAACGTTTTTTTAGGGTAAAAAGATATTATGGAATTCTTTTTAATTTAAGGAATTAAATACAGGTTTTGTAAAAGAGCTTATTTCTGTAATAAAACTGCGAAAATAAAATATTCAAATTAAAAATTTCAGAAAAGCTTTATGAAAAACCAACCAAAAAAGGCCATAAGTGTTTGAGTTGGATTTTTTAGTACTCTTTTAATGTGTTCATATATAAGTAAAAAAAAAAATATATAAGATTTCATTAAATCTACCTAACTTTATTCGTATTACAAATGAAAATTTTCACAGTTTTTCAAAAACATTTTTATGGTATTAAGTTGATTGAATGTGTTCTGCTAGTAAATGAAACACTGTTTGTCATAGCTTTCGGTGAAGATCTTCATCACTGGATGTTGGTTTGCTACTGTTGGCGACCCCTTTTGTTGTTGGTGTGGATTTACTTTCAAAGCAAAATAGAACATAATATTGTCAGGACGCAAATAACGTGTGTGGGCACAGGTAGTTTTAGAATAAATGGCTTGATGAGGGTGCCATTAGTCCAATTTTTACAAAATCTGTAATTTTCTCAATTAGAGTATTTCGTATCAGTGTACGACAACTGCTTAAACTTTTGTACAATCGTTATAATCGTTGTAATGTGGTGCTTAGTGTCGGATTAAATAATAATTAATGACTTATGTATTGCATGCCCCATTTCTTAAAAATGACAAAGAATTTTGGAGTTGCTAATTCTCACATGTGAGATCAAGCATGCACGCAAAGAAAAACCATAGTTGTGGTATAGTCAAAATAACCATATTTTGTTCTCTGTAACAATATATGGTTGCGATGAACAAATTTTAGTTGTTTCTACCATTACTTTGATCAGGTTCTTAATTGTTTACTACGCCTAAAAAATTTTTCATGATTGATTTGAACTATACAAAAGTAATAAAAAATTTATAAAATTTTATTTATTTATTTATTTTTATAAAAAAAAAAATATAAAACAAATAATATAATTAAAATAAAAAAGGGTCGTTTGCATTCGGACAAAAATGTACAAGTACTACTAAATGTGGTAAAGTTAACGGCGCATTTATACGACTGCTATACAATGTTTTAAATAGATCGCTGCAAATTCGTCCGTACTTGCGAAAAAAATGCGGGTTTAAATAATAATGCTTAGAAATCATTTTACCATTGGTTAATGCATAATTTTTTTATAAAAGTAAAATATGTATTTCTACAATCTAAACATATAATAAAATAGTAACTAATTTCCGTCTGTCTGTCTGCTTTTCTTTTGCGCTCGCATCACGTAAAAACTACTGATGTATTTTAACAAGGTTTTGTGAGGAGGTACCTTAGCATCCTGATTCCCATATAGGATACTTTTTTCTGCAAAAATATCTCATTTCCAAGAGAAAGTGGAGAAAAAGCAGTGGAAGTACGCAATTCCGATTTAAAGGTACTAAAATTTTCGGTTTAAAACTGGGATATTTTAAACACGGTTGCACACCTTTTATATCTGAAAGTGGGATATTTTATATTATTAAAATATTTTAAAAACCTCTTACAGTGGTTTACAATAATTTTTAGAATTTTATAATTTTTTATAAATTTTAGAATTTTATCCAGGGATGGGTACCTTTATATAAAGTAAATACATAAACCATACCTAAAGCACAACAGTAAGATTCGTACAATTGGTGTGGAATACTTTCAAAGTAAATCGAGCAAAATATTGTTTTGTATTCAATATAATTAAGTAGCTGATTATACAGCGACAATTGCAGCCAAGGATATTTGTAGTCGTGTAGCAGTATAGCCGCTGTCGTCTGTGTGGTTAAAGAATAATGGTAATGATTTTGTTTAAAAAAAAAAAATAAAAAAAAGTCATCAATGAAATAGGGAACTAATTACACTGGTTAACAAACACTGGTCTTTCCTTGACATGTTGTTGGGTGATCCTAAAAGTATTTTTTGTACTGATTCAAAATCAGGGTTCCTCTTTATATTTCTATGATGTTTAGTTCCCTCAGGACAAACGGTTTACATTGGGTTTCACGCGGATTTCAGCAAAAAAATTGTAAAATAACAAATTGAACAAATTGTAGTTACTTAGGAAATCAGCTAACATGTTGCTGAGTTTTCCGTTGTACCTTTGTACCGTTATGTTACTAGACAGTTCGACTAATAAATTTAAATACTCAATAGAGTTTTGCTCCAACTGTGATATTAGTTTAACATATTTTTAGCTGTGATATAATTTTTAAGTTTGTTTTTTGTGTTCCTTTTTTTGAATATTCTATGTTTTATGGTATGTTGTGTAAAACTTATATTGTTCAAAATAAAGAGAAAAATTGACGAGAAAACTATATATTAAATAAAACTTATCCCTGATGAAGCTGGAAAATACCAGCGAAACGTTGGATAGTAAAATGAAATAATAGTTTTTTATTTTACATTTTCTGCAAAAAAGACCTTAAAAGCCCAAAAGCGAACAAAGTTTATCTCTAAACACTCTATAGAATAATTTTTTAAGTTTTTGAAGCTAGGCTTAAGTTCATTCAACTTAGAGAGAATAAAACGAAATTAAGCCTAACTTTAAAAAATTTATTTGTGTGATCTAAATTTTTTTTATATTTTATTAAACATCTATTTAGAAACTCGTTAAGCAATTTCGAATAAATTATTTTATATTTTGATATGAATTTTAGTTTCCAGATTTCTTATGTATGTATTTCCTTACACGACTGTTTTTAAAGATACTTTTTCGTTGGTGTTAGAAATTAGTAAAAGCAATCATTCATATTGTTTTGTTTCATATAATTTGCTGTAGATTTATTAGTCTTACAAAAACATATTTTAATTGTTTTTATTTTTTCCACATTCGATTTTTTTAATACCAATAACCTCAATTCCATTTGTTGAGTCATCTGTCCAATTAAAACTTGTGCACAAATTATGGATCATGATTATGGTTATTGTTCGGATATAATAAAGCTGAGGGATTGTTGTAAAAATTCAATTAACATTTTATGCCAACAAATTATTTGTGTTTGAAAGCTCTCTCTAATAAATTCTTAAGTCTACTTACAATTACACACTGTGTAATTTTTTAAGTCATGGCAAAATAACTATATACGGACACCACTACGTCATAAAAGACCAAAAAAAAAAGACCCCTGTCTCCCAGTTTTGTCCGAAGTCCTTTAGGTTTATTTTATGGGCCCTCAAAGATGTGGGGCCGCGATGTAATTTTTGCAAAAAAATTATCATTTCCTCAAGCTCATATTTTGAAAACCGTTTGAAATATTGATATACTCTCTGAGGCAAAGCTCTTGTCATAAAGAACAAAAATTGTTAACATATAAAACAAAAAAAACTTCATCTTCAAGGTCAAAATCGCAAAAAACTTTAAAAAATTCAATTTTTTTTACCTTTTTTCCCCTGTTCAGGTCCATAGGTAGCAAACCGTTCAAAATTCAAGGAAACAATCAACTACAAAAATGAACCTAACATCTCAGTAAACAACTTTTTAGAACATATGAACTTCCTAGGAATGATTCTTAACACCGTTTAGGTAGCGCTTAGGTAGCCGCAAAAGTGAAAAACTTTTTTTTTGGTCTTTTATCACGTAGTGGTGTCCGTATATGGTTATTTTTTTCCGTGTTGCACTGTGTTATTATTAATGCTTGTCTTAGATAATCTTATTTTCCAACTGAATTTAAGGAAACCAAAATTATTCCCATAAGAAAACAAAAGAAGCCGCCTGATTGTCCCTCGTCGTACAGACCCATTAGGTTACTGTCATCGATTGGTAAAATCTTGGAGAAGGTAATTAAAGCTAAGTTGGCCAATATTATTGCAGTATGAAACATAATTTCCCCACAGCAATTTGGTTTTCGCAGAGCACACAATACAGCCCATCCACTGATTAGAAAAAGAAAATTAATCACGGAAAACTTTAATATTCAGAAATCAACTGGCATGATTTTATTGGATGTCAAGGCTGTATTTGATACTGTGTGGCATGAAGGACTTATTTATAAATTGGTAATGTATGGGTTCCCTATGTATCTCATAAAAATAATTTAAAGTTTTATGTCACAACGTTCATTTAGAGTCCTTAGTGGTTCGTTTTCGTCTCACCTCTTTAGTGTAGTGGCTGGTTGCCCACAGGGGTCTTGCTTGTCTCATATTCTTTACATATTCTCTACATAGCGGTTCTAAGTTCCGAATTTTTAGCAACAGATATAATCGACAATCTTCAAAGGTCCTTAAATGAGCTGCATTGTTATTTCAGAAAATACAAAATAGAGTTAAACTCTGACAAGACTCAGGCAATTTACTTTTCAAGAAAACGTAAAGAATGTTTTTAACCCCAAAGTAATACATATATGATTTAATAACTACTCTATCCAATGGGAGTTATTTTAGACCCAAAGATGAAGTTCAAGGACCACATATCATATGTTATAAATAAATTAAATGTACTAACCAGGATACTGTATCCCTTTATAAATAGGAAATTTTCGCTAAGTATCGAGAATAAAAATTTTATATTAAACAATATTTTTCACGCAGTTATCTATTATTTTAAGGTATAAAGTGATATTAATGTGTCTAAACACGTTCAGATTGTATTGGTATGTTCACAAAAGTTGTTCAGTTTTACAGTGGCTACATATATTGTAAGTAAAAATTTAGTAGCCCCTATAAGTTATGCTGAAAATTTAAAATTTAAATTAAAATTAAAAAAAAGTGCCGGAATAAATTAGTATTTTGGCATAAATGTTAAAGAATTTTTTCAGTGAATCCTCAGCTTCATTATTGCTGGACAAAGTTAAGCGCTATCACCTAGTATTGATTAAATGTTGTCGAATTTCGTGTTAGTGTTGAGATTATTATCATATAACTATCACGTTAAAAACACGACCTAGTAAGTTAAGTCAGACCAACGGAACGAGAGAGTGCACGACCAAAAAATGTCTCGTTCAGTTATTTCACACTAACTTTTTATGGAGGGATCACTGAAAGAATAAGAGTAGAAACAGTACCTTCTCCATCCATAAATTTGTTACGTGACTTCGGACTATGTCATCATAGTCATCCGCATCCAAACAAAGGATAAATAACCGTCCGCAGATTTTCGGATTATTTAACTAAAAAGATAGATAGTTTTTGAGTTATTTTTATAGATGTGAGATAAACGTATGCATGTTCTACCAAGAACTAGATCTATATATGTACAAGATCAATATAAGTACAAGATCAATTTACAAGATCAATATAAGTATATCAACTCTTAACTTTGTGCTTAAGTATTCATAACTTTATCCAACTTATATAATATCCTTGACCTAAGAGGAATACGATTTGTGATTTGGTTCATTATATTGATGAAATTTCTGTATAAACTTCTTCCTTTTCGTATTTCAACTGAATAAAAATTTCACTTCCGCAGTTATCTTCACGCGTACATACCTTTACACTAAAGTTATCTCAAAGATTACTCTCTTCACCCCATACAACACTTTATTTTTAAACTCGTTCTGTTTAATCTATTCCACGGTTTATATGACAGCAAGTCATCCTACGCAGAGTTTCATGATCACAGGTAAAAAACAGAAGAAGGACTGAAAACTTAGAAAAAGAATTCGTTACCTTATTATTGTATGTTTGGTGTAAAAAATAAATTCAATATTAATTAAATAAATGCCTTAAAACAGCTGATAGAGAATTGATATGTTTGTGAGTCTTTAATTCAACAATTTAAAAAAAATTAGAAAACATTTGTTGTATTTTTACACATTTTTAATAGAATAATATAAATTCATTCAACATTTGTCACTGTCCAAATGTCATTGTGTGAAGTAATGCTAAGCACATGATTCCATTGTAAGCTTTTTATCAAATAAAAATCAATAGTTTGTTTCCACTATTTTCTTGTCATCAACTACAAAGAACAATGCAAAACGAATATAGAAAGTAATAGAACTAAAAACGAAATTTATAGTATCATTTATTTAAAAACATTTTACAGGAAGTATTTGTTTGCAATTATTTGTTGAACTAGCTATCCCCGGTATGCTTCCACAAAAATTACAATAAACCCTTAGAAGAAAAGTATGACTAACCTTTAACTCGAAAACTATTCGAAAGCTATTCTCACGACAAAACTGTTTTAGTTTATATGCAAGTTACAACGCCTACCGATACCATCCAGTCTGTTTTTATACCCTTCACCACAGGTGGAAAGGGTATATATAAGTTTGTCATTCCGTGTGTAATTTCTACAATATTCATTTCCGACCCCATAAAGTATATATATTCTGGATCCTTATACATAGAGAAGTTGATTAAGCGATGTCCGTCTGTCCGTCTGTCCGTCTGTCCGTCCGTCCGTCTGTCCGTGTTAGCGTGGTAATGTCATTTGCCAAGGCACCAGAAGAGATACAAAAAATTTAAGCACACCAATCTGTCAGGCATAGTTTCGAAAATTTTGGTATTGCAATTCAGCAACATCGGATCAATCCTTTGGAGGCTGCGGGCCAAAAACCACGCCCACCTATATTTTTTTCACGTTTTTTCAGGTTTTTTTTTAATTTTTTTCAGCTTTAATGATTCTGTTTTGCCTTTTTTTCTCAAATAAATATTAGACTGCGACAGGTAGATCGCAAGGAGTACATACAGATCTCGGGGGATCAATAACCCCCTGCGAGGGTCGATTTTTGTTTGTTTTTAGATTGGTAGGGTTTTTCTGCTTTGATTTGTATTAGTGAGCTTAATAGAAAGCAATACACATAGAGGTAGCCAATGGACCCACAGGGTACCCACTGATAAATAGGAGCAGTTAAAAGGACCCCATGTGTCAATATGTGGAAATTTTTTTTTTGTAAGGATTTTTTTTTGCTTTAGTCTGACCATTCTAACTCAATATAGATTGGAGAAAGGTCCAAAATTTAACAAAAAAATTTCAATCAAATTTTTAAAAAAAATTTTTTTAAAAATTTTTTAAAAAAAATTTTAAAATTTTTTTTCAAAAATGTTTACAAAAAAGTTTACAAAGCATTTTCAAAAAGATATTTTACAGAAAACAATTCGAAAAAAAAATTTTTTAAAAAATTTTCAAATAAAATTTTACAAAAAATTTTTTAAAAAATATTTTTACAAAAAATTTTTACACACAATTTTCGAAAAATTAAAACAAAAATTTCAATATTTCTTTGAAAATGAAAATCATGCCTGTAACATAACATATATTTAATATTAAGAATATACATATGTATGTATGTGTGTATATAGAGTAACATATTTTTTTAAATGCGTTTGATTTTTTAATATAGGATATCTCCGTTTTAAAACCTAGGTGCATTAAACACATAGACATCATCAGAATACCGACTACAAACTGTCAAAAATGAAACGGTGTGGCTGTCGTCAACTTAGGCTAATTTCTATTTTATTCAACAAAAGAAAATGCCACAAAATTGTAAATTGCAAAATTCATATACAAACAAAAATATTTATAAGTTTTTGAAAAAGTTATTTAATTTTATAAAAGCAAAATAAGTATTTCTACAACAATGTCCGAGTTTACGATGTAGATGTCGGCTTCAATATCATTAAGTAGCTGACAACACGGCGACAATTGTAGCAAACGGAATTTGTTTTCATTTGTCTTCTATTTCTTTTACTCATGGATAATGATTTTTTCTCATACGAATTTATTTAAGTAAAGAGTCAACAATATGGATAATGCTGTACATGTCTGTATAAATAAAATCACCGTGGTGAAGGGTATAGAAGATTCGGCACGGCCGAATATAGCACTTTTACTTGTTTTTTCTAGAATATGCACAATAACACCAAAAAAATATTTTAATTTTTTGGGAGGAACCACTCCCAGTACTCTAATCCAGTCTGTATTTTTTTAGATTGTACACATTAGTATGAGGGTTACTTGTGCAAAGTTTCAAGACTATATCTATTATAGTTCCTAGGTACACTATAATATTTTTTTATTTGTTATGGGAGGTACCACAGCCACCGTCCCAATCCAGTCTGTGTTTTGTAAGACTATGTACATTAGTATGAGGGTTACTATCGCAAAGTTTCAAGACTCTATCTATTGTAGTTCTCTAGGTGGACGATAACAATTTTTCACATTATATGGGAGTCTGTGTTTTGTTAGACTATGCACATTAGTATAATGGTTACTTGTGCATAGTTTCAATACTATACCTATTGCAGGTCTCCATGTAGAAAATAATAATTGTTTACATTGTGTGGGAGGTACCACACGCACTATTTAAACCTAGCCTGTGTTTCGCTAAGCTATGTATATTAATAAGGGGGTTAATACTTACAAAGTGGGCGTGGTAAATTTTTCTCACCTGGGCGTGGTAAATTTTTCTTTATTTCTAAGTTGGGCTATGATAAAGATTTGAAAAAAATGGCCGAATCGGTGCAGTCTTTCTTAAGTGATGCGATTACCAACGAACAACATTTCATTTTATTTATATAGAAGAAGAAGATAAATAACACAAGGGAACAGCGTTTTTATAACGCGAAATATGAGGATTTATGCTGTACTTCCCCGGGGTGCTGTGAAATCAGATTGTTTGTATCAGCTTTAGTTTTTGAGATATAGTTAAAAAGCGTGTTTTAAGAAAAATCTATTTTTTATTCGAAATACTATTAGAAAAATAACCAGAACTTCTTTATAAGATTTTCTTGCTTGACATGATTCACGGGCACTGTTTTTAATGCTCAAAAAATAGAAGCAGAAGTAACAGAATGAAAAATAATTATATTTCATTTGTATACTTTTGCTTCTAGTTTTCCTCAATTTTTATAATTCGATTTATTTCGCGTTGTGACATTGATGTTCTAATATTAAATTAAGATTATTATTCAAAATAAAAATCTGATTAAATATTGAGTGACAGCGGTATTGCAAGATAAACTAATAAAAAAAGCAGTAAACAAATTTTTGAATCGTTTTGCAACAAAATAAAAACAATACTGTGGGACCATTGATCATCGGTGCAGCACAAATTGTAGTTTATAGTTCAATGTGAAACTGATAGTTTAATGGACAATTTAACAATACCGGGAAAATTAAATTTTTATCAATACAAAAATACGATTTTAAGAAATGTTATTTTATTTGTTACAATTTACTGTAAAATTTTTGCTGGCAAAAATTACAATTGTTTTCAATAATTGAATTTTACTTTGAGATTTATGTAAATTCTTAAATCTAGAGAAAAGATGATCATCATTTGAGTTATTTATGGAAAGATTTAATTACAGCAATTTTAAATTTGATAATTATTCTCTTTGCAGGAGAAATATTTTTACTAATAAATATTTTTCTTATATCGAATTGTTGTTTTGACTTATTATATATACATATATACATATATTACTTATATATGTGCTGTGACTTATTTTAAAATCATAATTTTAAAAACATCTTAAGTTTAATTTTTAAAAGGATAAAAATATATTTATATTCAGAACAAATGTAGGTATAAATTACCAGCGAAGCTCAAAAGCTTCAAAAGCTACAGAAAACACCCAGAATCTTTGGCAGGAATCGAACCCGCAACCCCCAGACTGATAGTCTACCGCACAGTGCAAAATATTTTGGAAATAACATAGTCATTTATAAACGGCTAGGCCGATTGACCCAAAATTTGACATGAGCCTAACAGAGTATCTAAACTTAAGTTTTAAAGGCGGGTACCATACACCCTCCAGAGGTGGCGCTATTTGGTCTCAAAGTTTGGAACCTCGCACCTGAAAATTTTTGTATCATTATACATGGTCTTAAAGGTCTTATCAATACCTACCAAATGGTATCTAAATTTGCAAATAACTATTTAAAATGATTGAGTTATAAGCTTTTTAGGTAATAGAATTTTTGATTTTTCGCTACTCTGGTCCAGTTTTTTCAAAATATTGCAAATATTGCAATTTTTATCCAATTTTTTAAATTTTTTATAATAGTTAGCGAGACAAATTCTAAATATTTTTAATAAATTTAAATATTTTTCAATTTAAAATAATTTGTTATCTGTAAATTTGGTCAAAATGATCAAACTTGGGGAAAATAAAAATATTAAATATGGAATAAATTTATTAGCTGACCGATTCAAATGAATCGGTATGTAATTAGACAGCGAAAATTAAATCGCAAAACCTGCAACATTAAGGTTAATGAAATCCTAAAATTCCCAAAATAAATGCCAAAAGTCCACATATAGACTAAGGCTCATAAAATACTTTCAGCAACAATCCCAAAGCTGGGATTTTAGAACATATAGGCTAAAATAAAAATTTCGATGTAAAATAGGTCAAATTTAAGGACCTCCATCTTCTACAAGATTGACCAATTTTACCCGCAATTTGGTTTAGACGTACATACGTACGTAGTGCAAGCTTACATAAAATTTGTATATATGTATTCCTTAAATTTTGGTTTGAAATTTGATTTGCAATTTGAACCTAGTTTTAAAATTATACAATTATTCCAGTCCATTTAAAAGTGCAAACACGATTAGACAAATAAACTGGAACCTGATCTGCTTTTGAAGATCAAGTATCCGCTTTTGGCCAACTGCTATGTGTTTGTGCTCGATAGACCAATTGGTAACGCGCTAGTCTATCGGTCTGCAGGTTGCGGGTTCGATTCCTGCCATAGACTCTGGGTGTTTTCTGCAGACAAGCAAAAAAGCTTCGCATAGGTAGTCTTGTCTTAAAAAAAAAAAATAAATAAAATAAAAACAAATTCTCCAGCCATAGCATTTGAGTTCTGTCATGGCAATCTTAAGTTGTTTTCATTTATGGTCTCTGTCCAAATTTCAAGAGTGATACTTTGATTTGCATTTGATTGATATTGCATCACGTTATTGTACGTCAATATGAAACGAGTAGTTTTGATAGATGCGAGTACTTTTTTACCAAGACCTACTTTGTACTCGGTGGTAAAATATCGATGCTAAAAGGAAAATGTATGTATTTGTATTTTACTCGTATCGTTTCATCCCTAGCCGAGATAACAACAAACAAAAATAAAACTATAAGGGTGTCACCATGTTTGACTTAATTTGACATATTTGGCCTTATCTTTTAAAAATTTATAGACAGTCACTGTGTGTATTGCTATACCGGCAATAACAAAAAAAAAAAAATACAAAATAATTTTAAAGAGCATGGGTATGTCCGCTATAACAGCAAATATTAAAATTGAAAGATGTCACCATAAGAGACTTTATTTTGCTGCATAGAGCTCTTCCTTTGAACCAGAATAGGCAGATGCTTAAAATTTATACAGACTGTGTACATACTTCCGCTATAAGAAAAAGAAGTAAGAACATAGAATTAAAAACTAAAGGGTGACACAGCTAGTAGGTAATTTTTATTTATATAGGCAAATTTTTTGTACCGATTGCACAGAGTGTGTATTACCTCGTCCTCTGTAGCATTTAAGGGCGTCGCCATACAAAATATGATTTTGACATACATACGTGTATCACTAAAGTGAATATGCAGCGATATATATAATCGAAATGATTAAAAAAATGTCTTAAAATTTGAAATAAAAACTTAAAAAGAATAATAAGGAACAAAAATGTTTATAATTTATTACTGGTTAATAACAATATAAATTAACAAAATAGTTGGAATTAAGGTGACAAAAGTAATAAAATAGGATTGAATTTATGATGTATGGCTGATATTTTGTTGGATAGCCCTTTGACCTTTTTGACTGATTTTAGTCTTGCTTGCGTAGATGCGATAAGATTTTGGGTAAACGAAGGTGGAATTTTATTTCAACCATTAATTAGTACAGATCTAAGAATATCTTTGCTTGTAATTTTATGACTTTTATGACTGATTTTTTTTTGAGATAATCTCACAGATGTTCTGTTGGGTTAAGGTCAGGTGATTTGGGGCGTAGTTTTTATTTTTTTTTGGCGTTTTATACAAAAGTCACTCTCTAAGAATTCGATCCGTTCGCTTAGGATCATTGTCCTGTAGGAATACAAATGATCCTGTTAGTCCCAATTTAGCTGCGGCCTAATCACCGCATTCGATATCGAATAAACTATCGTATCGAATAACAAATTCGATACGAATCGAGTAAACTAATTATGCCATTCGACATATATCGAATCGTTATTTATATCAAATTGTAATAGATTAATAATAAGTCAACAAGTGAACAAGAAAACACGGTTTAAAAACATTTCCTTTCGAATGAAATTACGATACTTTTTATTCGATATCGAGCGTCATGACACCAAAACGAAAAATTACGACAGATTTTACTATATATTGAATGCAGCGATTAGACCTCTGTACTTTGATGTAAGTTATTTTTTTAAATGTTCAAATAAACCATCTTATCTATTGTTCCTTCAATAGTCACCAGATTCCCAGCACCTGATGCTGCCATATAGCCCTATCCCCTAACAGATCCACCTCCCTGTTTTACTGTGGAAATCATATATTTTTGATCGAGCTCAGTTTTCACTTTTCTCCACACTTTGTGATATTCATCTGTGCTAAAAATATTATATTTACTTTCGTCGGAAAATATAACTAATTTCCAGAAATTTTTATTTTTTTTTTCGTACTCCTCTATGAAGTCTAACCGTTTTCTTCTATTGGTTCTGCACACAAATGGATTTTTGCGGTTGTTACGGCCATGGTAAACAGAAGTTTACAACACCCGACGAATGGTTTGTTGGTTACATGTTTTTCCAGTCTATTTCTATTCCGCCATTACTTTTGGAGGGACCATCTTGGGATTTACTTTTATTGTTCCAGTGCTAATTCGTTTCTCCCTATCAGTAAAGGTGCTTGGACGCTCTGAGTGAGTCTTGTTAATAGTATTTCCCTCCTTATTATATTTTTTTTTATAATTTTCTGTATTGTGGAACTACTTTTATTGATGAGATTTGTAATTTCACGGTGGATTTTTTGCTCTTTATAAAGTTTAACAATAACATCTTTCAGATCTTGTGAAAGTTCATTTCCAGGAGGGTCCATAATGAGAATTTAGAAAAATTTACAATATAAAAGCAATTGAATCAAATTTATAATCACAATTATTCACTGGTTACAGATTACTCCTTTTTAAATTTCTACTGTTTTGCTTTATTTAAGGTTCTGCCGTACCCACCGATGACGAATCTAACTTTCCCAACGATTTTGAATCCAGCCATGAAGATGATAAAAGTTTTGCTGGCTCAGAGTTTTTAAATATTCGGACTTTACCTCATTCAAATCCAAAGGACATAGATGGAAAAAGGTAATTTAAAAAGTAAACAAGTTTTGGGTATAATAAAAATATCAATAATAATAATAATAATAATAATAATAATAATAATAATAATAATAATAATAATAATAAATACATAATGTTATTAGTAGCGATGATGAAGGTCTGCACTCAGATCATGAAATACAGAACTGCAATATTAACCACAAACACATTGACAAAGAAGAAAAGAAAAATAAACAAAAACGTGATCGCATTCGACTGACGAAACGTTACGGTTTATTGATATTTTGGATATTTTCAGCTGCAATACTTATAGTGATCGAGGAAAAGTCTTTGTTGGAAAA
Source organism: Phasia obesa (assembly GCA_949628195.1). Lineage (NCBI taxonomy): Eukaryota > Metazoa > Arthropoda > Insecta > Diptera > Tachinidae > Phasia > Phasia obesa. The sequence goes on along the minus strand of OX451216.1, from coordinate 69,024,733 downwards.
AACCTTAGAAGTGCCACAAGAAGGAGGCAAAGGCAAGTAAGAAACTGGTTAAGAAATTCAAAAATTTTCTCAATGTTTATGAAATTTTTTTAGACTTTGTTCTACGATCAAAACCAACAGGTGATTTTAATTTAAAGATTTTTGGTACATTTAACGAATCGTTTTATGATGCCAACGAAACAGAAAGTTTTCTTACTATACAGCCACAAATATCATATTGGAACGAAATGGAAAATGCCAGTAGTTTTAAGGTAAATTCTTTAGACATGTAAAGGTTGATTTTTTTGCTATTTGGTTTTTCAGTGTAAAAAAAAAAGATTCGTGACATGTGGCAATGCAAAAAATGCTCAGTAAGGTTTTCCATTTCACCATGAATAGACTAACAAACGAACAACGCTTGTAAATCATTGAATATTTTAAATGAGAAATGTGTGTCCGTAAATTACCTTTAATTTATGATCATCATATTAGACCCATCGATTAGCCTATGCAACCTGTTGTGACCAAATTTTGAATTTTATTTTATTGGACATTAATCCAACCGAAGAGTGCGATAACAATGAAAATTTTGCTGCTGTATCAGACAGGGTCAACGAAGATCGCGATATATCAATCCGTCGCCGTTGTAATAAATTGGGCTGTGAGATTTTAAGTAAGGGCCTCGATATGAAACCATACAATTTACAGCTGTTGCAAGTAAAATACCACAACGTTGTTTGTTTAGTGAATGGGCCTTAGAAAAGTTGCACGAAGATTAATTTTTCTATTGAAGCTCATTTTTGGCTCAAAGGTTAAGCGAGCAAACAAAATTGTCGAACTTGGTATAAGGAACTAGATGAAGAGCTGCCAATGCACACTGAAAGATGCAGTCTGTATGATGCGGTCTATGGGCCGCACTGTGGTCAATATTTTGAGATAGCGGCCAAAACTCCTTTTGGTTTTTGTTCTCCGATTTTAAAGTTATTAGACTCATATGAAAGTAGACAGTAGTAAACCTCGGGAGCCAAAAAATTAAAACTCTATTTCAACTATTTCACTGAGAACAGGGTGGTCCAAAATGGGCTTTTTCAGAATTTAGTAAATTTATGATATTTTTAGTTAATTTTTAAAGTTTAAATGATCATAACTTTTTTGTGTTTTAACTTAACTTAACTTATAACTTAACTTATTTCCTATTACTGGTAAAAAAATTGTAGCTTTACTGTTTTCAGAACAATTTAAATATTTTTTTTAAAAAAGGTCAAATTTCTCGGAAATTTCCTACTTCATAGAGCACAACTCCTGTGAGTCAAGCTGAGTCAAAACACAAATTTTCTATTTTGTAGTCCTAACTCTCCCCTACATTCCTATATATACATGTCCATGCATCAGGACTGCACTTTTTAAGCTACAGCAATTTTTCTGACCCAAGGTAAGATATTCGGTACAAATGCACGTCATATTTTTTGAGAAGTTATTTGTATGTGAAAGTGGCTATTATGCATATATTTTGATGAAATTTTGTACAAGAGTTCTTATTGACCAATAATTTTGTTGAAATTAGGAGAAGTTGGCCCATATTTGGACCTAGTCCACATAGAAGGGTGTATCAAAATTTTGACAAAAATGACAATAGAACTCTCAAATTATGTGGTATCTGGCAATTCATTTGGAAAAGGTAAAAAATGATTTTATTGCCATCTAATATAACATAACTTAAATACCTGAAAATTGCAAATAAGTTTAAAACCAAGTACCTGTTATATTATGTTTCAAAGAGGTAAAAAAGATCATGTTGAAACAATGGCTAAATTCAGTTATAGTGTTCTATCTGATATATATTTTGAACGGAAAGATGAAAACGACATTATTTTACATAAAATGAATAATCCATTCTTCAAAATATGCGACAAACAAGAAATTAAAATTCATAACTTAAAAATAAAAGCCTTTTTAAACACTTTAAGAAAACGGTACAATCAATGTTCCAGAAACAAGAAATTGTTTTACTCACGCAACCAAGAATGGCTAAGAAATAAACTTATTTTTAAATAGCCATCAGTAACTACCACGGAAACTGGAAAAGGTGGTCGACCAGCAAAGCCAATTGATAATTGTAGTGAAAGATCACGAAGACGCAAGCTTAAACATATCAATGAAGAAGTTTCTTGTAGCATCATAAAGGATTCATTGCTGCATCAAATTCAACCATCGAAAACTAAAAAGAGTAAAATTGCTATCATTGAAAAAATAGTGGAAGCAAGCCCCAGACGCACAAAAAGAATTTTAGAAAGTATGCCGACACCAACTGAAGAAAATAAATTTACTTCAGAAGAAGCATTTGCACTATTTTTGGATTTGAAAATGACTAATAACCAATATACAGAATTGCGGAAGCGAACCAATGAAAAAAATTGTGGAATTTTTCCATCATATCGAGATATAGTTTCTGCCAAAAAAGATTGCTTACCTTCACCAACTGCTATTAGTGTAACTTCAAGTTCAGCAGAAATAAAATTGCAGGATCTTCTTGAACACACTGCAGAACGATTATTAAAGACATTTGATGCTGACTATTTAAAGAAGTTTAAAAATTGCAGCATGACTTTAATTTCTAAATGGGGATGTGATGGGTCCTCTGGCCAGAAACAAAACAAACAATGTAATGCGGAAAATTCATCAGATGCCAATTTATTCATGATTTCTTTCGTTCCATTACGTTTTTCTTCCAAAAAACCAACCTTTGGCCCCTGTGAATATCGAGACTAAATAAATGTCAGGGGCCAAATGTTGGCATTTTCTGACCAAAATTAAGTTTAGGAATAATAATAAGTCTTGGTTGTAAAATACGATTGAAGAAAATAAGAAATTATAAAAAAATACCTATTTAAAATGTCAAAATATTCAACTTTTACATGGAAACTCAACAAAAAATTAAAATGCATTTTTAACTCCACATTACTTACGTTCCTATCAGTCGATTTTTACGTTTGAACACGCAAATTGAAGCTTAAAGTCCCTCCTATTGAACAAAACAAATTGCGTAAAAAATACCAATCCGGTCAAAAGTTATAGAGTTTTGACCGCTATCTCGCGAAATTGACCACTGTGGGCCGGCAGCATTATTGGGCCGTACTTCTTCAAGAATGATGAAAATCGCAACAGTCAATGAAGTAAGGTACCGTGCGATGACCACCGACTTTTTTTTGCCCAAAATGAAATAATTAGATTTGTTTGAGATCTGATTTCAACAAGACGGTGCCACATGTCACACGGCACGCAATACGATAAACCTATAGAGCGGAAAGTTTGTTCAATCGTTAATCTCTCGTTTTTTTACCAGTTTATTGGACGCCAAGATCATGAGATTTAATTTTTTTATGAGGACACGTGAAGTCTATCTTGTACAGGAACTTTCCAGCCACAATTCCAACCCCAGAAGACAACATTACTGCTGTCATTGCTGAGATACCGGTGAGAATGATGAAAAAAGTATGCTAAAATTAGAGCTCACGGAGGGACCAACTACGGCGTAGCTGCGGGCGCCATGACAAAATCTTTTGAAAATAAATGGCAGATAACTATTTCATTTACTTTTGCAAATTATTTTGTATTGCTTACAATTTACAAAACCCAATCGATAAAAACATAACCCGATATAAGGCGTCCTAAAATTCATAAAATTTTTAAATTTGTTGATTCGGCAACGTCTAAAATAAGAATTAATAAGCGATAATCCACATGTGACTGTTAAAAAACTAATATGTCGTAGTTACTGTTTGGTCTGGAATATGGGGTAGAGACAACACTAGACAACGTTTCTTTGAAAATGAGCCTGGGCAAGTGTTCGATATTAACAAAGTTCGTCCTGTGATATTTCCGTGGAATGCTTAAAAATTATCGAGGTTTTTCTGTTGTTGGTGATCATAACACCACTGATTTTCTTAAAGGAGAAAAAAATATAACGTTTCATTAAATAAGTTGAGCCAAATTAATAAAAAATGATCGTCGAAAAGAATACTTCATTACCACCAACGCCGTGGAGCTCTTACGAGATGTGAAGAAGAAAAAAAACTATATTTTTTTATTTAATTTAAATCTTGCATACATTTTGTGACACCCTTTATATTGGAATAATTATTTATAGATTTGAATTTTATATTTTTGAACTCAAAGGATATTTTACAACCCTGGCTCATACCTTTAGTCAATGAAGAGCTGTTCGATTATGCTCCTGTTGTCACTCGTAATTTTACCTACACCATGACCAGTGATGTAATGAACTCTTTGGACAGAAAAGAAACCGTAATGCGATTGAGGATATTTACAAATGTTCAGAGAGACATGGCCATAAAAATTATATACAATCCCTTGATAATAAATGTTAAAACTGGTACTCTACTGGCGGCTTTAATTTTATTAATATTCTATGCTTTGCTGGTGTGGGAGGTAGGTCTACAGAAAGACAAAAATACATAAGAATGCGTTCTTGCTAACACTCCTTTTTGAATCTTTCAGGTCTTTGAAAGAACTTTTGTCGCCATTATTTGTTCCATTTTCTCCATTGCTGTTTTGGCCAGTTTCAATGATCGTCCCAATATGAAGGAAATTGTACAATATATGGATATGGAATTGCTAACTCTGCTCTTTTGTATGATGATTTTAGTAGGTATTCTAACGGAAACTGGAGTCTTTGATTATCTCGCCGTGGTAGCTTATGAAATTTCCCAGGGGAAAACATGGCCCATGATATATAGCTTATGCGCTATAACATGTTTTGTGTCGAGTTTTCTAGACAATATGACCACGGTCATATTGATGACACCTGTTGCTATACGATTGTGTGAAGTTATGGGTCTAGATCCAGTACCTGTTCTAATGGGCATTATTGTGCACGCAAATATTGGAGGTTCTTTAACACCTATTGGCGATCCCATAAGTATAATTATATGTTCAAATCATTTTATAGTAGCAAATGTAAGTTTATTTAAATGATTTTATAAAATTTATTAATAACAACCACTTTTGTTTTAGGGTGTTACTTTTATGAAATTCGTTGCCCACACCATCCCCGGTGTTGTTTTGACCGTGTTGCAGAGTTGTATTTATTTGCGTCTGATTTTCAGAGATATCCAATCATTGCGTTTAAATGAGCCCAAAGAAGTTAAGGACTTGAGACGTGAAATACGTGTTTGGCATAAGGCTGCCAATTCGATTTCATCTTTTTCCAAAGATGCTGATTTAGTACGTGAAACTCTGCTTAAGAAAGTTCGTGTTTTAAAACATTCTCTTAAGAGAAAATTAAGAGACTTGGATAAAACAGCTGTCTACGTTCATACACTTGAAGATTTGAAAGTCAAGGTAGGTAATGAATGTAGTCGAGTATAATAATAAATTATGAAATTTTTTTTTGAAAGTCTTTCAGTGAACCGTTTTAAAGGTTTACCATTTTGTTGATTGGGGTATATTTTAATCGAATAGAAGTAGTTCCAGACCGCCCGAAGTATTTCTGAGTATGGAAATTTCAGTATGTAATTTTAATACCAAAAAAAAAAAAAAAAAAAAATAATAAAAATCGGTCATAACGGTAATTATTCTTTGTCTTCATATTAGCCAACCTTTGGTTAGCAATTACAACAATTACATATTTTTTTAAATATTATGTTTAATTATTCCCTGCTTTTAGGGAAATTATTTTATTTTATTTTTTTAAATGATTTTCCATACTCTTGCAAATATGATAATGTTATTTCTTTATTATGAATTCGCCTTGCTTATATTTACCAGGTAGAAATAACGCCTCTTCTTAATAATAATCTACCACCACAACATTGTGTAAAGACTTGGCGCTTAAATGTTAACAGAAATGTTCCTGGTATTATTTTACATCCTATACCTAAAATGTAAGAGGTCAACTTTATAAAAAACTATTTTAACCCCATGTTCGTACCGGTACTTATTCATAAATTTTAAGGGCACGTACATTGTATACTTAACTTTATAATATACGAGGGCTATTTGATAATTCTTAAAATTTTTTTTAGTTTTGTTTTTGGCAATAATGCATATTATTTCTTTACATAGTATTCTTCAAATTCAATACGTTTAGTCCAGCGTCTTTCTAGTTTTTTGAATTTAACTCCGTTTGACACAAATACCTTACTGCCATTTCTTTAAATTTAGAAACAGGTAATAGTTGCTAGGGATTAAATCTGGAGATTATTCTAGATGGGTAGCCCAATTCATGAATTATTACCATAGTGACTACACTCGGGTGTACCCGTTCCTTTTATTGATTGCGGCGCCCAGAGCGCGGATAGCATTTTCATAACGAAATAATTATTAATGCAAATATATACCCGATTGGTTCAGTTGCGTACAGCTTCACTCACCTCACGCACTTTCTCTTTGCGATTATCGAATATCATTCCATGGATTTTGTTGATTATTTCTGCCTTGACAGCGGGGATCTATTGGAAGACCTGAAATCTTGGCGTCATTGGCGCTCGAACGAACTAAACAGTTGCATGAGTAAGGTCATCTAATGGTTGTGCTCATACGATCATGAGCTAACACAAACTAGCTTTCTGCTTACTCATACCATATTATTAGTGAGCGAGTGAGTGTCCTAGTAAAATGAACATTCTACACTAGTGAGCGCCATGTTTACTTCTATCATGTTCGAAACATTCAGTAAGTTTTGTTTGGTAGTTGTGTAGAACTTTTAGTAGAGGCTTAGTGCGTTTTGCTTATTATTTCGTAAGAAGTGAAAGTCTTAAAATTAACGTAGGTAATATTGTTAAATAGTTCTGTGTTTTTAGTTTGTGCACTCGAACTGTGTTCGTTTTTTACTCAAAGTATCTAATTGCCCGAACTCGCGCAAGTTCATTGTTATTATGTTCAGTATTTACTCATACTTAGTCAAACTTGCTTATGGAAACTCTGCAAGCTTATCGTATTTATCTCGCTGGTGTTCGATGTTTATTGTTGTCCACTCATCGTTACTCGTGAGCAATGAACAGACATGAAATATTATTATTCAATGAAATATTATAATTATCGTCTTATGAGCTTCGTCTCAAACATAACGAAACAAACTAAACCGCATTTAACGATTAAAATTAATGGTGCAGATTCCTCATAGTATTTATCAAACCTTTATTTAGTTTCGTTGGTGGGTTTTTTACGTAAAAAATGCGTATATTTAATCAGCACACGTAATTACCATTTTTTCATTTTCGTTCCGTTTTCCCCGTTATCTAATTTCAATGGTTGTCAAATATCACCCAATAGACACAGCTTGATCTAAATTCTATAGTAGTCCAGTTGTAGATAACAGTTAACGGAGCAGCATTACATTAAAAAGTACTACGCTGAAAATACAAAAAGTGGCGGAATTATCGAACTGGCTTGGTGTGTTGCTTACGTGACTACAATAATAACAATAAACTATTCAATTATATTGTGTAATGTATGATCCGTCCATCTTTTTATTATCCATAATTACGACAAATAAAATGAAATGTTGATATAACTTAACTTTCAATATTGCCATAAAAAGAAGTCCAATTGTGTTTGTGCCTGATCTAGCAGGCAAATTGCTCGTTACAAAATTGAACACGAAATAAGAGCATATACGACTAGAAAATGTGGTTTAAAGAAATTTAAATGATCTTGAAAAATATCTTTGTATCCTTAAATAACAGATATTATAAATTTAATTTTAAACTCATTTCTGTCTTTTTTTCAGTATCCCATTAAAGATAAGAAGTTACTGGCGCAATCTTGTGGTGCCCTATTGTTTGTCATCATCTGTTTCTTCATACAGTCCGTACCGCAACTGAGGACGCTACCTTTAGGCTGGGTGGCACTTCTCGGAGTTATTGGTCTGCTTATTATACTTAATCGCGAAGATATGGAACATTTAATGCATCGCATAGAATGGACTACTTTGTTGTTCTTTGCCGCCATGTTTGTTATGATGGAGTGCGTGGAACGGTTAGGACTTTTTGCCTGGATTGGTGAAGTCACTGAGAAAATTATTTTGTGTGTAGACAAAAAGAATCGATTGGCTATGGCAATATTCATAATTTTATGGATATCTGCTTTGGCCTCGGCCATTTTGGATAGTATTCCAGTAACTGCTATGATGGTTAAAGTGGTGGTTTCATTGGTGGCCAAAGAATCACTAGGTTTGCCCTTACAACCGTTGGTATGGGCTTTGGCATTTGGTCCTGCTTTGGGAGGTTGGTAAACAGGGAAAGATGATTTATAAATAGTGTATTAATTACACGCTGTCGAATGTTTTTTTTTTATTCTTTTTAGGTAACGGCACTTTATATGGGGCTTCCGCCAATGTTTTGTCAGCTGGCATTGCCGAACAACATGGCTATAAGATTTCATTTACCCGTTACTTGAAGTAATTTAAAACTTTTGTTGTCTTAATTTGCTTTTATTTCTCTTAACTTTTTACATTGTTCTCTTTTTAGAATTGTATTTCCTATGATGTTGGGTCAAATTACCATAATCACTGCATATTTATTTATTTCTCATATATTATTTGAATGGCATTAATTTACTTGGAAGTGGAGCGTGTTGGAAGTACATATTTAGGATTGCAAAACGACTTAATTTATTTAAATAAATATATTTAATATACTTATACTTAATGTAAACAACTAATATAAATAATTACATTTATGAAGCCAATAAATCCATCCCTTTAAGTGTCCAAATTTCTTCTGCTTATTAGTAGTTGGTTAAAGCGGTAAGAAGTGATCTAGGAATTTGAAACTTTTAGCATTTTGTAAAAAAAAGTAAATTCAGAAGTGAAATTGGCCTTACCCTTTTAATAAATTAGACATTACCCTGGACAACAAAAAAGAAAAAACAAAAATTGTTTCCTCTGATTTTTTTCTATCTCAAATTTACGTGTATTTTTTAAATACAGCTTTTAATTTTAAGTTGTAACTAACTAGCTTTATTTACTATTTTTATCTAGATTTACGTTTTTTTTTTAGACATTAACATGCTGCGTGCTTAATCCATATTATTTTTTCTATATTTGTGGTGAATATATATTTGAAAAATATCGAAAACCTATATCGGACTTTGTGAAAATTGAGTATTATCAATACCTTAAAATTCCTTGAATGCCGGACATCCTTAAATGTGATGGCGGATAATTCGACAGTCACCCTTAAATGGGTGAGGGGACATGGGACTAATCAAGGCAACTGTGCTGCCGATGAACTAGCCAAGAAGGGAACACTATTGCACGATGATGCCATAGACATCTATTGTGGCATTCCCCTCTCGGCCTGTTTACACCGCATTAACTTTGCCGTTCACGATATAGCTCAGGCCAGATGGTCCAATGTGTCAACTTGCTCGATTGCAAGGACAATCTGGCCCACGCTGGACCAAAAGAAAACGGTCTCGCTATTTCGGCTGCAGAAAATGCAGATACGCGACTTAATAGCAATAGTCACTGGTCATTGCTTATTTGGAACCCATGCAAGCAGGATAGGTATCCCTTATAATGACTTCTGCAGAAGTTGCCAGGATGAAGAAGAGTAGGAAACGGTTGAACACCTTCTCTGTCATTGCCCTGCATTAGAACACTGTCGCCAACAACACTTGGGACGACGATATTTTGAAAGCCGTTCTTGTGTTTCATCTCTGGAACCAATCAGAATTAATTCCTTTTTAAGGAACTGTGGTTGGTTTACTAACCCTCTTCTAACTGAAGTGACATAGTTGCTCATCAGTGTATGTCGCGTCCAATAGAGCCTTACAGCTAACACCTTCCCCGTCTATGACTTTCTACCCACTTCTGTCTCTAAGTTTCTTCCTCAGTCTATAATGATCTTTGTTCTGAATGAAATTGTGAAATAACTTCGAGCCAAGAGAGAACAAAATATTTTATGTTTTTTCATTACAACATTAAAATAGTGTAAATTCATAACACTACGTCTTAACGAGCCATTGATTTGTTTGCACATGAACAAAGCGTCGGCAGAATAAGGAACAATAATTTGTTTACTTTTTTCTGTGTGGAGAAAACGTACGATGTGCATGTTCTGACTAAACATAATTTTCTGTTTGTCGTCAATGTTGTTTGAATGCTTATAGCACAGCAAATAGCATTTGCACGCTGGATCAACAGAAGGCGTTCTTTAAAAGTCAATTCCTACTAAAAACAACATTTGATGGCAGACATCGTTGTGCGAACAAATGTTCGAACAATGCTGTTTAAACAAGAACATGACATCGACAACGACGGTCTTCACGAGAAGTTTTGATGTGCGCACATGAATTTGTTCAATGGTTGAACAAATCAATGGCTCGTCAAGACTGCGTGTTAATAAATAAATTATTTATATGTTTTTAATTTGTACGTGACAAAAATATCTTTTGAACGCGTTAGAGTCCTCACAATATTTGTTTCGAGTTTGTCCCTTTTGTTGTATAAGTAATTCACACTCTTTTTCGATTCGTATATATCTTGACCTATTTTTCTTTATGTAATTTATCCATAAAAATATCTGTTTTCATGAAGTATGGTAAAGATTAGTGCAGGCCCCTCTAGATATGTTTATTTTTGTAGCGAAAAATTTGAATACAATTTTGCTGTTTTGAACTATAAGTGCCATTTTAAATTGACAAGTTACTTTTTCAAAATCCAGCTGAATTTTTTCCATTGTGCAGTTACATATTTGACTTTTGGTAACTGGCAAACCTAAACTAGAGTCATTTATTCAAAGAAATCTTGTAAAAGATCATTTGATAGTGTTCAAAAGAAATTTTGTTAACTTGTATTGATTATCTTGGATTCTAATTGATTATCTAGGATTTTTATAATAAAACTGTATTTTTTAAAATTAATGCCGTTAGCAAACTCGCAGTATTACTTTCATAGTCAGGGCATAGAAATACCCAATAACAGAAAAAAATTGAAGGAAACAATAGTTGTGTCTATCGGTGTTTTAGTTCTGTCTAAATACATATCACACTTGATCAACAAGAGGGTATTAACTCAAAATTTTTAAATTTTCAGTAGAGGTAAAAAACTGTTTGTGATTACATTTTACGATAATTTGAAAATCCTAACATATTATAGTAAGCAAATTCCACTTAATAATATATTTACACTGTTTTTCTTTTAAATTTGTTGCAATTATTGCCAAATAAAAATAATACCTTTTTGTTGATAAAAAGGTACTCGAGAAACTATCACGAAAATGATCTCATATGTTTCGAGATGAAAGAGTAATCAGAATACGTTGAAACTTTTACAGTAGATAGGATATTTATGTTGTTAGTTGATTTCTAACAAAAAGTTAAAATTTAAAAATTTTGTGTTAATACCCTCTTGTTGATCAAGTGCGACATGTATATTAAAAACATTTTAAAATTTTAAAGATAATTAAACAATTTCCGGTTTATAAATATTTTTTCTTCCACAACTAAAGGTAAGGTAAGGTGAATTTAAAAGCCTATCTAGCCAAACCGGTTCCAATATCTAGTAATTAGACATTTATTAGTTTTGATAAAATTAGGTATTTTTAGGGTTCCGTATCCAAAGGGTAAAAACGAAACCCTATTGTTTTCGCTACAATGTCTATCCGTATGTTAGCGATTCTATCTCTAGATTTGTAATAGTTAGACTAATTAAATTTTTTGTTTTGTTGCATTACTATGACAACAAATTCTAAAAATTAAAGGCTGTTTCGATAGTACGAGTATATGGCCTCATTTTTAAACCATAATAGGTAGACTTTTGAAATTTTGAAAGACGTTGTGATCCTATAGTCGCTATAACAATAAATACTGAAAATGAAATGAAGTGATTTTCACGTGTATGGCCTTAGTTTTTGAACTGTAATAGGCAGTCACTTGAAATTTGCGTAGCATATTTAAAACAAGTAAAAAAACTAAACTAAACATCAAAGGGTGTTCCGATAGTGAGCAGATTTTCAGGTATATGGAGCATATAAAAATTTATATATATCAGTCAAGTGCGAGTTAGACTCACACACGTAGGGTTCCGTACTATGTTCAGTACAACTTAAAAGCTCAAGTTGTTAATTTTTTTATGTCTTATGTGGCACCGTTCAATTTTAAAATTAAAGTCGTATTTGCGAAAATTGCATCATTATTGCAGCACAATTTAAATTTTAGTTATTGTTGTTATAGCAGCCATGGAAATACAATTTCTATAAATATATCAAGAGTCTACCTATTACGATTAAAGAAAATAATGCACTAAACGTGAAAAACATGTCACTGTCGGAACACCCTTTAATTTTTAGTAATTGTTATATCGGCCGTGGCAACAAATCTTCTGTAACAAAATTTTAATAGTCTACCTATTACGGTTCAAGAAATAAGGCGTTATACATGCAAATCACGCCACTGCCGGAAAACCCTTTAATTTTTATTGTTTTTTTAATAGGGGTCATAGTAATACCCCATCTGTGAAAATTGCAAGAGTCTATCTATGATGGTTAAACAATTTGGCCATATTCATACAACTCACGTCACTGTCGGAAAACCTTTGATTTTTAGGTTTTTTTATATTTTTTCTGTTTGTAAATTTTAAGTGTAAGCTTCCTTCTTACAGTTCAAGAAATAAACTCATATACGTGAATAACACGTCTTTATCGGAATACCCTATAAATTTTAGTATTTGTTGCCATAGCGGCCACAGTTATGCACCCTCTCTGAAATTTCCTACCTCGCACTTGACTGATTTATTTATACTTGTTTATATAGCGAACTAAGTTTTAATTACTGTCTGCAAAATGTTTGGAAAAAATTCATATTCGATTTACGAAAAAAATGCATGGGTTATATATGTAATGTTTCTTGTCTGTATGTCTACTAAACACATCAAACATAAAATTAAGATCTTAATAGAAATTGTATTTTAGTCGATTTCTCGATTAACCGACTTATTTTTTTTTTCGAAATTTGCAATTTTTTAACTCGAACGATTAATCGACTAAAAATTCTATGATCGAGTGGGTACTATATATCAAGCATGTTTGCTTGGGAAATGGATAGAAGGATTAATACACTTTTTAAAGTAGAAAAAGAAAAGTTTAATTTTTGGCAATTGTTTTAATGTTAAAGGCCCACGATTCACTAACCTAAACAATCGTACGATTCTCAATCACTAAAATTAGCTACAAAGTAGTGGTGTAATTGGCAAAGAAGATTATTTTCCGAATTTTCCAAAAATATAAAAGGTACAGCCTTGCAAAAAAGTCTATCACGTGCATAAACTTCAAATTCGCACTATAATACATTTTGGACAAACATCCCATTTTTGACCGATCGAACGACTGAGTATGATAATGAATCATAGGGTGGTAGGCTACACTTAATTTTGGTAGTTTTGAGAAAATGAATTCCTTAAAAGATATGTTTATCGTAAAACGACAACGAACACAATTAATTTTAATATTTTCTTAATTTCGATATTTTCCTTGTTTTTTTTATGTATGCACTACTCATCATAAATAATCTCACTAAAAAAATCAAATAAACTTTAAAAAAAGAAAAAATCTAAAATATACATTAATATAAAATAATAAAATACACTAATATACATAAATAAAAATATTATTATCAATAGAAATTTTCGATTCTCTCCAACTGATGATAGATAGATAATTGAATAGGAATTTCTCGTATTCTATTATCTGAATTTGGTTGGTTAAAAAGATGTTTAATTTTATAGCTCATAATATAAAGTTTTCTTGATTTTTTTTTATTTTTTTTTCTTAAACGCAATGTTAATTAATAGTAAATTTATTTCTTTAGTTTCATAAAAAGTGTAAATTTTACTTTTTGTGATGAAAGAAATCCACTCCAAATTTGAAGACTATTACTTTTAACGTGCTGCAGATATGATATGAATATATTTACTTAATGTAGAGGTACCCATCTCTGGGTTATTACTATTCATGCAAGGCGAATTCATACCAGGTGTGAGCAGTAGAGCAACAACTAAAACAAAACAACAACTTTGACATTAGATTAGCAGATATGAAACAACGTATTTTTGACAAGACATTAGCAAAAAAACGAGAGCAAAAAACAATCAGCTGGGCTATCAACACCACCTGGTATGAATTCGCCTTGTATTCATGTTGCCACATTTGTATATATAAAATTTTATTGTAGAGCTCTGTAAATATTATTAAAAATTTGACGTTTACAATAATAAAAGGTGCTGCCAAGTTATGAGTATAATTAAATCGGTAAAATTGCGTACTTTCACTTTTTATCTCTATTTTCTCTTGGAAATTAAATATTTTTCTGGAAATCAAATTGAAAATAGGTTCTAATTTTTATTTTTTATTAATTTTTATTAAATTTCATCTAGTAGCGATCACAGATACACAGAAGAACAGACAGAAAAAATTTCTAAAAATTGGTGTTCTGTATATCGATTAATCTCTGCAAATTTCAACAAACTATCGAATTTACATTGCAATTTTTGTTTACAAAAAAAATTATGGAATCAAGTTAAAACAAGTAAAAGTGCTGTATTCGGCCGTGCCGAATCTTCTACACACTTCACCACGGTGATTTTATTTATACAGACAGGTACAGCATTATCTATATTGTTGACTCTTTACATAAATTAAAACAAGTCATATGAGAAAAAACGGATTATTCATACTTTAAAGAAATAGAAGACATCGGTATCCTGAAGCCATATTCTGTAATTCTCGTAACTAAATCTATCGCAAAAGTTCTAAAAATGCACAAACAAATTGTGAGTGTTGTTGTAAGAATACTCGTAATTTGTTGGTGCATTTTTAGAATTTTAGCGATAGATTTAGCTACGATAATTACAGAATATGGCACCTGATGATGTCTATGTGTTTAATGCACCTAGGTTGTAAAACAGAGATCTCATATATTTAAAAATCAAACGCATTTAAAAAAAGTCAAACGCATTTAAAAAAATATGTTACTCTATATACACACATACATACATACATATGTATGTGTGTTATGTTACAGTTATGTTATGTTACAGTCATGATTTTCATTTTCAAAGAAATATTGAAATTTTTGATTTAATTTTTCAAAAATTAATTGTATAATTTTTTTGTAAAAATATTTTTTTAAAAATTGTTTGTAAAATTTTTTATGGAATTTTTTAAAAAAATTTTTTTTCGAATATTTTTCTGTAAAATATCTTTTTGAAATTTTTTTTGTAAATATTTTTGCAAAAAAAATTAAAAAAAAAAATTTATAAATTTTATTGAAATATTTTTGTTAAATTTAGGACTTTTCTGCAATCTATATTGAGTTAGAAGGGTGAGACTAAAGTAAAAAGAAATCCTTAAAAAAAAAATTTCCTCATATTGACCCCCAACGTGCCTTTTAACTGCTCCTATTTACCAGTGGATACCCTGTGGGTCCCTTGGCTACCTCTATGAGTATTGCTTTCTATTAAGGTATCTAATACAAATCAAAGCAGAAAAACCCTACCAATCTAAAAACAAACAAAAATCGCCCCTCCCAGGGGGTTATTGATCCCCCGAGATCTGTATGCGCTCCTTGCGATCTACCTGTCACAGTCTAATATTTGTTTAACAAAAAAGGCAAAACAGAATCATTAAAGCCGAAAAAAATTAAAAAAAAACTTGAAAAAATATAGGTGGGCGTGGTTTTTGTATACCAAAATTTTCGAAACTATGCCTGACAGATTAGTGTGCTTAAATTTTTTGTATCTCTTCTGGTGCCTTGGCAAATGACATTACAAAACTATCACGGACAGACGGACAGACGAACAAACGGATAGACGGACTGACGGACATCGCTTAATCAACTTCTCTGGGTCGGAAATGAATATTGTAGAAATTATACACGAAATGACAAACTTAGATATACCCTTTCCACCTGCGGTGAAGGGTATAAAAAATTGTCACTGTATGTAATCAGAATTATTTTAACAAAGCTCTATAACTTCACCGTGTCATCGATATTTTTATTTTATTAAACAGGCAACATCCCAAAATATGGAAATCTCACCAGATTATAAGAGCTTTAAATAGATCACACAATTTTACCAACAGATCAAAAATTCACCCCAAAAACAATGTCATCATAATGGAAAGACTTACGCCTGAATCGCTTCGCTCTATGAGCTCTTGAAATGGGTATGTAAGCATATAAAATTGCCACATTTCGAAGAGCAACCTGAAAAGATTCAAGAGCTACCACTTCAGAAAAAACAACGGTTTGGTGTGGTTTGTGGGCCGGTGGAATCATCGGTGCATATTTCTTTAAAAATGATGCCGGTGCTCATGATCTCGGCGATATTTGGTTTCAGCAAGACGGCGCACGTTGGGTTGAAATTCATAATAATGAAATTCCCAAAATTGAAAATTTATATTTTTAAAAATTAATCTATTTCACTAATTATCATCATTCACTAATTATCTTTTTCCTTTTTCTATGTCATCTTGTTTTCGAATTGTGCGTTGTAAGAGTTTAAGTTTTTGAAAAAAAAACTGAATTAATTAAATTTTTGTATTTTTATAGCATAAAAGTAATATTTTTTTCAACTTCTGGTATTTGGAAACTCAAATATGTAAATCAGTTAAATATTTTTGTTGTAGAAATATTTTTAATATTTTTTTGAAAATTGGTATAAAAAACAATAATTTTTCACTTTCAAGTAGAAATTCAAATCCGGTTTGAGAAAGTTTGGGTAAAAACAAATTTTTTGGAATTTTCTACGATATGTGTACTTACAAATCATATAAAAACATTTTGCGGGTTTTTTGCGATAAGAAGGAAAAAAATTGTTTTCTATTTCAACATCAATGAAAAATTCGTATATGCTTAGCAACGTGAATAATTGTTTTTTAACTTTCTTTTTGTTTGTTTCAATTGTAACTGTTTTGTTTTTTTTATATCGTGGTGTTATAATGTCTAAAAGTGATGTGAATAGGACGAGATCAAAAATACAGATCGAATTCAGACAAAAAACCGGACTTATAGTTGACCAACCAAAACCAGGATTTGGAAATTCAAATGACGGGAATACAGCCAGACGTTTTTTTTAATCCCGAAGTTTCTGCGTAAATTACAAAAATCGACGTTGAACTAATGAAAAAGTTACATACTATTTTAGTTGCTGTATGGTGCGGTCATCAGATTAATGTTGAAAAATTTAGAAAATTTACTTTATCGACTGTAAAATACCTTGTTGAAAAGTACCCATGGTATAACATGTCTCCCACTTTACATAAATTTTTAATACATGGTCCGCAGATTATTACTCATGCACTGTTACCTGTTGGCCAGTTATCGGAGGAAGCACAGGAAGCTCGCAATAAAGATTTTAAATCATACAGAGAACATTTTTACGGAAATGCAGTCGTGAAAAGTCCAGTGAAGATATTTTCAATAGATTTTTAATAAGCTCCGATCCTATTAATAGTAATATGAGCAAACATAACAAAAAGAAAATTAGCGTGTTACCACAGCAGGTATATAATTATTATTATCTGAAATTTCTGAAGAAAATTATGATATTTGTTTTTGTAAAAATTTTTTTTAAATAAAGATTAGTATGGCCTATTTCCGGGAAAATTTTGTATGGGGGCTATACGAAATCATTTACCGATTTCGTTGAATTTTTGTATGTTCAGTTACTAACCTAAAATCAAATTGCCCAAATTTCATTCATTTATCTTTAAAAATGGAGCTTCCAAAGCAATTTAAATATTCATACGAGCTGAAAAACGAACACCACTGACGTTTAAACATTTTTTTTTTTCAAAAATGATTTTTTTTTAAGTAGTAATGACCCACTTAATACTACGAAACGAAAATATAAGTCTATCTCTAACGCCTGAATTAATAGCCGTTTTTAGCAATTTCAACCCAGTGTGCGGCGCCATATCCCACACATCGCATCAATCAATGGATTTATTGACAGAACATTTCGGTGAGCACATAATTTTACGTTTTGGGCCGATCGATTGGCTACCAAGATCGTGTGATATCACACCGTTAGACTTTTTTCTGTGGGGATATGTAAAGTCTAATGTTTATGCGGACAAACCAGTCAAACGAGTCATTGAAAATCGGGCTCAACGGATGGACCATCTGCGACGTAGCAACGGCCAACATTTGATAGACATAATCTTCAAAAAATGATAATGATAATAAAATTTTTATAAATCCATTAAATTTGAATTTTCTGTGTTTTTTTTTTTCTTTAAAAAAGTAGGGAATCTCGAAATGGATCACCTCTTATAAACATATTTGACATATCGCACCTGTTCCTCTAAAGAGAGTTAACTCAAAATTTTTCAATTTTGACGTTTTTGCAAGAAATCGATGCACAGTGGTCATATCTACTCACTGTAAAATGTTTACATCATTTTCTCTGCTCTTTCGCCAAAACAATACAGTTTTAACACTCCTCTTGGTATAAAAGTATATTAAAAATTTTTTTTTTTGACTTTACCGAAAATTTAAAGTTTTAAAGTTTGAGTTGACTCTCTTTAGAGCAAAAAGTGCGATATGTATTTGAATTGAAATATATTCGAAAATTCAATTTTACTAACTAGTTTCCGAATAATGAAGGCATATATTATCAATTCCAATCAATGTGTGGTTTCACAGTTTTCACAAACGAAAGTGTAGAAAAAAAGCTTTTCAGATTTTATTCTTTACAAATGACGTGTGAGGAAATTTAATAAAAGCGTGGAGAAAAACAGCGACATGATGTAAGCACGTTACGTAGTTTTTGTGTTTTTGTTAATGAATTTTTCTAGGTGTTAGCCTTTCCTCCACATGATGTCCACAAACTTGGCATTGCCATGTTTATTAACAATTAAATGCCAAAGAAAACATAAACAGTCTAAAGCGTTTGTCAGTTTACAGCAATAATCAAGAGAGAATTCCAAAAAAACTGATAGACGAAATCACATAGGCATGGAAAAAATAAAAAGGTGAAAAACTAATGAATAAAAAATAACAAAATTTATTTTTACCATCTGCTACAGCACACACTTACATCCAAATATACTAACCCAATATCTAATATTAATTTATTTTTAAAATTAAATTTATTTTATGAACTTTGGCTATAAAAATTTATGAACAGAATAAACATTTGCCATATGAAGAGTGATACAAGTTTATCTGTACTTATAATAAAATAGTAAATAATTTTCTGTCTGTCTGTCTTTCTTTGTTTTTTCTAACAAAATTTTGCAAGGAGTTAGCTGAGCATCCTGATTCCAATATAGGAATTATTTTTCGCAAAATATTTTATTTCCAAGAGAAAGTGGAGAAACAGCAGTGAAAGTACGCCGAAATAATTATAGGGGAAAGGTAACTATCACATGATCTATAACTTGACCAGTTCTTAATTGATACGGGCCTCTTTGAGTTCTAACCATCTCTTCGAAAGTGACCTGCAACTTTACCGTGGCGATGGTCAGTTCTTATAATACTAGCCTAGCCTAAGTTTATTATCTATGTTTGTCCTTCTAAGTCAGGGGGTTACTGCGTATTTCGATACGAAATAAAAAATGTTCGAAAGACCGTGTAAAAGACATTCGAAGTTAGGCCTTAACTGCTTAAAAATAATAATTAACACAATAAAAATTCAACTGGGACAAAAAAAAAACCTACACGACATTCGAATGATTTTTCTTTCGATTCGAAATACGCAGTAACTCCCCAGTTTGGTTTCATAACTTATATTTGTCATTTAACAAGCAATCATTACCAATTTCCTGCAGGGATTAAAAAATATAAATAATACCTTTAAATTTAAAAAGGATCAACAGAAAAAGGAACATTTTGGTAGTAAGAAACTATAATTATGAAATATGCACTTAATTTTTCTTTAAGTAAAAATTTTAAATAAAAATTCCACAATTTCCCAAAAAAATTAACTAAAATCTCAAAGTTTGATTGTCTTAGACTTTTGCCAAAAAGTGCACATTTGGGTCAATCTCAAATTCAGAAAAGCTTTGTGACTACACTAATAGCAAATTGAATAATACATAATACATTGGTCGCTGCATCTGTTGCTCAGTACGTTGGGATAGGCATCAGTTGTCATCACTGCAAATGTCCTATGTTCTAAAATGCATCACTGAAATATGTAGATGATGCGCAAACAAACGTCAAACACGCATCACAAATATTACTGAGGCAATGGATGAGTGAGTTTTTTATTTGTTCTTTATTAATTTTATTTTTTTAAACTATATTTGTTTATTCATTTATAAGAGTTCGATTAGATATTAAAGAATTTTATTTAATTGTTGCTTTCATACAAATCAAGATTTCAACATCAATGAAAAATTCGTATATGCTTAGCAACGTGAATAATTGTTTTTTAACTTTCTTTTTGTTTGTTTCAATTGTAACTGTTTTGTTTTTTTTTTATATCGTGGTGTTATAATGTCTAAAAGTGATGTGAATAGGACGAGATCAAAAATACAGATCGAATTCAGACAAAAAACCGGACTTATAGTTGACCAACCAAAACCAGGATTTGGAAATTCAAATGACGGGAATACAGCCAGACGTTTTTTTTAATCCCGAAGTTTCTGCGTAAATTACAAAAATCGACGTTGAACTAATGAAAAAGTTACATACTATTTTAGTTGCTGTATGGTGCGGTCATCAGATTAATGTTGAAAAATTTAGAAAATTTACTTTATCGACTGCAAAATACCTTGTTGAAAAGTACCCATGGTATAACATGTCTCCCACTTTACATAAATTTTTAATACATGGTCCGCAGATTATTACTCATGCACTGTTACCTGTTGGCCAGTTATCGGAGGAAGCACAGGAAGCTCGCAATAAAGATTTTAAATCATACAGAGAACATTTTTACGGAAATGCAGTCGTGAAAAGTCCAGTGAAGATATTTTCAATAGATTTTTAATAAGCTCCGATCCTATTATTAGTAATATGAGCAAACATAACAAAAAGAAAATTAGCGTGTTACCACAGCAGGTATATATTATTATCTGAAATTTCTGAAGAAAATTATGATATTTGTTTTTGTGACAGCGAATATAAAAATTTTTTTTAAATAAAGATTAGTATGGCCTATTTCCGGGAAAATTTTGTATGGGGGCTATACGAAATCATTTACCGATTTCGTTGAATTTTTGTATGTTCAGTTACTAACCTAAAATCAAATTGCCCAAATTTCATTCATTTATCTTTAAAAATGGAGCTTCCAAAGCAATTTAAATATTCATACGAGCTGAAAAACGAACACCACTGACGTTTAAACATTTTTTTTTTCAAAAATGATTTTTTTAAGTAGTAATGACCCACTTAATACTACGAAACGAAAATATAAGTGCTATCTCTAACGCCTGAATTAATAGCCGTTTTTAGCAATTTCAACCCAGTGTGCGGCGCCATATCCCACACATCGCATCAATCAATGGATTTATTGACAGAACATTTCGGTGAGCACATAATTTTACGTTTTGGGCCGATCGATTGGCTACCAAGATCGTGTGATATCACACCGTTAGACTTTTTTCTGTGGGGATATGTAAAGTCTAATGTTTATGCGGACAAACCAGCTTCGATTCAGGCCTTGGAGGAAAACATCATGCGTGTCATTCGCCAGTTACCAGTCGAAAAGCTCGAACGAGTCATTGAAAATCGGGCTCAACGGCCAACATTTGATAGACATAATCTTCAAAAAATGATAATGATAATAAAATTTTTATAAATCCATTAAATTTGAATTTTCTGTGTTTTTTTTTCTTTAAAAAAGTAGGGAATCTCGAAATGGATCACCTCTTATAAACATATTTGACATATCGCACCTGTTCCTCTAAAGAGAGTCAACTCCAAATTGTTCAATTTTCACCTTTTATAAGAAATCGATGCACAGTGGTCATATCTACTCACTGTAAAATGTTTACATCATTTTCTCTGCTCTTTCGCCAAAACAATACAGTTTATACACTCCTCTTGGTATAAAAGTATATTAAAAAAATTTGTTAGACTTTACCGAAAATTTAAAGTTTTAAAGTTTGAGTTGACTCTCTTTAGAGCAACAAGTGCGATATGTATTTGAATTGAAATATATTCGAAAATTCAATTTTACTAACTAGTTTCCGAATAATGAAGGCATATATTATCAATTCCAATCAATGTGTGGTTTCACAGTTTTTCACAAACGAAAGTGTAGAAAAAAAGCTTTTCAGATTTTATTCTTTACAAATGACGTGTGAGGAAATTTAATAAAAGCGTGGAGAAAAACAGCGACATGATGTAAGCACGTTACGTAGTTTTTGTGTTTTTGTTAATGAATTTTTCTAGGTGTTAGCCTTTCCTCCACATGATGTCCACAAACTTGGCATTGCCATGTTTATTAACAATTAAATGCCAAAGAAAACATAAACAGTCTAAAGCGTTTGTCAGTTTACAGCAAAGAATTCCAAAAAAATGATAGACGAAAAATGATAGGTGAAAAACTAATGAATAAAAAATTACAAAATTTATTTTTACCATCTGCTACAGCACACACTTACATCCAAATATACTAACCCAATATCTAATATTAATTTATTTTTAAAATTAAATTTATTTTACGAACTTTGGCTATAAAAATTTATGAACAGAATAAACATTTGCCATGTGAAGAGTGATACAAGTTTAACTTATATCTGTACATATAATAAAATAGTAAATAATTTTCTGTCTGTCTGTCTTTCTTTGTTTTTTTTTTGACAAAATTTTGCAAGGAGGTACCTGAGCATCCTGATTCCAATATAGGAATTTTTTTCCGTAAAATATTTTATTTCAAAGAGAAAGTCGAGAAAAAGCAGTGAAAGTACGCCGAAATAATTATAGGGGAAAGGTAACTATCACATGATCTATAACTTGACCAGTTCTTAATTGATACGGGCCTCTTCGAGTTCTAACCATCTCTACGAAAGTGACCTGCAACTTTACCGTGACGATGGTCAGTTCTTATAATACTAGCCTAGCCTAAGTTTATTATCTATGTTTGTCCTTCTAAGTCAGGGGGTTACTGCGTATTTCGATACGAAATAAAAAATGTTCGAAACACCGTGTAAAAGACATTCGAAGTTAGGCCTTAATTGCTTAAAACTAATAATTAA
This sequence comes from Phasia obesa, assembly GCA_949628195.1. NCBI lineage: Eukaryota > Metazoa > Arthropoda > Insecta > Diptera > Tachinidae > Phasia > Phasia obesa. Next base: position 69,001,583 of record OX451216.1, on the reverse strand, counting down.
CACAATAAAAATTCAACTGGGCCAAAAATAAAAACCCTTGAAGCAATCGTTACCAATTTCCTGCAGGGATTAAAAAATATAAATAAACCTTTAAATTTAAAAAGGATCAACAGAAAAAGGAAACAATTGGATTAAAACTATTCCAGATAACTCGATAATTTTCAACATTTTGGTAGTAAGAAACTATAATTATGAAATATGCACTTAATTTTTCTTTAAGTAAAAATTTTAAATAAAAATTCCACAATTTCCCAAAATTTTAACTAAAATCTCAAAGTTTGATTGTCATAGACTTTTGCCAAAAAGTGCACATTTGGGTCAATCTCAAATTCAGAAAAGCTTTGTGACTACACTAATAGCAAATTGAATAATACATAATACATTGGTCGCTGCATCTGTTGCTCAGTACGTTGGGATAGGCATCAGTTGTCATCACTGCAAATGTCCTATGTTCTAAAATGAATCACTGAAATATGTAGATGATGCGCAAACAAACGTCAAACACGCATCACAAATATTACTGAGGCAATGGATGAGTGAGTTTTTTTATTTGTTCTTTATTAATTTTATTTTTTTAAACTATATTTGTTTATTCATTTATAAGAGTTCGATTAGATATTAAAGAATTTTATTTAATTGTTGCTTTCATACAAATCAAGAAATAAACTTCCCAATTTGTATTGTTTAAGCATTCGAAATTTTTAACAAACATTAATTTATTTTATTTGACCATCAAATAAATATAAGCATCAATTGTTTTGCATCGGCATCGCAAACTAATCACACATGTGCATCAGATGCAGCGCAGTGATGCATTTCCGAACTATACCATATTCTTTATCAAAATTTTATGCAAAGGATATCTTTTAAAAACTATGAAATTATAATATGATCTTAAAAAAAAAAATATATGAAAAACAAATATGGTAATATTGAAAAAATATATGCATCTATGTGAAGGTATTGAAAATATGTAATTATCAAATGTGTATAACTCCCTAACGATAGGAGATAATTATTATATGCCATATTGTTTAACGAGGGAATAAATAGTATTATTATATCACTTAAAAAATTAAAAAATTGTAACAGTTTTTAAATATTTTACGTACAAGTTTTCCTACTATGAGCAAAATTGTGCCACTCCCGATTAGTCTGGAGAGAATTTAAACTTTAATAATCCTCTAATATGTTCATTGTGCTCATATTATGCGATATGGTCTATAGTATATAAATGATATGTTTATTTCTAATATATTTTGACTCTGTCCCCACTGTGCAAATTTAAAATTTATTTCATTATAATATAGCTTACAAAAACATAATAACATATAACACGTTAGGAGTTATTTATTCACAGAAAAAAATATTTTCACCAACTAAAGGTTTTAATTGGTTTCAAATTAAAATTTAATTAAATAATTAATTGATTCAATTATTTGTTTAATTAGAAAATTTTTTTTGTTCTGTTTTAAACAAATTTGAATCAAGCAAAAAAATAATTGAACTTTAATTTAAAACCAGTTAAATCCTTTAGTTGGTGCAAAAAATTATTTGAAAATTCCAATTTCACTCTCTATTTTAGCAAAATTTGTTTTTTTTTTTCATGAAAAATATATCGGCCTAATGACGTCATTCAAATGTTTTCCTATTGGCTGATAATTCCTATTGAGAGTATAATAATAAATTATGACAGATTTGAATATAAATGATGAGAGGAGATTTGTAGGGTTGCCTATTTTTGTCTATGACATAGATTTATTTGTTTGTACTTATTTATTAAAAAAAATTGTTGATTACAAACTTGGCAACCTTACACTGGTCGAACAACGTCATCTAACGGAAAAACATGCGCATGGCGTAATCTTGTCTTCTATCATTTTCGTACGTAGTAGTAGGTTGTTAGCATTAGCAACACGGCAAAACATTATTTTTTTTTGGGTATATATAATTATACGTCTGCTTTTAGCCTATACTGTACCAACAACACCCCTATGAAAAGAGTGCAAATAATTTGAAATGTATGGAAATGTAAAAAATAAAATATTATGAGTTAAACAAAACGTTACGGAATTTTTATTGGAAACAAAAAAAAAGGAATAAAACACAAAATATACTAAGAGTATATGAGGTTTAGAACATTTCTTCTATTTGTTTTCTTGTGTTTTTTTTATAATTTTTGGATTTTTAGTTTGTTGTTTTTGGACTATGAGACAATTTGTCATTTGTTTTTGTAAATTTTTAGGGTGGCCTTTATATGTTGTGTTCTCAACACCAACAGTTTTCAGTTCAAAGCGTTTGGAAACACATACTCGCTAGCGAATAAAAAAGAAAATACGGATGACGGCGGTTTGTTGGAAAAATACTAATCGAAAGGAAAATTATGAAATTTATATCAAATATCAAACAAATTTATATACAGATAAAGCATTAAATATGAATGATTGATGAATTAATATTATAATTAATGAGAAAATGAAATGCAGCTGGTTAATCTAAGCCTCTTCATCAAGTGATTGTCGAAATAGTCAGGCAGAATAAAAAAGCCCAAAATCAACTGCGTTTTTTGATAATGCATTCAGCCATATATATAAAAAAAATTTTAAATTTATTTGATTTTATAATTTTTTGATTAAATTAAATTAAAATAAATAAATATTACAAAAATATGCTCTTTTAAGTTAAATTTTTAATTTCTTCAAAAAAAGGTGCCTTAAATTTGCGTGAAGTGTTGCGACAGAAAGAAGAAAAAAAAAACATGTCGCAAAATTACAATAAACCAAAATTTGTCATCAGTAACGATATGAATCACAATGTCAGCAACACATCTTTCAATAATGACGGTGGTCATTTTTATGATTTTGCTGTGGAAGAAGAAGCAGAACGTAATTCAAAAATTCAAGATATTTATAATTGGCTGCATCAACGTCATCGCAATAATTGGTAAGTTTAGATCAATTTTAATCAAATACAGCATATGCAACTTTTTATTTTTATTTTTGTTTCTCTTTTCGTATTTTCCTCTGCTGTTTTTCTCCGCTCAGTAAAAATGTTAGACGGCCATGATCGTCACATTAACACCCACCTTTAAGTGTTTTTTTTCCAGTGTCTTTGAAATTTTTTATATTCTACGAGTAAATCATTTTGTTTTTAATTAATCGAATAAGGGAGCGGGTAATTACACTATCCTCCAAAATTCTACAATTTTATATGCCTTTTATATAAAATTATAAAATATTATATTTTTATACTACTTCTGGATCATGGAATAGGAATAAACAGAGTTATAGTCAGCGTTGCCGGTTTGGTCCGTTTGGGCCAAAATTGGTACTTTTTTCCTTTCTATGCCAGAATTGTTAGTTTGTTTAGTTTTTTATATATATTTTAAGCTTTTGGTAGAAAAAAAAGTTTCGTTGTTTAAACAACAAAATTATTTCTAACACTTGCTAACTGTTTTAGACAATTTAAAAAAAAAATCAAATATAAAATAAGTTGGCAGCGATGAGAGTAATAGAGCTGTAACAAAAAGAAAATTACGAAGAGAATGGGTAGTTTTTTTAAGCGGATGGAAAAAAAGCTCGTTAAGCTATATAAACCCTTAATAGCAAAAATTAAAAAAAAACTAGTGTGGCATGAAGAGCTAACAATGAGGGTATTTGGTATTAAGTTTAATCTTCCCTTTCCATACTTGCCCTTACTTAGTTGTGCAATGTTTGCTAGACTCTTCTAAAGACCAATTTTTTAATGTGAACAGTTTGAAATGAAAAAATATTGGACATCTCTACGTAAAAAAAAGGAAAGCTTATGTTTCAGTTGTTATATCTTTAGGCTGATGTCAGAGAACGCTCTACAAGCGAAGCTATAATACTACGCTATAAACCAACGCATGTATTTTTCTTATGAGTTCGCTTAAAACATGTCAGAGTGAGAGCCAAGCTTGATGCGAGTTCGTGCTACAAAGCAGATTGTGTTATGTTGTGTAGCGCGATGTAGCACGTTGTAGTTTCTTCCCTTTGTTAGTTTTTTCTTATGCTTTAAGCAATTTTTTCGTATGTATGTATGTATTTTTAATACGGTTTTTGGCATTTTGTTTGTGAAAAAAGAAATTTAAAGTATAATCGAAAGTGCCATAAATATTCTTGCATAATTAAAAAATAATAAAAATAAAAATAAAAAAATAAAAAATAATTCCTCAGTTCACTCTACAAATTGTGGAACTCACTATTTTCTGATCGTCTTCTATTTATTCGATGTATTACTTTCTTGTTTACAGAAAATGCAATAAAAGTATTAATTGACATGAAAATCTCTTGTTCTGATTCACTGCAAATTCAATATATCATTCACTCTGACATATTGAAGCATTGGAATAGTGCGAACTATTACCGCTTCTAGCTTCGCTTCGCTTGAGACAACAGCCTTAAAGATTTTTCTAAAACCTAGTTTTTAGTGTTTTTTTTAAGTTATAGTACTAAAAAAAATTTTCTTTGTGGCAACACTGGTTATAGTTATGACAGACGGATGAGTTAAATTAACTTGTTAATTATATATAATATAATTTATAATTTGTCTTTGAAATATGATTAAACTGGTTTTTTTTAAATGTCCATATTGCCCTAAAATCTCCTACTAACTCCAAGTGCAAACCCCCTACACTCCTATACCTCATTATATAGGTTCCGACCGTATGCAAAATTTTTTAATATAAAAGTTTTACAAAAACAATTTTTTTGTGCACAATACGCTAAAAACACTGTGCAACAGTGAAAAAAATAAAAGGAAGTGACAGTATAGGTTCGATTCTACTATCAAAGGGCAGTTAACAGTTACAGTGGCTACAATTTTCCCATATATTGTTGGCAAAAATTTAAGATACCCCGTAAATTATGCTGAAAAAAAGTCAAAAAGTCAAAAAATTATTTTTTGACATAAAATCTGTATAGAAATTAATAAACAAATCCTCGGCTACATTATTACCGAACAAAGTAAAGCGCTATCACCTAGTTTCAATGAGATATTAGACAAAAACTGATGAAACCTTTTTGAAAATTACATTTATTAGTGTAAACATCGTAAAATGTCAGAAATAATTGAACTATAATTTAATACAATTTGAATAATTTTAACAGTTAAAAACAAAATTATTTTTACTCAATATTTGGTCTTTGCTTTTGATCTTTCTCGTGAGAAGTAAAAAATTTAACAAAAATATATAAAAAGTAAATAGTCATATATATATATACATATATATAACAAGTGATTTTTTAAGAGCTTGAGAACTTTTTTAAAAAAAAAAACGCATAAAATTTGCAAAATCTCATCGGTTCTTTAGTTGAAACGTTAGATTGGTCCATGACATTTACTTTTTGAAGATAATTTCATTTAAATGTTGACCGCGGCTGCGTCTTAGGTGGTCCATTCGGAAAGTCCAATTTTGGGCAACTTTTTCGAGCATTTCGGCCGGAATAGCCCGAATTTCTTCGGAAATGTTGTCTTCCAAAGCTGGAATAGTTGCTGGCTTATTTCTGTAGACTTTAGACTTGACGTAGCCCCACAAAAAATAGTCTAAAGGCGTCAAATCGCATGATCTTGGTGGCCAACTTACCGGTCCATTTCTTGAGATGAATTGTTCTCCGAAGTTTTCCCTCAAAATGGCCATAGAATCGCGAGCTGTGTGGCATGTAGCGCCATCTTGTTGAAACCACATGTCAACCAAGTTCAGTTGTTCCATTTTTGGCAACAAAAAGTTTGTTAGCATCGAACGATAGCGATCGCCATTCACCGTAACGTTGCGTCCAACAGCATCTTTGAAAAAATACGGTCCAATGATTCCCCCAGCGTACAAACCACACCAAACAGTGCATTTTTCGGGATGCATGGGCAGTTCTTGAACGGCTTCTGGTTGCTCTTCACTCCAAATGCGGCAATTTTTAATTTACGTAGCCATTCAACCAGAAATGAGCCTCATCGCTGAACAAAATTTGTCACATTTGAACATTTCGAACCGAACACTGATTTTGGTAATAAAATTCAATGATTTGCAAGCGTTGCTCGTTAGTAAGTCTATTCATGATGAAATGTCAAAGCATACTGAGCATCTTTCTCTTTGGCACCATGTCTGAAATCTCACGTGATCTGTCAAATACTAATGCATGAAAATCCTAACCTCAAAAAAATCACCCATTATATATATATATATCAAACTTGAGTCTTACCGTAATACAATCCACGAAATCTTTTGAGTAGATCTTTGGTCTTTTTGTGAACGAGTTGTGTTAAGCAAATTTATTTATCCTGCTCTATGAAAGTGAATAAATTTGCCTAGCAATATGCTCGGTATATTTAAATTATTTGTTAACACAACATGGTTGTTCTTGTTTTTATGAAACTATTGTTTGTAAAGAGTCTTTTAGGCGCATCATAATGCCTACGAGTATTAAAAAATTTACAAGTACACAATTTCGATTTAACTTTTCAAAATATAATTGCAATAATAAGTTTTTAATAAAATCTTAAATACTATGAAAAAAAGTAAAAGATGTTACATAAAAAAAGTAAAAGATGTAACTGAGAAAAGGAAGACCAACAAGGAAAGGACATTATGTTTTGCAATAGAAATTAAGTTAAAAATTATAAAAATATAAAGAGTAATTTTTTCCAAAAATCCGCCTTCAAACTAACAAGTATTAATTAACAAATTAATAAATAAATAAAAGATAAATAATATTAGTCAAAATGACTTCTCGTATGGGGAACAAAATAACTTCCTGTATGATTTACTATACCGTCAAAGCAAAACTCATTCTTTGAAAATTTCAAGAGTCTGCCTGTTTCGGTGCTAAAAGGCCATCATGCGTGAAAATCACGTCTTATATGGAATGGAGCACCTTTAGTTTTGAATTTTTTCTTACTACTTGTATATATCGAGCATAGAAGTACAAACTCTGTATAAATTTGAAGCGCCTGTTAAAATTTCCAAAATTACGTCTTTTATGGGGACACCCATTATTAAAGTGCTGTGGTGAGCCATGTCTATAGGTATTGGAATTACGAGTATATGTTGCTGTTGTTGCTTTAGCCCTTGTTTCTAATTAAACAAGAGAACCATGAAATGTGCAATCATTAGTGTGCTGCTGGTTGGCACATAACCACCGTGCCCATACATAAGGCAATTTCAACTTTATGTTGGATTGTTGTTTTTTCTTATTTATATTTTTCCACAAGATATCGGAGATACAAATTGTACCTTTCTGTAAAATTTGTACCTTATATACAGAAAGATTTACTGAATTAAACTTTGTATTATCTTGTGTTATTGACGAAGATGTTAAATTATATTGAATATTGAAAATATTTTTTGATATCATCAATACTAATTTTTGGAAGTCCATACAGGAACATAGTATAACGACGATTCTCTTTCAAGTTGAATGTATGGAATTCTATTTCCTTGTCGTAATAAGTTCCAACTTTCGTTTGAAAAGTGCGATTTTACCTAATAATTTTTGGAGAACACTAAAGTTAATTTTGGCATCGACTACTAATGGTGAAGGTTTTACTGTTTTTTCTTCAGTTATGTTGGATACTAGATCCACTTCCGTATTATTAAGTTTAGTCCCCACAGTATTGAACATAGTACGGAACCCCTCGTATGAGTCTGACTTACATTTGATTTATGTATGTCAAATGTTTACCTAAATACATATTGTCTCTTTTTTGTCATAAAGCTTGCAAAATGTTTGAACATTTAGGTCAATTATTATAACTTGTCAATAGATAAAGTTAAGATTTTGTTGGAGCGATAAGTAGCTTTTCTTTAACTATCACGTACTTTAAGGACAAGATATGTAACGAGCCTTTGTTATTATAACGAAAAACTAATTATCACTCCAACAAAATCCTATACTTTATGGTTTTTAAGTTTTTATTTGAATAATTTGTTTTATAATTCTTGAAAAAATAAAAGGACTGCAAAACAGATATATGGGCATCAATTCTAAACTAAAATTTTAAAATAATAATATTAAATAATTAATATTTAAAATCCCAAAAATTTTATTAATAACTAAATATGCAACTGCTTGTGCAAACCTTTGGCAACACTTGTTATTTTTCGATTCTCTTGCGAGAACAAAATTAACTTGTGTATGCTTTTCATCACACCTTACGTCTGCATTCAGTGATGGCAAAAAACCATCCAATTGTAGAAGGACAGTAAGGAAAAATAAAAACGTGGTTTGTTTGTTGGTGTTTTATAGAAGCTTTAATATTCTGTAATATTATTCTATAACATGCATACTTCTCATTGTGTTTTGTAGAATTTTATTACTTATAGAGTATTTTTGGCTTCTCTAAAATTAGGAAAAAGGTTTCCTGATGATCTGGCTTAAGCAACCGGTGAAATACGTATAGGAACTAGCTCTTTTCCACCAACAAATAAATTGCATTTTTATTAAAAAACGTTATGGGTAATTAGCATAATATAAAATAATTAAAAGGAAGTAATCTGTAAGAACTAGTACCCAAATCAAATAATTTTATACTTGTGGCTCTAACGGACATAGTAATATATATTCTGTATATTCAAATGACATAGTAATATACCTTCTGTATATTCAAATGTCTATCCATGACGGTTCAGGATATAAAGCCATATACGACAAATTACGTCAGATATGAGGACACCCTTTATTTTTTTTAAACTTATTACTACTAACACAGTAATCACAAGTAACGGTTCCAAAGAGAGGGCCATATAGGTTAAATAATATCACCTATTGCTACACCCTTTAGGGTACAATTTTAAACTAAACACTTATTTTAAAGGACAGATTCTTTCTAAATTTCAACTGTCTGTATGTAACGGTTCAAAAGTTTGGGCATCAATTTACATTAACTATTAAGACACAAACTTAACAAGAAATAATATTTAATTGTACTACATACTTGCTTTATAGGCCACATTTTAAATCTAAATAAATAAATTTAATATTAAAGGCACTTAGCTAAAGTTAAGAATACGAGGTCTCCTTTAAAACCAATGAAAACTTTTAAAAATTTTAAAACCTTTTTTCTAATGTTGCTACATAGTCTGTCATTTTATGCCGAATTTTAATACTGCTTTTTACGCTTTATTAATTGTTCGTAAAAAGATATTTTTGTCTACTTTAGCGTTTTTCTACATCCGAGACTAAAGGGAATTGTAAAAGTACGACAAGGCATCAGCATTGGTTAGGACAAAACTAAATAAATCAGTCAAGTGAAAGTTAGTCTCACACACGTAGTGTTCCGTACTATGTTTAGTAAGCCTTTAAAAACTCAAGTTGTTAATTTTTTCATGTCTTATGGAGTACCCTTTTCTTTTTAAAATCAAAGTCATATTTGCGAAAATTGCATCGCTATTGGAACACCCTTTAAATTTTTAGGAATTGTTTTTATTTCGGCTATGGTAATACACTTTCTATAAAAATATCATTCCTTTCTATTGCGGTTTAAAAAATAAGATAATATAAGTGAAAAACATGTCACTGATGGATCACCCTTTAGTAATTAGTAATTGTTACAGTGGTTTAAGTACAACATCTACTGTAAATAATTCAAGAGTCTACCTATTACGGTTCAAAAAATAAGGCTATTTAAGTAAAAATCATGTTTCTGTCAAAACACCCTTTAATTTTTATTATTTGTTATAGTTTCCATAGTAATAAACCTCCTGTAAAAACTTCAAGAGTCTAATTATTATCGTTCAAAACTTAGGCCATATACACGCAAAACACGTCACTCTCGGAACACCCTTTAATTTTAAGGTTTAATTTAATAGAAAGCGAACATAGAGTTAATTACTGTCTGCAAATTTTAGGTGTTAGCCTGCTATAGCTCAAGAAAAACATAAAGACATAAAGGCAAATAACACCTCACTTTCGGAACACCCGATAATTTTTAGTATTTATTGCTATAGTGGCCACAGTTATACACCTTCTGTGAAAATTTCAAGAGTCTACCTATTATAGTTCAAAACTTAGGCCTTATATTTACATGCAAATTACGCCACTATCGGAACACCCTTTAATTTTTAGGATTATTTTTTAGAGAACTAAGTTTTAATTACTGCTTGCATATTTTTAGTGTATTCCTTCTGCAGTTCAAGAAATAAGCACATATTCGTGAATAACACCTCTCTATTGGAACACCCTATAAGTTTTAGTATTTGTTGCTATAGCGGCAACAGCTATACATAATCTGTGAAAATTTCAAGAGTCTACCTATTATGGTTCAAAACTTAGGCCTTATAAATACAAATAACACCACTATCGGAACACTCTTTAATTTTTAGGTTTATTTTTTTAGACTTGTTTATAAAGCGAACTACGTTTTTATTACAGTTTGTAAATTTTTAGTGTGTGCCTTCTACAGTTCAAGAAATAAACACATATTCGTGAATATCACCTGTCTATCGGAACACCATATAAGTTTTCATTTTTGTTGTTATAGCTGCCACTGCTACACATTCTGCGAAAATTTCAAGAGTTTACCTATTATGGTTCAAAACTTAGGCCTTATACATGCAAATCACGCCACTATCGGAACACCCTTTAATTTTTAGGATTATTTTTTAGAGAACTAAGTTTTAATTACCGCTTGCATATTTTTAGTGTATTCCTTCTACAGTTCAAGAAATAAGCACATATTCGTGAATAACACCTCTCTATTGGAACACCCTATAAGTTTTAGTATTTGTTGCTATAGCGGTAACAGCTATACATCATCTGTGAAATTTTCAAGAGTCTACCTATTACGGTTTCAGAGATAAAAGGCGCTGATTACGGTTACGGTTACGTTTTTACACTTTGTGTACGGAACCCTAAAAATCAACTATGCTTAGCAAACAAAAATACATCACCAAGTTTTATATCTTAGGGGATCTAATTTTTAAGATATCTCATTGTTGCTGATAAACAAATAACATAATTTGAAAAAACACCAAAATTCCCACCAATGATTTTTTGCTGTTTTTGCACCAGGTTTCAAAATTTTTCATTTACTTATGAACATTCAAAAATCAACATTCATGATATTTTTCATAAATGACAAATCTAAAATTTTATATTTATTTTTCATGCTCATAAACGAACAACAAAAAATGTTCTGCCTATGTCTAGATATGTATGCGTGTACCTGTTTGTTTTTGTAACATACATACACATAATTAGCTTCTTCACAATAATGTTCTTTTTCACAAATGTACATGTACATTTATGAACGTTAAAAGTTTATCATAAATGAACATGAAATAATTTTCTGCCTACGACCGCAATGTATGTACATATTAACTTTTTTTTAACACATATTTAGATACGTACATGTAAAAGAGAAATAGAAAGAAAGAAACGGAGAAAATTTTATAAATATTCTAAAGATTACTATAAAATGTAGTAAAAACACATACTAGTTACATACAACATTTATATGCGTGAATGCTTAGCGCATATTTTTCTACGATCTTTAAATTTATGAAAAATTATTAAAATTGTAAATACTCAAATATGAACACTCAAATGTGAAAAACAAAATATGTTCTCATTTATTCACTTTTGAACAGAAAGAAAAAAAATAAATCTTTGCATTCAAAAATGAAAAAACAAAAAAATGTTTGGAGTCTCTCACACATGTATGAGAAGAAACAGCTAAAAAATAAAATGTTCATATTCATACATAAATGAATATTGAGTGAACATTTCAGTACTCTGAAATGTTCACTTATGTAATTTTAGTCGAGGTATAATTTACCCAGCGGGAAAAACTTAATGTATTACATATGTAATTAAATATGTAATATATTACTTTAGAAAGATGTTACTCAGGAACATCTTTACCACGTAAACTACCAAATTTTTAAAAGAAGGAATGTTCTGCGTGTTCGTGTGACAATTGTTCGTGTTTTTTCCTAATATTTTGTTAAAGAAAAGAATCGTTCTTTCACATTGTCTTCATGTGGCCTCTTTAACACTTTTTTATTCAAAACTCAATTTATGATTGAACGCGTACTAATAAAGATCAAAAATGCAGCAAGTAAAATTATATACATACATAAGTATAAATTTTTTAAATTTTATAAATTATTATTTTGTCTTAATTTTAATATTGAAATTACTTAGGTTTTTAATAATTTAAAATTTTTTTCTATTAGTTTTAATAATAACTATAACAAGTAAAAATGTATATATAAATAATATAAATGTATGTATGTATGTATATTTTATGTTTGCCTTTTTTTTACCTTTTCCCCCTGGGTAGTTTTTTATTCAAACAGAAAGGAATAACTGCTTATGTCGACTTAAGCTCTCAAGTTTTTTTATCGTGAATTTATTTATTTGAATGTGTTATTTATGAGAATGTGGAACGATATATTTTTTAATTTATAAAGTCTCGTCAGAAAGAAATATCCTTAACTGCAACTGAAATAAATTAATCGAAGGCAGCTACACAAATTTTAAGTATTCTACTTCAAAAATCTTTATATATAATAAAACAGTAACTTTTTTTCTGTCTGCCTGTCCGTGTTTGCTTCACGTAAAAACTACTGGATGGATTTGGTTCAAATATAGGAAACTTTTTTTCTTCAAAAATATCTTATGCCAAAGAGAAAGTGGAGAAAAAGCAGTGAAAGTACGCAATTTTACCGATATGTATACTTTTAGGAATATCGGTAAAATTGCGAAATTGAAAACAGGATATTTTAAAGGTACTGATACTCTCAGTTTTACTTGAAAGTGGGATATTTTAAACATCTTTTACAGAGCTTTACAATAATTTTTAGAATTTTTTATAAGTTTTTGAATTTTATTCAGGGATGGTTACCTTTATATAAAGAAAATACGTATACGTGAAGCACTAAAAAACTGAGAGTCTTAAAATTTTGTGTGGTCTACTTTCAAAGCAAAATCGAACAAAATATTGTCAGGACGCACAGAACGTGTGAGGGCACACATAGTACTATATAAAACATAAGCAGTTTTTCCTTGTATCCACACATATTAGTAAATTTTCATTTATTTTTAAGTTGAAAAAAAAAACACTTCCAACGTCTTTTTATTTGCTTTTTAAATCGTACCTAACATATAGAAGTTTTTACGTTAAAGTGAACACAGAGATTTCAGAAATATACAACATAAAATCTGGAGTCCCACAAGGCAGTGTACTTGGACCAATTTTATACACAATATTTACGTCAGACATGTCAGCCAATGATAATGTTTTAATCGCCACATACGCTGATGATACAGCAATTTTAACATCTTGTAATTGGCCGAATGATGCATCATATAAAGTACAAACCCAACTAAATGCACTAGAAATATGGATGAATAAGTGGAAAATTAAAGTCAACACTGAAAAGTCATCTCATGTAACGTTCTCATTACGACGAGGTAATTGTCCTGCCGTTAATTTTAACAATATAACTATTTCCACAAAAAGCATCGGTTAAATATTTGGGAATCCATATTCACGCAAAGAAAAAACATGGTTGAGGTAACCATAATCTAAGAGCAACATGTTATGGTTGTATTATATGGTTATATATAAAAATACATATTGTTGTCGTAGGAACATATTATTGTCGTACATAAAAATTATAAAATACAACCATAGTTATGTTTGTAATATAAACATACTATAATATAATTTGAAACATGTAAATGGTTATATGTGACAACGTATGAATATATTTATAAATAACAAAAAACAAAAAACAAATACACGAATAATTCCATTTAGACTTACATACATATTTTGATATTTTCTGCTTACCTCTTTATGTGTTTGATATTAATAATTTAAAACTATCATTTATAATAAAAAACAAATTTATTTGTTGACAACAAATGTGTATTTGGTGTTTTACGGTTTTAGATGAACACACATATTTCTGAACTGAAAAAATGTCAAAACCAAAATATGTATTTTTAAAACCAAACATTGTTTGTTCATTTTTAGTCAAACTTAACATACTATGTTTAATAATAATATATTATGGTTATAATTTTTAAATATTAAAAATAATTTGGTTGTGGTTTGGATTTTAATATGTTTCAAATCAACCATGTTGCTTTTTTGGTGCGTATAACCATTGAATGATTAACTGTTAACAATAAACTTGTTTATCGTGACCAAAGTATTGTTTTAAATAACTATAATTTGTTCACAGCAAACATCTATTGTTACAGAGAACATAGTGTGGTTGCCGTGACTATACAATAACCATGTTTTTTCTTTGCGTGTTGATAAAATATTAACGCGGAAAACTCATATTAGATAAAAAAACAACAGTTAAATATTAAAACAAAAAAACTATATTGGTTACTTAATCCAAAATCAAAATTAAGCTTGCAAAACAAGATTGTTATATATAAAACCACATTAAAACCAGTATGGACTTATGGCATTCAACTCTGGGGTACAGCCAGCATTTTAAACATTGAGATTCTACAAAGGTTTCAATCAAAAACTGTTAGGTCAATTCTTATTGCTCCATGGTACGTGTCAAATAACACAATCCACAATGATCTATACATACCAAAAGTCATAGATGAAAGTCGGAGATAAAGTGAAACCTACCTAGAAAGACTGACTCAACACGTGAACCCGTTAGCTATTGCTCTACTAGACACAGAAGATTTGCCGTTTAGAAACTAACCATTTTACTTGTTCTTAAATCTTAATTTATGTCAATGTATTTTCCAATTGTAATACATTACAAATATCACTTTTGTTTTATATACATATGTAAATCAACATAAATTTTGTCATATGTTGTTCTTAATGAAACTCAACATAATATGTTATATTTATCACCATATCAAATTTACTTATTATCCTTGATTGGATAGATAGATTGTAAAAAAAGAATTACAAAAAAAATTTAATTTTATTAATGCTGCCTTTAAACATTTTTTCAAAAGGATGTCAGATTGAATTTTCCAGGAATGCTTAAATGTTTATTTTTAAATTGACTGATGCGAGCTTATAAATCAATTTTTATGGATTATTGATTGTGAAAAACTAAAAGATAGATTGTTCTAAGAATTGTCTATTTGTATCTTGCAATTTCACATTTTTATTATAAAAATATATTCAAGCTTATTTTTATAGACAACTTTTAGATAAACAAAATTTGAGCTCAATGACGGTATCGCAATGATATAAAGTAGACTTAAAATAGATTTTAGCAACAATTTTGCATGCCACGCATGTACGTGAATTCAACTCCAAATGTAATTTGAAATAACTTGCCTTTAGCTAAAGTTAGGATTTTGTTGGAGCGATAAGTAGTTTTTCGTTATAATAATGAGGATAATGCTCATTGCTATAACATGTCCTTATAGAACGTGATAGGTAAAAGTGATTTTTAGCTTACTTTTAAAAACGAAAAACTATTTATCGCTCCAACAAAATCCTAACTTTAGCTAAAGGCAAGTTATAATAATGGGCCTAAGTCTACCTGTAAAAAGTTTAAACTACAAATTCCGTAAAAATAAATTATTAAGCTCTGTACAGAGGGTTGTCAGATCTTACATTATTGTCAGACCTAACATTATGCTGACACACGATTGTCACATATCTGGCATTGTTATTGTTAGTTTGAAGTCTGATAATGCTTTTTCCGACAATATTGCCAGACAACAATTGTAAGTTGACAGGATTCTTAGACGTTTTCTCTATATTTTTCTGACAATATTGTAAGATCTGGCAACCGTCTGTACAGAGTTTTAATCTTGAATATTTTTAAATGATTTCTTAATAAATTTAAATAATAGAAATTCTTAAATAATATTTTTTTAGATGATTCTACTTTGTGTAACTTTATAATTACTAAATGATCAAATTCGATTGTATTAATATATGGAGTCTATGAGTTCGTGAAAACTTGTTGGCGAGAAGACAACTATATCGTAAAAGTGATTTCAGGGGCCAGACAAAAATCCTAATACCAAATGAGCACAAAACAAAGATTTATAACTTAATGGAAACTATGTCTCTGGGGTATTGTTTTGATTATGCAAATTATCTGCTTCAATCAGAATTATATATTTTTTGTGAAACACATACATAAATACAAACATACATACAAACATACATATTTATATATGTGGCAATAAAGAAAAACTGCGTATGTCTTATTCTATACTAGCTGTGACCATACACGTTGTGTGCGTCCTGACAATATTTTGTTTGATTTTGCTTTGAAAGTAATGCACACCAAATTTTTAGACTCTTACGTATTTACTTTATATAAAACTACCCATTCCTGGATAAAATTCCAAAATTTATATAAAATTCTAAAAATCTAAAAATGATTGTAAAGCTCTGTAGAAGACAGACAGGAAATAAGTTACTCATTATTTTAAAACAGCGCCATCTGTTGCGCAATATTGCTTAAATTATACCGATTTCAAAAATAAAAGATGCCTTAAAGTAAGCAGTACCTTTAAATTGGTAACAAAAATCGGCGTACTTTCACTGCTTTTCTTCTCTTTCTCTTAGAAATAAGATAAAAATCTATCCAGTAGTTTTTACGTGATGCGAACGTAAACAGAAAGAGAGACAGCCCGACAGTAAATGAGTTGCTGTTTTGCTATATGTATAGATATAGATTTTAGAAGTAAACCACCAAAACTTTGTTGCAGGTTTTTGTTAATTTATTCCTATTGCAGTTAAGAATATTTATTTCTGTCGGGACTTTATAAATTAAGAAGATATATATTAGATAATCAACATGCGACAGAAACCAGACAACCAACTAGATACAATCAAATTTATTTTGTAGATGTCGAGCGGCTCTTGGCTGAAAAAAGAAAAATTAGAAGAGAGTGGCAAGCACACAGATCTCCTCAACTCAAATCTAGACTTAAAGATTGCACGAAACGGCTAAGACAGCTGCTAGAATCTCAAAGAGTAGCATCTCTGAAAAATTACTTGGAAGACCTCGACGCAACTGCACAATCAGATTATTCATTATGGCGTGCATGTAGGAACCTTAAAAGACCGGTCGTATGTAAGCCTCCCTTGCGAACTTCTTGTGGAGACTGGGCAAGGAATGATATCGAAAAAGGCAATTTGTTTGTTGGACATTTGAAGAAGGTTTTCACCCCAAATGTATGTACTGATATAGCTGAGTTGCCATCAGTAGAGACTAGTGCCGTAGTACCCCTAAGATTTGAATTTAGCGATATTGAAAGGGCAATAGCAGATTTAAACACCAAAAAAGCCCCCGGCGTGTATAAAACAAGTAACAAGTTGAGTTGCCCCGTATAGGTCGCAGAATTATCCTGTTTGTTTTTAATGCCATCTTACGTCTTGAGTACTTTCCCACACAGTGGAAGGTCTCTTTGATAACTATGATTCCTAAACCAGGAAAAGACCACACAAAAGTAGAATCATACAAACCTTTAAGCCTTTTATCAAACGTGTCAAAGTTATTTGAGAGAATATTAATAACTAAGCTGAATCCAATTTTAAGCGCGAAAGGATGTATTCCGAACCATCAATTTGGCTTCAGAAAACAACATAGTACGATCCAACAAACACACGTTTGTTGGATCGTAATTAAAACGACCTTTGAAGAAAAAAAAATACAGTTCTGCGCTTTTTATCGATGTTTCTCATGCATTCGATAAGGTTTGGCATGAAGGCCTAATATTTAAGCTAAAGCTGAACTTGCCCGAAAACTCGTATAAGCTCTTAAAAGATTATTTAACGAATCGCAAGTTTTTATTAAAAGAAGGTGACTTTTTAAGCTCGCCACAACTCATTGAAGCCGGAGTTCCCCAAGGTAGTATTTTGGGACCAATTTTATATTTACTGTACACATCAGATATGCCAATTTGCACCCCAGTCCACACATCAACTTTCGCAGATGACACAGATTTTTTAAGTATTCATGAAAGTGCCCAAGAAGCATCACAACTTTTACAAGACCACATACTCAATTTGGAAAAATGGAGAATAAAAGTGAATGAACAAAAATGCACTCACATAACTTTCACACTGCGTAGGGACTCATGCGCTCCTATTCGCATAAATAACCAAATGATACCACAGCTTTCAGACGTTAAATACCTGGGTATACATCTTGACCGTCGCCTTACTTGGAAAAGCCACATTGACTTCAAGTTAACACACATGAAACTAAAAGCAGTACAACTAAATTGGCTTATTGGCAGAAACTCCACCCTGAGCTTAGATTGTAAACTTCTACTGTAGAAGTCGATCCTCAAACCAATTTGGTGTTATGGGATTCAGTTATGGGGCACTGCCTCAGCTAGCAATGTAGAAAAAATTCAAAGGCGCCAAAATAAGATTTTACGTATTATTACATCTGCTCCCTGGTATATAAAAAATTCGAACATCCACAAAGACCTAAACATGCCATCAGTTAAAGCAGAAATAGTGAAACATGCAGTCACATATCTAAAGAGGCTTGAATCTCATCCAAACCCTTTGGCGCGTAACATGCTGAATGAACCTGGTTATATTCGACTAAAAAGAAGAGATACTGTTTTTCTTGGCCGTACATTAGAGGGATGACCCGCAAATGATTGCAAAATCCGTGAAACAAACATTATTTTTGTCTAGCACTGGCTGGACATAAAAGGAATATTTTATTTTAGACTTAAGATACGAGTAATTATTGTTAGTTCAAAAATATTGAAGATACAATAAATAAATTATGAAAAAAAAAAACAAAAATAAATATATTAGATAATATTAATATATCAATTTATTTCACGTGTAGCTGAGATTTTAATTAAATACATATCTACTAAAAATATGTTTGAAATTCTTCACAGAGATGCCCAGGCTGTAAGAGGGATACTGTTAAATTGATTTCATTACCTATACAAAGTTGAAACTTACACTGCAATATTTCAAAAATTCCAAACAGACCTTTAGCGAAGGGTATAAAATATGTTGTTAAACGTTCAACAATTATCTAATTATAAACATCATTGATTATTGTAATTATAGTTCTCTACTTAGAAAATGTTTCACGAGTTTATTTAAAGATGATATTACCAACACACTCAAGGCACTCATACATCATGCTGTGACCTGAATTAAAATATGTTGGGAATAGAATATCACACATTGTTTATTGTTAGAAAATCGTTTCCAACTAATTACAACTTGTTTGAAGGGCACATTTATTATGTGCCTTTTAGAAAAAGCTATTAAAACCATAAATTAATTAAAAATAAACATAAATGAAACTTTCATGGAAATTAATGTTAACAAAAAATTGAATTATAAACGTTAAAAAAAACATCACGACTTTCAACATATTTTTTGTAATTGTTTCTAATTTTAAATTACAAGTTCCTGTTAAGTCATTTCCATACATCAGCTACACAGATAACGATAACACAATATAAAAAAATAAATAAAAAAAAACAAGAATCATCAAATTGAACTCACGTATGTAGTTGAGTTGAATTAATTGAATTACACGTAAAATTTTACTAAAGTTAAATCTTTTTTAATCTATGATCACTTAAGTACTCTCTTTCTCTCCTTCTCGTATCATAAAGATCTTCTACACTTTTAAGATCATAAAACAACTTTACAATGATATACACATCCATCCATACATACATACGATTATTATATTTTGAATCTTATTTTATTTTTCCATTTTTATTTATTTATTTATCTATTTTTATGATTTAACAATGTCATTAACTGCTTCAAAATTAGAAATTATAATGAGTTTTTTTGCATAATTTTGAAGAATTCACAAAAAAATTATAAATGTTTTCGTTATAAAGGTTTTATATTGGCGAAGCATTAAAATGTTTTATATACAGTGGTGGTCATATATTTTCTGTTTCATTCGTTATTTAACGTTAATACGTTTCGCGAAGTGGACACTTAATTAAAATATCTTCAATTATAGAAAACTTTCACATTAGAAAAAAGATTGCTTAGATATAAATAAAAAACAAATACAATTTAAAATTGATACAAAAAAAAAAAAAAAAAAAAACACAAAAAAATAATACAAATATAGAAAAAGGAAATTGTAAAATCGAATCAAAACGAAGCAAGTATTTATGTGTCGTGTAAACCGTATGAATTGCAATCACGATTCAGATAGCTAAGCAAGTGTTACGTTTCGTTGCGGAAACATTGTAATTATAAATGAAAAATATAAAAAAAATCTTAAAAAAACACAACTAAGTTTAGATCCTGAAAGCAGTGCCATTTATCAGCCCCAAAACTTCCTATATCTCAAACCTAAACCAACCATATACAGTGACAAAATTTCATGTGTCGTTTAGACAGTTTCAGAGATTAGCGTAAACGTGATTTGTATATACAGACAAATCCCGATAATTCGTACCCCGATTAATCATAATTCCCCATAATTCGTAATAAACTGTCGGTCCCTTGAAAAAATCTCGTTAATTCGTAAAATTTCCATACATTTTGGCCCCTCGCTAATTCGTAATTTTTTTCAAATATATCTTCTTTACCTCTTATAAACCGTAATTATTTGCTAGCTACCATTTATAATTCGTAATAAAAACAACAGAAACATGGAAAGAATGATTTTTTGTTTACCGCAATTTTTTTTGCGTGGGTTTTTCCTTTTCCTTTTTCTTGTGTCTGTGTTTATTTTCTTAAGATCACTTTGTTAATGAATAATAAAGAAAAATGTCAAAGCGCACGGATAAAACTATGTCGGTTTTACACGGCGTGTGTTTGTCATATGACTTGTCAGTTTGATAACCCATATGTAATTTCATGTGTTTGTCAAAATAGACATTTTACATACGGTTTATAATTTTTGCTTTCCAACGTACAAGTGTAATTACATCTGACATAACCTACAATATATGTATATTTTTTCAGCCACACAGTTTTGTATTGCCAACCACAGCTGATGGAAAGATGGAAACGTAGTGCTTTTGTCACGCTTTTAGTGCTTTTGGTACCACAAGAAACCTAAAATAGCAAAATATCAAGTTGGCATTACAGGATGTCAGATGCTTTGTCACATCAAAATAGAACACGTTCTAAATGAAAAATGTCATATGTATTGTACATATGGAAAACACACATGTTATGTTTCAAAAGGTCTACAGGATGTGTTTAGAATTTACACATGGAAAATTGACAAGTCATATGACAAATACACCCCGTGCAAAAGCTCTTTAAGCGATTTGAAATTGCTCCATCAACTCTTAGTTCAATCTTTCAAAAAAGAGAATTTATTATGCAAAAACCTTCAGGCAGTAAGCTAAAGCGCAAAAAACTACCTGAATATTCAGAGCTTGTAAAGTGTTTAGTTTTATGGTTTACACAGTGCCGGCAGTCTAAGATTCCGATTAGTGGCCCACTACGAAGCACCGCTAAATCGAAAACCCCTATAATTCGTAAGAAATGGCCGATTACGAATTATCGGGATTTGACTGTATTAAAATAAAAATTAGTTTATAACAGTGGGATTATTTTTGCCATGTAACTGCTAAACCTAAACAAGAGCTTAAGGCGTAAAATACCTGTCAAAAATTCACATGTACATACAAAATGTATGAAGCAAACCTAAATAGCGGCGTCAACGCAATTGCTAATTGGAAAATGCAATTTTGACAGAGCGTTAAATAGTGAAGTTGGGTGCAAACAAAATGTTGTTTTTTTGTGTGTAAGAGTGGTGCCATTTTAGCTATTTTCTGCTCTATCTAGGGATTTTATCTCTATTTTTCGCCTTAATTTATTAGATTTTACTAAACAAAATATGTTAACATTACTGTTTATTACAAAGCGTTGCGCTGCTATTTAGGTTTGTTCAAAGCTAGGCACTAGATGTCGTTACGTGTTACGCCCTTGTTTAAGTTAGTCAGTAACTCATCAGGATTAAAGTGCAGTACGAGCTTGGTTTGCGCAATCGAAAGAAATCGCTTGTTGTTGCTTTAACTGAAAAGTTGCAATAGTCGACCATTAAAAACATAATATAATAAACAACTCTTTTTAACATAAAACTATTTTTTTTAATAAAAAAATTCATTAATTAAGCAAAATTAACAGGGAACTTATAAAAAAATTTCAATTTAAGTACAACTCTGTAAAAATTCACAGACATGTTGGTAACTATACTGATGATAGGTAAATGTTTATACGGAGCGTAATTTTAGTCTCCCCTTGTACTTCGAAGGGAATTGCAAGTGTGCGATATTACTCGCTGGTTATTGTAAGAAAAAGTAAAAAACATTCTAAATAAAAAACAATTATTTAATAAATTTTACATGAAATTGTTCCAAAAAAAGCATGAAATGTACCAGTGTACCACTAAAGTGTCGATGTACCAAGCTTGGTACAATTGTACCACAATGCCTAAATTGATAGATATCACGATGATAGTGAGAAAGAATTTAAATTAAGCGGTTAAAGTGGTTTTACACGACGTGTGTTGTTTTCATATGACTTGTCAGTTTGATAACCCATATGTAATTTCATGTGTTTGTCAAAATAGGCATTTTTTTGCATAATTTTTGCTTTCAAACGTACATGTGTAATTACATCTGACATAACTTTTAACTGATGCAAAGATGCAAACGTAGTGCTTTTTGTACCACAAAAAACCTAAAATAGCAAAGTATCAATTGGAATTACAGGATGTCAGATGCTTTGTCACATCAAAATAGAACACGTTCTAAATGAAAAATGTCTTATGTATTGTACATATGAAAAATACACATGTTAAGTTTGAAAGGGTTCACACGACTCGTATAGAATTTACGCATGGAAAAGTGACAAGTTATATGACAAATACACGTCGTGTAAAACCACTTTTACACGGGGAATTGTCTCTCATGAGTGCACTCTTCCACGTAAGTTGAAGTATTTGATGCTACGCTATGAGTTTCTGGGGCAAATTTGCAATTTTAATTGTTTAACATAATAATCGATTTTTTTCGACATAACTACTACAAAAAATGTTTGCGTTTTCGGCTACTCGATGTTGGCATACTTCTCGTATGGTATTTTTAACCCTAATACTTTATTTTTTTTGGGTTGTATGGCAATTAAAATATTTAAGTTTATATCAATAGTTCTTTGGCCAAACCTTAGATACTAGCTAACTGCGGTTTGGAACGAAAAATTTAGAGACAAAAAAAAAGTGTCACTTATAAACACTGTGATGTAAATAAAACACCTGTTGCGCTAATCGGGGTATTGCGGTAATCGGTAGTTGCGCAAGTCCAGCCCGCACTGTATTTTAGGTTCCAAATTTAATATCAAGAGCTTCTAATTATGATACGTGTATGGATAATAGATAAGGTATGGATAATAGATAAGATATTAACGCGTTAATCTGCGTATTCGTTAACTATTTATGCAGGTGATTATTTTTTTTTTCGTTTTTATAACAGCTTAAAAAAAGCAAAAAAACATGCAGATTGGCAAATTATGCAAACTAGCAAAGCATAAATTAAAGATAACAGAAATTTTGAATATAACGAGTGATTTTTTAAGAGCTTGAGAACTTTTTTTAAAAAAAAAAACGCATAAAATTTGCAAAATCTCATCGGTTCTTTATTTGAAACGTTAGATTGGTCCATGACATTTACTTTTTGAAGATAATTTCATTTAAATGTTGACCGCGGCTGCGTCTTAGGTGGTCCATTCGGAAAGTCCAATTTTGGGCAACTTTTTCGAGCATTTCGGCCGGAATAGCCCGAATTTCTTCGGAAATGTTGTCTTCCAAAGCTGGAATAGTTGCTGGCTTATTTCTGTAGACTTTAGACTTGACGTAGCCCCACAAAAAATAGTCTAAAGGCGTCAAATCGCATGATCTTGGTGGCCAACTTACCGGTCCATTTCTTGAGATGAATTGTTCTCCGAAGTTTTCCCTCAAAATGGCCATAGAATCGCGATCTGTGTGGCATGTAGCGCCATCTTGTTGAAACCACATGTCAACCAAGTTCAGTTGTTCCATTTTTGGCAACAAAAAGTTTGTTAGCATCGAACGATAGCGATCGCCATTCACCGTAACGTTGCGTCCAACAGCATCTTTGAAAAAATACGGTCCAATGATTCCACCAGCGTACAAACCACTCCAAACAGTGCATTTTTCGGGATGCATGGGCAGTTCTTGAACGGCTTCTGGTTGCTCTTCACTCCAAATGCGGCAATTTTGCTTATTTACGTAGCCATTCAACCAGAAATGAGCCTCATCGCTGAACAAAATTTGTCACATTTGAACATTTCGAACCGAACACTGATTTTGGTAATAAAATTCAATGATTTGCAAGCGTTGCTCGTTAGTAAGTCTATTCATGATGAAATGTCAAAGCATACTGAGCATCTTTCTCTTTGGCACCATGTCTGAAATCTCACGTGATCTGTCAAATACTAATGCATGAAAATCCTAACCTCAAAAAAATCACCCATTATGAGGCATTTCGCATGAAGCAGACAATAAAATTTTATTTATTTTTATTTAAATATAATCAAAAAGATAAACATATTTATTTTGAAAACAGAGGCACTTTAGCAGCCTATAACTTAAACAATATAAGTAGAGACAACCAAAGCATAAACGAATTTCAGACAAATAATTGATTTGAAAATATGGTTTGGGATAAAGCCTCATCTAAACCTTACACTGAACCAAAAATTTAACTAAATACTGTAAAATGGGGTTGTAGAATTGAAGAAAAGTAGGTCATCATACAGGTAACAAACTTTTTAGTTTAATAAAATATTTTATTTTATTTAAATTGATTGAAGAAATTTCTTCAATATGACTATATCTTTTCGTTACTTAATAGGGAGTAAACATGATAAAAAATAAGATAAATTAAATAAAATTCTTATTTGATCACCATTCATTAGATAAAAATATGCAACATAATCTGAAAACAAAATTGCATATCATTAATGCCTTTTTTTTAGCTCTTTTACCATATTTTAAGAAGAATAAACGAATAAAGCTTTAAGTTCCTGTTGCAAGCATTTGATTTAAAATGTTCAAATAATTTTTCTGAAGTTAATTCTGAGTTTAGACACGGATACATTTAGAAGGGAAAATTTTAGTTTGGGAGCATATTACGGGTGGGGAAGAGTGCATGATATAAATAAATTAGTCAAGTGCGATTTAGACTCACACACGTAGGATTCCGTACAACTTTAAAAATTCAGGTTGGTAATTTTTTTTTATTTTTTGTGGGACACCCTTTAACTTTTAATTATTTTTTTTACCTAATACCCTGTGTAAATATCAAGTGTCTTCCTATAACGTTCAGAAGAGAAGGTCAAAACGGTATACTTATTATATTTTATAAATTTACACTCTCAGTATAAATTCACGTTGGAAAAATGATATTCGCAAAACTTGCATCACATTCGGAATACCCTTTAAATTATAGTAATTGTTGTTATAGCGATCATTGAATATACTTTCTATAAAAAAATCAGGAGCTTACGTATGGCGGCTTAAAAACTAAGGTAATATACGTGAAAAACATGTCACTGATGGAATACCCTTTAATTTTTAGTAACTGTTGCAGCGGCCGAAGCAACACAATTACTGTAAATATTTCAAGAGTCTACCTATTACGATTCAAAAAATATGTTTATTTACGTACAAATTACGTCACTGTTGGAACACCCTTTAATTTTATTTTTTGCTGTAGCGGCCATGGCAAGAGTCTACCTATTATGATTAAAAAAATAAGTCACTATACGTGAAAAACATGTCACTGTCGGAACTCTTGTCATAGCGGCAACAACGTGGCAACCTTCTGTACAAATTTTAAGAGTATACCTATTACGGTTCTGAAAATAAGGTGTTACACATGCAAATCACGTCACTAACGGAAGACCCTTTATTTTTTTACTGTTTTATATCATAGTAATACACCATCTGTGAAAATTTAAGAGTCTAGTTCATGCAAATCACGCCACTCTCGGAACCCTCTTTCATTTTTAGTTTTATTTTGTTATACTCGTTTATATAGTGAACTAAGTTTTATTTACTGCTTGAATATTTTTAGTGTATTCGTCCTACAATTTGTGAATAACACCGCTCTATCGGAAAACCCTATAAGTTTTAGCCTTTGCTACTATAGCGACCAGAGTTATTATTTGAAAATTTCTAGCGTCTACCTATTATGGTTCAAAACTTTGGCCTTATACATGCAAATCACACCACTATCGGAACAGCCCTTAATTTTTAGGTTTATTTTTTTATACTTGTTTATAAAGCGAACCAAGTTTTAATTACTGTTTGTAAATCTTTAGTCTATGCCCCTACAGTTCAAGAAATAAGCACATATTCGGGAATAACATCTCTCTATCGGAACACCCTATAAGTTTTAGTAATTTTTGTTATAGCGGCCACAGTTATAAACCTTCTGTGAAAATATCAAGAGACTACTTATTATGGATCAAAACTTAGGCCTAATACATGCAAATCACGCCACTATCGGAACACCCTTTAATTTTTATTTTTATTTTTTTAGACTTGCTTATATAGCGAACTAAGTTTCAATTACTGCTTGCATACTTTTAGTGTATTCTTCCTACAGTTCAAGAAATAAGCACATATTCGGGAATAACATCTCTCTATCGGAACACCCTATGTTACTATAGCGGCCTCAGTTATACACCTTCTGTGGAAATTTCAAGAGTCTACCTATTATTACTTAGGCCTTATACATGCATTCACACCACTATTGGAACACCCTTTAATTTTTATGTTTATGTTTTTAAGCTTGCTTATATAGCGAACTAAGTTTTAATTACTGTTTGTAAATCTTTAGTCTATGCCCCCTACAGTTCGAGAAATAAATACATATTCGTGAATAACACCTCTCAATCGGAACACCCTATAAGTTTTAGTATTTTTTGCTATAGCGACAACAGCTATACATCATCTGTGATAATTTCAAGAGTCTACCTATTACGGTTCCAGAGATAAAAGGCGCTGAAAAACGGACATACGGACAGACATTGTAGCGAAAACAATAGGGTTATGTTTTTACCCTTTTGGTACGGAACCCTAAAAATAAGTTAAATTAACTAAAATTCTTATTAAATTTCATCATCAGTCATTAGATAAAAATATGCAACATAATCTGATAACAAAATTGCATATCATTAATGCCTTTTTCGTGAAATTAAGTCTGTGTTTAGACACGGATACATTTAGAAGGGAAACATTAGTTTGTAGTATATTACGGGTGGGAAAGAGAGTATCGTTTTTGTGTTCGGTACTCGGCGACACGCTTTGTTGACATTTGCTTTTTGAAATTTCAATAAAATAATATTCAACAACAGTGTTGGGATTTGGGGAACAATTGTATCCAATTTGGTACAATCGATACACCAGTGGTACACTGGTACACTTCATACTTGTTTGGTACAATTTCATATAAAATTCTTTCAATCAATTTTTTTACTTAATCAATATTTTGTTCTTGCAATAACAAACATTTCCAGTTTCAAAGTTCTTCAACCCTGTCTAGAACTAACTAAATTGATACATTTTTGATTTTCGTTCATGATTTTTATTATTTAGTTTGATAAGCCTTTCATGTATCATAAATAGGTAATTTGGTAATGCGATTAATGGTAATCGTTAATTATTATTCCAAATAATTCCAAAATACTCTATCGGACAAAGATTCGTTCAAGTTTCTTTTTTTGGTCTAGTTTCAAGCATCTGCTGGAAATTACAGAATAACCAACCGCTAACGTGTAATATTTTTGCTTAAAAAAGATATTTTGACAAAATAATAGGCAAGACAAAAACAGTAATTCAAGGAATCAAGGTCAATTATCATTTCTTTAAAATACCTTAGTATAATACCCTAAGTATAATGATTTATAACATGTTAATGTCGAGCCAAATTATGGTACAATTTCTGCTGATTTGGTACAATTTGATAAAACAAAAGAGAATTCAAGTGTTCGCTCGTCTAAACTGGGTCTAGATTTACCGAAATTTCTTCTCTTTTACACCTCTTTTTCGTATCTATAAATTCAATTTTCTTCAAAAACAAAATAAAAAAAATACTTAGTAAATAATCGAAAATGTTGTCAAATCAACAAACAAATTATTCAAATTAACTTCTTTGAGGGATGTAAATTTAACTAATTTTATGGGTTGTTTTTCTTAGGAAATTTTACTACTGTTTTAACTAAATTTTCGTTGATTTAACAGAATTTTATTTAAGATTTAAAGTTTTATTGAAATATGTTTTTAACAAAAGAAATTCTATTAATTTTAATAAAATTAGTTTATATGAATAAATCGTATATTGATTTGAATACAAATTAAGTGGATTTAACTATTTTTGTTGTTTCTACTATTTTTTTCGTTAATATTAAGAATTTTGGTCCAGTGTAGTTTAAAGCCCTAAGAAAAAGTAAAGAAAACTTTTACTTTTTAACGGTTAACTTCTTCACGTCCGTCGCCAAATACATATCTATATGCAGGTTAAGTTTTATAATCATAATTATTGTCAAGATTAGTAATGTTATAAGAGTAATTACTTATTCGCTATAGAATTCCTTAATGAGAAAATTTTATACAAGTTTTATGATTTGATTGCACTGATAATGTTATTTACTTTTGTATCGTAAATAACATTATCAGTGCAGTCAAATCATAAAACTTGTATACAAGTTTCTTGTTAAGGAATTCTGTAGCGACTAAATAATTACTCTTATAACATGTTTAGAGATATAAAATAATCGTGAAATATTTTTTTAATTTAACGCGTCAATAGTTACGAGAATCACAATGATTTAAATATGATACTAACACAGATAATGTGATAAAATTGTTTCACATCACAATTTTTGTTCACATTTTTTATCACAGGCTTGACTTAGGTTAATGGACTCCCTGTAGCCTGATTTTAGGATTATCCTATAAAAAGAAAAACCCCATTTAAAATTTTAAAATAAAATATCGTCAATATTTAAAATTATAATAGGCTAACAGTCTATTTTGCCGAATTTGAAATTTGCCTTCTGTTGTAAAATTTTAAGAAATTTTACTTTACATAACCCGCAGATATGGTGCAAATCTGCTGGTTTATTATTTACTGTGAATGGAGGTACCCGTCTCTAGGTAATTACGCAGGATGTTGCAACATATCTATCTATCTATCTATCTATCTATCTATCTATCTATCTATCTATCTATCTATCTATCTATCTATCTATCTATCTATCAATCTATCTATCTATCTATATAGGTATCGCCTGGGAATTTCGCACCAGTAACCCCCATAATAACTTAAGTAGTCTAGCTAAACACAGTGAAAAATTATTATCGTGTTCCTGCCGAACTACAATATATATAGCTTTGAAACTTTGCACGAATAACCCCTGTGTCAGTGCGCATAGTCTGCCAAAATAGAAAATGAGTTGAGACGGTGAGCGTGGTACTCACATACAATGAAAAATTATTATAGTGCACCTAGAGAACTACAATAGGATGAGTCTAGAAAACTTTGCACAAGCAACGTCCTTCGGGTGAATGCAAAGAAATCTAGGTATTTATTTATTTTGTAAAATTTTTTATTTTTATTCCCTACACCACATGTGGAAAGTGTGTGTATAAGTTTGTCATTTCATGTGTAATTTCTACAATATTCATTGCCGACCCCATAAAGTATATATATATTCTGGATCCTTATACATAGAGAAGTTGATTAAGCGATGTCCGTCTGTTTGTCCCTCCGTGTTCGGGTAGTAATGTTATTTGCCAAGGCACCAGAAGTGATACAAAAAATTTAAGCACAGCACTCTGTCAGGCATAGTTTCGAAATCTTTCTCTTTTGATTTTTTTGTCAAATAAATATTAGACCACGACAGGTAGATCGCAAGGAGGGCAGATCTCGGGGGATCAATAGCTTCCTGTGAGAAATGATTTTTTTTTTGTTTTTAGGTTGGTAGAGTTTTTCTGCTCTGATTTGTATTAACGACCTTTATAGAAAGCAATACACAGAGAGATAGCCAATGGACCCACAGGGTGCCCACTGGTAGAAGAAGCAGTTATAAGACACAGAGGGTTTTTTTGATTTAGTCTGACCATTCTAACTCAATAAATATTGCAGGAAGGTCCTAAATTTAAAACAAAAAATTATAAAGAATTTAAAAAAAAATTAAAAATATTTTTTTTAATATTTCCAAAATATTTTTTTCGAAAAAATGTTCCAAAAAATATCCTTACAAACAAATTTCGAAATATTTAAAAAAAATCAATATTTCTATAAAAATTAAAAAATAATGATTGCAACATAAAATATTTTTAATATTAAGAAAATATTTATATAGAGTAACATATTTTTTTAAATGCGTTCGATTCTTAAATAGATGAGATCTCTGTTTAAAACATAGATGCATTAAACACACAGCCAGCATCAGGATACCGACTACAAAATGTCAAAAATAAAATACACACGTTTATAGGTAAACGATTATTTTGCTACATGGCTACACGACCACCGTTGTGGCTATCGTCAACTTAGGCTAATATCTATTTTTGAATGCGATAATTTGATTTTATTCAACCAAAGAAAATGTCTCAAAATTATAAATTACAAATTCATATACAAACAAAAAGTTTTTGAAGAAGTTATTTAATTTTATAAAAGCAAAATAGATATTTCTACAAAAATGTCAGAGTTTACGATGTAGCTGTCGTTTTCAATATTATTAAGTAGCTGACTACAAGGCGACAATTGAAGCCAACGCAATTTGTTTTCATTTAGCTGCGTTGTCGCTGTCTTATATTTCTTTAAAGCATGAATAATGAGTTTTTTCTCATACGACTTATTTTAATTTATGAAAAGAGTCAACAATATGGATAATGGTGTACATGTCTGTATTAATAAAATTACCGTGGTGAAGGACGTCAACACATTCTATAATGCCAACTACTTTGTGGTTTTTTCTGAAATACATATATCCATCACTATAATAAAAAAAATGTCAAATATTAATATAAGGTGTTAAAGTATTTAATTAGTATAATATTTTTTCAACGTCAAATAAAATTATTAATTACATATTAATCGTCTAATGGGAAGGAAAAGTCAGTACGAAAAAATAAATAAATCCACACAGCTAAGAATTAAATTTGTTAGTAAAATTTAAGTAATCAAACGTTTTTATGTGTTTACTATCTCTAAATACTTGGAGAAATATCACACAATTTTATATAAACAAAGATATTAATACAAACTTAACATTTAATAACATGTACTTGACTTATTACAATGGCCAACATCTGTTATTTATGTAGTTCGCCATAGGGTATGTCAGTAAGGTTTACAGAGTGAAAATGTGTTTTAACATTTGATATAAATACTTTTGCAATAAACAAATGGAAACAATATCTAATAAGATATGATTTTTTATTGTACAAAAATATTTTTGTAGTTTTTATTGCAGAAAATCTATGGCAGTTTTACAGTTGCATATTATATAACAAAAGAAATTAAATCCATATGTATATAAATAAATTAAAAAACCACCTTTTATATAGACTTTAAATCATAGATAATATGACGAACAGTTGTTCAACATACCATGCGGTAAAACTGGCTGGGCGCACAGTAATTAGGCCATTTAAAGATACCGATACTTATTCCAATGAGTAGTTTTGGAGATAAAACCTATATGAAGATCTCAATAATGGTGGCGCTATCTGGGTCTATCTACATATATCTGTAAGCATTTTTAAACTCGGGTAAATGTGTGTTTTATATATAAAGCCACGTCGTGGGCGTCCTGATAATATTTTGCTCGATTGTAAGTTGCTTTGAAAGTATTCCATACCTATTGTAAGACTTACTTTTACAGAGTACCACGAAGATGAAACTAACAACAGCAGAATTTTATAGCCACACTCAGGTCTGTACTATTCTTACCAAATTTTAAAAATTAACGCTTAATAACAAAAATAATGTAATCGCCTCATTACCTAAGTATGTATTTCACAAAATAACCAAATTATACAACATGTAGGCGACCTAAAACAATTAAAAATTTTATTCAATTGGCAATTTGACGCCATCTATGTTTAAATATCAGAAATTAAAGGTGCCGTGCCATACTAAGTAGTTAAATCGATCTGTGTTTTAAAGCATACATCTTCACCCCTATCGCAAATAATTATTCCCATGAAAAAACTCCCAAATGTTTCTATCGTGAATGATCCCAACAACAATTTACTTGTATTTTACGGTAGAAAACATTCACGATAGAAGTTTTGGGAGTTTTTTCATGGGAATAAATATTCGCGATAGGGGTGCTTATAAAAATTAAAATGAGAGTGCGTACAGTACAACAGTACTTAGTTAAGCCTTAAGATATGATACATATCAGTTGTTATTTATGTATTTTTTTACTTTATAAAAATAAAGTATTCATATCCGGTTAGTTCAACTGCGTACTTGCACTGCTTTTTCTCCACTTTCTCTTGGAAATAAGATATTTTTCGGATGTTAGGATCATGATACTTAGGTACCTCCTCACGAAATTTTGTTGAATTCCATCGAGTAGGTTTTACGTGATGTGAACGTAAATGAAAAGCAGACAGACAGACGGAAATGAGTTACTACTTTATTATATGTATAGATTTTTCCCTTCTAGATAAGTTAAACAACAAATAAACACACTTATAAGAAATAAGGTGAACCTAACATATTACAATGAGAATGTGCCTGCATTTTTGCAAAGGGTGTTAAAGGTAATCAATAAGAAATGAATAGGTAATACAAAGAATGTATAAGATTCTGCTTCCAGTATCCATTGCTCTTAACACGAAGCATGTCCTAGGAAAGTAATACATTATTTCAAAATCCTGCGAACGAATTTTAGAATTCATGATTTCTAAGGCATAAAATAATGTATACATTTATATATATATATATATATATATATATATATATATATATATTTTTTTTATTTACAAACATTACTTGTCATTAAAACCATTAGAAATAACATTTTAAATTATTAAAAACTTAAGTAATTTCAATATTTAAATTAAGAAAAAATATTTCTATTTCCGAGTAATATATGTAATAAATTTTTATTTATATAATTTTACTTGCTGCATTTATGATCTTTATTGGTAGCCGTTCAAATATAAACTGCGTTTTAAATAAAAAAAGTGCTACTGAAGAGGCCACATGAAAACGATGTGAAACATGTGAAAAATATAGGGAAAAACACGATCTTACTTTTCTTTTCTGGGGGAATAAATTATTTTTCTTTCTAACTAATATATTATATACTAGCTGTACCCGCTATATAAGATTCTAAAAATTATTGTAAAGCTCTGTAGAAGTTGTTTAAAATATTTATAACAATGTAATTCCACAAATGACGCCTAATGTTGCGCAATAGTTTTTAAAACATCCCACTTTTAAACAGACAATTTCAGTACCTTTAAACCGGAAATTGCGCTTTTGCACTGCTTTTTCTCCACTTTATCTTGAAAATGAGATACTTTTGCTGAAAAAGTATCCTTTTGATATTTTATAGGATGCTATGGTACATTCTCACAAAATTTTGTTAAAATCAATCCAGGAATTTTTAGGTGAGAGGAACGCAAATGAAAAGCATACAGACAGACAGACAGACAGACGGAAATGAGTTATTATTTTATTATATGTATATATGGCTGCAAGCAAAATGACCCTATGAAAAATCGTCAAAAAAAAAATAAAAAAAAAAAAATGAAAATTGCCAAAAAAAAAATGGAAATTTTTATATTATTATATAAATAAATATAAAAATGTCAATATGTTTAGTAAGGGCATTGATATTGGTTTTATTTTTACGAGCAAGCTTTGAGCTTTTATAAAATATAAAAATCGCCAAAAATTTTATAAAATATAAAAATCGCGCTATTTCTAAAATTTTACAATAAACACATTTATAACAATAATTATACGGACATATACTTCAACTCATACAAGTAACTTATTTTTAACATTATAACTATAAATATTTACTAGTACAAAAGACACAAAATAGATTCTACTTCACCGAAACAATTTAATCATCATCATCATAATCATCAGTAGCTTTTTAAATGTGATGTTAATATATTTTCTGTAAATTCAGCATTTTTTTTTTAGATAAGTAAACACATATTGCTTATTAATCGACTTCAAAAAAAGAAGGAGGTTATCAATTCGTCGGGGTGGTTCTTTTTTTTTGTGTATGTTTGTGCCTTCAGAACTCGGTCATTTCTGAACCGATTTTAAAAATTTTGCACTATTAGATAGGTTATGGCTACAGATTGGTCCCATTTTAAAAGAAGTTAAAAATTTTAAAAATTAAAGGGAGTCCCTATACAACATACATGTTTTTTACGTGTATTATGAACTTTAAA
This sequence comes from Phasia obesa, assembly GCA_949628195.1. NCBI lineage: Eukaryota > Metazoa > Arthropoda > Insecta > Diptera > Tachinidae > Phasia > Phasia obesa. The sequence goes on along the minus strand of OX451216.1, from coordinate 68,967,154 downwards.
GGTCAGCAATTTAAAATTAAAAATAAGAGCGTATCTCTGTAGCTCCCAATAACAAAAAGTAATTAAAAAATAAAATTAAAAATTAAAGCGTGACCCCATAGGTGACATAATTTCACCTTTATTATCCTATTATTTGAACCGTTATAGACAAACGCTTGAAAGTTGCAAAGAATGTTTGTTACTATGTCTGTTATAATAAGTATAAATATTTAAAATTAGAAATTAAAGGATGTCCCATTAGTTGGTTTATTTTGATATATATATGGCCAAACTTTTGAACCGTTATAGACAGACAGTTGAAATTTACAAAGAACTTGTATTGCTAAGTCCGCTAAAATAACAAGTGTAAAATATGAATTTGGAAATTAAAGGGTGTCCCAATAGTTAATGTAAATTATATGGCCAAACTTTTCAACTGTTATAGATAAACAGTTGAAATTTACAAAGAACCTATATTGCTTAGTCCGCTATTACAACAAGTATAAAATTTGGATCTATAAATTTAAGGGTGTCTCCATTATTGATATAATTTGATCATTATGTCCTCGTCTTTGGAACCGTTATAGACGAACACTTGAAAAAGAGACAGAATGTTCACTTCTATGTCTGGTATAACAACAAGTATAAATATTTAAAATTGGAAATTAAAGGGTGTCCCAATAGTTGATGTAATTTGATGTATATGGACACAAAGTTAAAATTTAAAAATAATCTGTATGACAAAGTCCTCTTTGAAAAGTATTTATATTAAAATTTGAATTTAAAGGGTGTCCCAATAGGTGACGTCATTTGATATATATGACCCTATCTTTTAAACAGTTATTGATAAACACTTAACAATTAGACAGAATGTCCATTACTATATCTGTTATAATAAGTATAAATATTTAAAATTGTAAATTAAAGGGTGTCGCAATAGTTTATGTAATTTGATGTATATGATCAGACTTTTAAACCGTTACAGACAGACGATTGAAATTTACAATGAACCTTTATTGCTACGACCGCTATAACTAGTATAAAATTTGAATTCGGAAATTACAGGGTGTCGCATAGTTACCGTCTTAAAAGAACATGATTTTAAATTTTTAAAGTTTATATCGTGATAAATTTGTAATGTTAGCACTTCTGCTGTTAAAGCTAAACTTTATAACTACTTATTATTAGTAATAATTTTCTATTAAAAATATATCGTTTTTAAGACAAACAATTATTTTTACACTCTTTTTGAAATGAAATGAAATTTCTTCATCATAAAAATCGCTCAAAAAGGGATGATACTTAAAAAAAATTTAAATTTAAAATAAAATTTAAAAAATATAAAATGAAATATTCTCCAAAAACACCCAAAAATTTTTGGGTTACTTTTCATATGAAATATTGGGTAATTTTGTTGAAAATTGGGCAATTTTTCATTTATGCTTTTGGGCGATTTTTCATAGGGTCATTTTGCATGCAGCCTATCAAAATGGATAATGAAGAAATTTTAGTTACAAAAGTAAATTGTTTTTCATATTTGGTTTAGTTTAAGCATATTGGTTAGTGCTTCAGTTATGATCTATGTATTTACTTATTTTAGTAAGGATGAGAACCTATATAAAGTTAGTGCTATAAATAAATAAAAATAAATAATTAATTCCATCAAAATACATAATAAATAATAAAAATTAATTTGCACAGGTTTTATCTTCATCTGTTTCAATTGTGCTTCAATGTGACTTTTTTAGATGTACATATGTATGTATTAAACCTCTGAGAGCTGAGGTATAATTTCTTCGAATAGGAGGGTTCCAGTTGTTCAATCACATATCCAAATGATATACATACGAGTATCTGGATGCTATTGGGGGGCTTTCGTGAATGCTGTGCAGTCAGTAAATGTCGATGTGTAGACTCGGTTGCAGGTAGGCATATCCGAAGTGTGCAACAAATATAAAACAGGTCCCCAAATACTGCTTTGGGGTAATCTAACTTTAATTGGCTCAGGCAAGCTTAAAAAGTCTCTATATTTATGTATGAACTTCTGACCAGTTAAATAAATTTTTAAAAGCTTATATAAGTTGTTGAGTAAGTTATGCTTTAACTTATAAATATATTAAGCTTTCGTGCCATACTTTAAAGAACGCTTAAGAAACGTCGATGAAAAGCGCAAAACTACTGCGTTTACTAGTCTGTTCGTTTGTTTAGATGTGTAACAAATAGATTGTCTTTGTCCTTTTCATTTCTTGGTTAGCCACCAGATAAGGTAAGGAAAGGAGACTTACGTATAGCAAATCTTTTAAGGATTTTTGTCTGATTATGGAATAGCGTCAAGGTATGCCAAGTATTTTTCCATGGATATTCGGGATTCTAGTAGCTCTTTTAGTCCTTTTTTAATTTCTTTAAATTTGTTTTTTAATTTAGGAAATCTATGTGATTACCACTCTCATCGAGTTCTCCTTTTTAAAGTCAAAAGACGTTCGACATCTACAGAATAGATTTTATTCTAACGATTTTCTCGCCGGGTCTGCGTTGTATGGTATCCAGCTATGTATTTTGAGTTTATCAAAATTTGTAAGACAATGCCCTACGTCTTTTGGCATTCTTAGCGACCGGACGTTGGATACTGGGGTATTTTCTATATTTCAACCAATTTATAATTGTACTTGTCTTCGCTACTCACCAAATATTCTTATTCCACATAGTAACAATATTGGATGAGTAATGTAAAGATAACTCTAGAGATTCTTCAACTTTAATAATTTCTCTTTAAAGAACCTTTATTCAAATATTTTCTATTGAACGAGGCCAATATGTTGGTTGCCCATTATAAATCACGTTTAAGTCCATTTGTGAGATTATTAAAAAAAAAAAAAATCCGACTTTTCGGGGTATGCATTGTATTCGCCAGCTGCTATGGACCGGAGTCCTAGTAATTTGTTTGTAGAAATTTCTCCGCCTCTATAAAAACGTCGTTTTCTTCAATAAATTGATATTTTTCAAACCCTACTATATCGTATTATTCTACCACAAAAATCTTTAGTGTGACATTTCGAATAAAGTCAAAAGTTAATGAATTCGTCATTATAATTACCATGTAAGTGGATTTTTTTAAAAGACAGATTTATTTATTTATGAATATATTGATAAAAAATACTTTTTTTAAATAAAATTTCATAAAATAAAAAAATATAAATATGGGACCGCACATAGAGAAGGGGACCTAAGGCTAGGTTGACCAACAGTTTTTAAATTGGGGTAAAATGTACTGGATAATCGTATAGGAGTGGTCCCGGGTCCCCGTCAAAACGAATTCGTGTCTATAATAAGGGTTTTTGCATATATGTATGTCAAGTAAAGAAATTAAAATTCATAAAATTTTATGAAACAGAAGTCTTTAAGTTTTAAAGGGTTAACCAATTTTGTTTTAATTATAGGTGAAATTTAGAAGTGGAAAGAGTTTCTAATCTCGAAAAATTAGTTTTTCAGTGTGTAATTTGAGTACCGAAAGAAATGAAAGATCGGTTATAATCGGTTAATTTCGGAGTAATAACAACTATGTTAACAGCATTTACATTCGTAAAAATGTTAAAAAAAGGGTAAACTTTGAACGGCGCTTTGTAGAATTTATTTTTCTAAACTTAGGTGCTGTGCCCGCCACTTCGTCAGCGTCCTTACAATATTTTGTTCGATTTTGCTGGTGTGGATTGCTTTCAAAATCCACAGCAAAGACACTTACTCTTGTAGTGCTTCAGTTATGGTTTATGTATTTACTTTATATAAAGGGTCTCATCCCTACTAAAATATGCCGCTTTCAAAAATAAAAGGCGCCTTAAAGTATGCATATTGGTAAAATTATGTATTTTTACTACTTTTCTCCACTTTCTTTGGCATAAGATATTAAAAAAAAAAGTTTTCTATATTTGAATCTGGAAACTAAGGTACCTCCTCATAAAATTTTATTAAAATCCATCCAGTAGTTTTTACGTGATGCGAACCCAGACAGACACACAGACTGGAAATAAGTTTCTGTTTTTTTATATCTATAGATTATAATATCCAATATTGGGCATCAAAAGTTTTTGTTAGTGAAAGCAAAAAGAGTTTACTAAGTTTATATATTTCCCAAAAAACTCTGAACTAAATTTAATTGATTCTAATAAAATCTTAAATTTGTAACCAATTTCTAATTAAAGAACTGTATGAATTCAAGCTCCTTTATATTTCAAATTTATTTAGAAATTTTATTAAATTCAGTTGTGAGACAAAACATATATTCCAACTCAGACAAATTACATTACAAATTACATCACATAAATTGCTAATGCAAAATCAAAATTCAATCACTGTCTCATAAGTCAGCATAATTTTTATTGTCAATAAAAATAAAGCAAAATTCCTATGAAATTGAGGTGCAAAAAAGCATGTCATAAAAAGTAGAAAGTTTTGCACACTTAACACAAAATCATATTTATTTTGCTTAAAAATTGTTTTATTAGACAAACTCATGTTTTGAATAATAAAAAATCTCGTAAATAATTTGGGCAAAATTTATTTTTGTTGGTAAAACCGTGATTTCTGCTTATTGACAAAAAATTCAAAGATTAAAATCTGAAACGCTAGTCTATTTAACAGACAAGTGAGTTCTGCATTTCCGTTTAATTGGAATGAATGTTAACATTTTAAATTGTATAAGAAATGTCATACCTTCTTGTTGCTTTTTTATTGATTTTTAACGGGCACCATAGTGTGTTAGTTTCTGCTAGAAAAATTCAGCGTCGGTTTAAAGACACTATATCATCGGAATTATGATATCAATGTTATGATAAATGTCATCAATAAGGTGAAGACGCATCACCTTATGAATTTTGTCATTATTTAGGTGTCATCTATGCAATGTCATCAACGCAATGCCATATTTTTATTATTATACCAACTATAAGCAGTCAAAAAAAATTCACACGTTTATATGTAGACGATTATTTTGACACCATCAGATCTCAATGGCTACACGACCGCCGTTGTGGCTGTAGCCAATTTATACTAATTTCTGCTTTTGTATGCGACAATTTTACATTATCCAACAGTACAGAATATTACAAAATTAAAAACTACAATTTTATTGACAATCAGGAGCTTTTGGCAAATAAATTTTTTTGTTTCGATATGATAAAAGTATTTTTTGAAAAAGTTATTTTATATTTGTAAAATTGAAATATGTATTGCTACAACAATATCAGAGTTTACGATGTATCTTTCGTCTTCATTATAATTAACAAGCTGACTAAACGGCGACGATTGCAGCTAACGGCATTTGTAGTCGTGTAGCAGTGTAGCAGTGTAGCCGCTGGGGTCTATGGGGGTAATGCATAATAGGTAAAATATATATACAAGAATAAAGTAAACATTTACTAACATTACCATTAGTATTTAAATTTGATTACTTTATTTGTAACTTTATGCCGGTATATTCATAATAAATAAAACTTACTTGAAATATATTTTAGATAAAATTTTGTATGAAAAGCTCACATAATCTTATAAACACCTGTGTCTTCTCTCCTATTTATATCCCTTTTCCTAAGAAAGTAATTCATTACAATAATTGTAATCAATTAGCCAATAGCTAAAGTTAGGATTTTAGCGGAGAGAATATCAAATAAGTTAAAAATAATTTTTAAAATTTTATAAAATTTATACATATATATATTCAATTATACAACTGAATTTAAATGAAATTTTAGTTGACCGTTTTTTAAATGAAATAGTCGTTGTTTAAAGTGATTTTTCTCTTAAATGTACATACATAATATTTTGAGTGTAAGTAACATAAGCAACAAATTTATTTAAAAATATAGCCTAAAATAACGGCTTTGCATTTACAATCAGGAGCTTACATTTCCAAAAATCTTCCAAAAAAAAATGCGGTTTTATTCAAACTGTGAGCCAGCATGTAAAATGTATCATCTTTAGAAACAGAATTTAAATTACAATAAAACTTTCTTCAATAAAAATATGTAAATTAATGCAAGAATTATTAAATAAAACTCTTTTGGAAAAAAAAACTTTAAATTATGCATAAACTTGTTCCTCAATCAAAAAACTTGGAAAACTTGCCTGGTAATTATAATAAAAAATATGTGATAATAATGTCTACTCTAATACTATAAAGTGGTTATGTTTGTATCTACTTATAATCTCCGAAACGCCTTAGGCGATGTTAAGAATTTTGTGCAGAGAAGTTTTAAGCCACAAATAAATAAATTTATTTATACGAAACGCATAATTCCCTTTTCAATTTATTAAATAAATATTTTATGAGCGAATCATAAAATATTTATTTTCAAAAAATATAGTAATCCAAACAGATTACTATTCGTAAGCATATCCATATAGCTATTTTACTGGTGCTTAATCAGATCGTCAGTGGACTTTTTTAAATTTTCTGAACAAAAACCCAGATTCTTATGTCCAAAAAAAATTAATAAACCAAATTAGAAGTTTATTAAGTCTAGAAAGCAAGAAAAAATCCAAATTTCTAAACAACAAACATAGTAACCATTTCAAATTAAAAACTTTACTTTTCTTTTTCTTTCTATTTTCTACATTAAGGGTTTCCATTGGATACCATTCATAATGTATTAGAAAATTTAAAAAAGTCCACTGAGGATCTGATTAAGCACCAGTGTAATAGCTATATGCTATATGGATATGCTTACGAATAGTAATCTGTTTGAATTACTATATTTTTTGAAAATAAATATTTTCTGATTCGCTCATAAAATATTTATTTCATAAATTGAAAAAGGAATTATGCTATTTGTATAAATAAATAATATTAAATTCCAAATATAATTTTGTAAAACAAATAAATAAAGTTTTTTTCACATAAGTGCTGTATTTATAATAATAAAAATTTATTTAGTATGAATGTCTGTAAATTTTAAGATGTATTTAAAAAAAAATTATTTTTAAATTTTATTAATTACTAGCAGGGAACCTCAATGTCAACCGTACCAAACTAACATTCAGTTACGACGATCTTCACCGGGGTTATGACAACAGTCTTTTATTTACTGGCGGAACAAATCAAATTAACCTAATACCAGAACAGAAATACTACATCCTCGAGGAAGGTTTTTGAATCCTAAACACATTAAAATGATGACACTGAAATATTATTATTAATTAGATATGGGGGATTCAATTACATTTTCAATTATATGTAATTGTAATTAGGCAGTTATCATTACTTGAATTTGCACAAAAATCAATTATATTTTTAACAATTTTCCATTTAATTATAATTGAATTTTTTCAATTACAATTACATGACTGTTTATGGTTTAGTGTGCGATATGTATAAAGTTGTATTGATAAATGGTTGTAAAATAATGTAATTTTTATGCACTTTTAAATAATGAGTACTTACAATCATAATGTATGATTTTATATAGTACCGAGTAGCTTAAAATCAAAGACAAGTCATTGTGAAAATTGTTATAGTTAAATTACGCGATGACATTTTTCATAAAATCAGTTGCATAAAACCGGGTTTGTGATGGCAAGATGTGTAGAGAAGCCAGGAAAAACAAGAAAGTTTAAAATAGAATTGAAGAAATTTTATAAAACGATTTTATGGTGTAAGTTACGTATTACGTATTACGAAAATAAATGATAAGATAACATTATGTTGAACAAAGAATTCAAACTTTAACCTTGCCAGCTGATGCGCACTTTTGCTCAGGTTAGAGCATATAGAAGTGTTGATCGCATAACGTCTGGCTCCAAATTAACGGCTTTTTATTTATAGCTTACTTTCAAAATCTGCATGGTTTGCCGTCTGGTGCCGTCTTTAAAAAAAGAGATCAATCATCAATAAACGCTGTATTGCTTACTGTCAACTTAAACTTAACTAAAAGCACATTGACACCCCATTTGGAAAAAAAGTATTTATTACGTACATATATTACTAAATCTATATCAATAGGCTACACGCAAAATGACCGTATGAAAAATCGTCCAAAAGCTTAAATGAAAAATTGTCCAAGAAATCTTCATACAAAATTGGGTAATGTAATTTATATGAAAAGTAACCCAAAAATGTTGAGTGCTTTTTCGTCGTTTTTAAAGACTAATTCATTTTTATATTTTTCGGCGATTTTTCACAATGAAAAATTGCCCAAATGAAAGATCACCCATTTTTGAGCGATTAATCTGATGAACAAATTTTCTAATCAGAGCGTAAAAATAATGGTCTTAAAAACTATACCTTTTTAATAGAAAATTATTACTAATAATAAGTAGTTATAAAGTTTACCTTAAATAGCAGAAGTGTTAACATTACAAATTTATCATGATATAAACTGGAAAAATAAACAATTTTGTTTCTGTCTTTGCTTTTCCAAAAAAAATGTTGAATTTACAGTCTTTAAAAAGCTTCTTAAATGAGCTTATTTATAAATTTTGGAATTAGGCGCCACATGCAAAAAATTTTTAGAAAATATAAAAAACCGCGCGATTTTTAATAAACAATAATTAATTTATTAATTTTAATAATAAATTTCAACTCATACTAGCAAACTATTTGTACCTCTATTATTTTTTTTATTCACGTATATTTCCTTTCATATTTATTTTAATGAACTCATACAATAATTTATTTTATTTTTTTTAAGAGAAGTACCACTCAGGCAGTTAATGCCTATATTAACTGTGGTACTTTCTTTGGAAAGGGATAGTAGTAGATAAGACAGGTGGTTAGTGATAGTAAAGCTTCGATTCTGGCAACACTGCAATTGCACGTTATGATTATTTTTAGAATAGTATTGCAGCGCCTCTGGTGTTATTTAGGCGAATTAGTTCGAAGCTAGCATAGCCAATTTATAATTATTTTACTTCGCCGGCGATTTAGTGCTATGTGGTAATACCGGCGAAGGAGGGCGCTGTGATATGCATTATTATAAAGAAAAATTAATACATATCAGAAAAATTGATGTTGCCACGGCTGATATTTGAACTCGTGACCATTGCTTAGTAGTCAACATGCTAACCACTTAAGCTACAGCACCCTCAACAATATATTTAAATTGGTAGCAAAAAGCTTCCTGACAGACTGTAATCACAGATTACATACAACTTCTTCTCAAAGCTTGATCGATAAATTAAATCAACGGTTTAGTTAATTTAAATCAACGGTAAAAATTTAGCAACGTTTGTAGCGACCGTGACTACGGTTACGTAGCGTTCCTTTAGCAGCACAATCACTAGCAGCAGGTGTCGCTGCTTACTTGGATTGTGATCGAAGATTACACACAGTAGTTGCAAGCTCAAAGCGTTCTAGATGAATTACGCCAATATCAATGCTCTTACTAAACATATTGACATTTTTATATTTATTTATATAATAAGAAAACTATAAATTAATTTGGGCGATAATTCATTTATATTTGGGTATTTTTCACATTTCATTTTTAAGGGTGATTATTCATTCGGCAATTTTTCATTTTTGTTTTTTGGCGATTTTTCATAGGGTTATTTTGCACGCAGCATTTTTTTATGTTAAGAAGTGACTTTTCTGACCATGAAAAAGTGCTTTAAGTCCTCCGCGTCTTGGCTCATTGATGAGTTTTTTTTTAGTTTTATTGTATTTGTCGACAATTTTTTTATGGTTGAGTAAAGTCTTGTAACTAATTCTCCAATTTTACGAAGGAAATTGTTACCTTTTCTTAAATTTATAATAATTTTTCGGTCAGTTTTAGAGCCATATTGATAAATTATTCAAAATTAGGTAATCTGAGTCTCTTAAAATAAAATCAAAAATAGTTTTTATTGGTTTTTAAAAACCAATAAAATTAAAAATAGTTTATAATAGTTATGGAAAGCAAAAAAAAAATAAGATTATATAGTTACATACATAAGACCAAAAGAACGCCTAATATTTTTTGGTTAATTATAGTAGTTATGGCAGGCCAAAAAAAAATTTTAACTTATTTGTAATTGTTATTTAGAGGGCAATTTTAAATAATTCTTGGTTAATTATTACTTCTGCATTTTTTTTTTAGATATTGGTTACAAGCAGATAAAAGTATATTTCTCGTTTCTTTTACTAATTTTTAACATTAATTTAAGGTTAACTTAATATCTCTTAATATCTTACCTTTGCGGTGAAAAATTAAAAATGATTCATCGTAATAAAAATTACAGTTGCTTCGCCGACGTTATATTACAAGTTATGAAGAAAATTCATCACGTGTGAACAGCGAGTAAATGATTATTAGATACAGTAAACTAAAGCAAGTATTTGCGTTTGTATGTTGACACATGTCACGTATATCACTTTTACACTGAAAATCTAGTCCATAAAAACGTCTTAATAATTACCAATATATCAACAGCAGTAACGTAACCCATTAAAATTTAAAGAGATTTCTCTCTTAAAAAAAGTCAAATAAACTTTGTTAAGCGGATAATAAAATGCTATAAATAGATTATCAACGACTGAGACTGTGATTAAGGGTTTTTCAATTTGTAAAATTTGCAAGATGTGCGTGCGTCTTATTTAAACATTTACGAGATTTGTAGTTAAACAATGCAAAAAATATACACACTACATTTAAATTAATAGAATGAGAATGCTCAGTTCTTTATTTCTTTATTTATTTTTTTTACAAAGTTGATTTTATACATCCATTTAATACGAGTACAAATAAAGATTACGTGCCATAAATATATAGACATGTGTTCTGAGATACATTTATTGCTACAACAAAAAAAAACTTTTTTTTAGTCTTGATTTAATTCAAGTTTGTTTGAATTTTAATTTCATTGTGCATGATACGATACAAGTATTCAGGTTGCCAGTAAATCAATGTTAGTTTACTTGTGACCATGTTATGATCATTTTGTTATACCTGGAGGGAGTATGTAAGATATCATGGGTACACGCAAAGAAACCACATGGTTAAGGTAACCATAATCTAAGAGCATTATATTGTTATTGGATTACCTATTTTTAGTCAAACTATTTTATTATTACTACACATAATAACATTGTTCCTTTGGAACCATATTATTGTCACACTTAACAATGACCTAACATAACATAATCAGTTTATAAAAAAAAAATATAATCGTAATATATTAAAAATTTATTACAAAATGATCAGATAAAAACATGATATGGTTAAAAATATTATCGTGATATGTTAAACATATGTATGTAAAGTCACACGAGATCCGTTTGTATGATTTGTTTATATTTATTTATTATTAATTATTTTACTTATTAACAATTTAATAATAAAATAGCTAAATACAGGAATTAGCAAAAATAATAATTCTTTATATAATAAACTAGCTGTGCCCACGCATGTTGTGTGCGTCCTAACAATATTTAAATACATCTAACCTTTTTACTTTGTATAAAGGTGTCCATCCCTGGATAAAATTCAAAAATTTATATAAAATTCTAAAAATTATTGCAAAGCTGTGTAAAAGACAGAAAGGAAATTCGTTACTCATTATTTTAAAACAGCACCATCTGCTGCCCAACACTGCTTAAAATATACTGCTTTCAAAAATTAAAGATGCCTTAAAGTATGCAGTGCCTTTAAATTGGTAAAAAAATCGCCATACTTTCACTGCTTTTTCTTCACTTTTTCTTGGAAATAAAATATTTTTGCGGAAGGAGAGTATCCTATATTGGAATCAGGATGTTAAGGTACCTTTTTATAAAATTTTGTTAAAATCCATCCAGTATTTTTTACGTGATGCGGACACAAAGAAAAATACCGACAGGAAATAAGTTACTGTTTTATTATATGTATAGATAATAACACAGCTGAACACAACTATTGTTTACTTTATTTTTATTCTGTTATTGGGTATTGCTATGGCCCTGACTATGAAAATAATACATGGAGATTGCTAACAGCTTTTTATTATTTGGTCAAAAACTACAAAAAAAATCGATACACATGTTAACTAATTGGTATTAAACACTATCAAATGATCTTTTATAAGATTTCCTTGCATAAATGACTTAAGGTAGATCTCATTTGAAACTCCAACAGTAGTCTGCCAAGTGAAAATCGGTCTAAATGCAAGTGCAGAAAGTGGATTTGTTGCTAATGTTACACCCTTGCTTTTTTAAGTTCGATAGCAAGCATTCATGACATGGTCGTCAGATTTTCTGATGCTTAGGAAATTTCTCATAACCAAAACAAATGTATTCAAAGCTTTGGATCCGACTTCAGTCATTGATTAAACAAAGTTAATGTCTTTCACGAGTGGTCTAATCTATGGCTCATCAAAAATATAAGCTTTTAAGTTTTCTGTACTTGATCCGTGAAAGAAAATTGTAACATTCGCCACTTTTGTCAATTGCTTTCAAAAACTGATTTATTATGCTGAGTTTAATGTGAAAGGTGTGAAAGAATGATGAGATCTCGGCTAACTGAAGGCACGTTTACAACATTTTTTGTACTAACTTTCAGCGCTTTCATTTGATTTTCACGGTTAACTCTGTTTACTCTCACAACGAAAAAACATCAGTCGTACAATACAATACAATGTGAGAAGACCATAGGTTCAATTTCATTTTAAAGCATTGATAATAATTTTTAATAAGTCCAAATTAGGTTTTCGATATTTTTCAAATATATATTCACCACAAATATAGCAATAACAATCTGGATTAAGTACGCAATATTTCTTTACGATGCCATATTTAAAACAACAACAAAATATATTTTACTGACCAATAAAGCTTACTTGAGCAAAGTTTCAAAACTCTGCCTATTGCAGATCTCCAGATTGACGTTAATAATTATTGACTTTGTATGAGAGGTACCACGCCCAAAATTCCAATCTAACCTGTGTTTCGGTAAACAATGTACATATATTAATAAAGTGCAAAATTTCAAAGATCTACTTTTTTTTATAGTTCTTTAGCTGCTTAACAAAGTGGGCGTGGTAAGTTTTTCCTTTAAAAACCCCAAGTTGGTTATGATGAAGTTTTCAAAAAAAAAAAAAAAAAATGCAAATCATATGCGATTACCAACGAACGACATTTGATTTTATTTTTATAGATTTTTTCAACCAGAATTTTATATTAAATATTACTTTTCAAATATTTGAAATCTACTTGTGCAATTAATATAAAATAATCATCTCCTTTACTTATAAACTTACTTACCTTTACTTATAAACTTACTTACCTTTACTTATAAACTTACGACCACTTACGACTTTTTAAGAGCTTATAAAAATGGTTGGGCAAATTTTATTTTAGCTTATGTATATACTAGGCCTTCGTGCTATACTTTACAATATATTTTTTCCTAAAAAAGCTTCTTTGTTACATTTACTAATCCCAGCGTTTGTTAAGAAATGATTGAATAAGTTCCATTAGCATCTTGTTACTGCTTTGTCAAAACCATTCATTTCAACATCTTGTAAGTCAAATCTAAGGAAGATTGCCGTTTCATCATCAGCGGATGGCAACTCGACTATATTAGTCCGCAGAATAACATTTTTGTAAATGATTAACAAATAAATTGCCTTTTATGAAATTATAATTTTCATTGTAATTATTTCAAAAAAGACCAATGAATTGAAAAAAGACCAAATAATTGAATTGAAAAAAGGTAAATGCTGGAGTATTACTAAAAACGTATATTAATCCATTCGACCCCAAAGTTGCTTATAAGCAACTTCGATTTTAAGCAGGGTTTTATTTGAAACCAACTGAGATAAGACATCAAAGCACACATGGAATTGCTTAGACGTAGTTTTTCGAATAATAAAACAACACAAACGTATTAACATTGGCGATCGACATAACTGCGGATCAAAATATAATGCGCAGTCAAGTTAAACTGGGTTGCTAAAATTTTGAAGCAAAAAGTTGAAATTAAATAAAATACTTATAATTCATATTTAAAGGAAACAAATACGCGGTTTTATTAATAAAAGGTCAAATAAAAAAGAAAAAATAATCTCTTAAAGAATGTTGCGCTGGTGGAGCAGAAGTTTTTTATTTATTGAAGTTGCTTGTAGGCAACTTTGGGTAACGGTGGTATTTAAATTATTGTAATCATAGACATAAGCAAACCACGTAAAGGTCTGCTCTGGAGTGTGAATACGATCTTTCTACTCATGACGTTCTGTGAAGATTATGAGGCAGAGTTTAAAGAATGTTTTATTTTAACGTTAATTTTTTAATTTTTCCTGATGATGCTACACAAAGGAGTAGCGAAATATCGAGAATAAAAATAAAAATAATTAACGACCTAAAGCTTGAAAATAAAAATAATTAAAAACAAAGTTTTAGAGAATGTTTTAAAAGCATTTTCGGAAAAGGAGATAAAATCGAGATCAAGTCTTCTTTTATTCTTGAAACAAATATGTATATTTCAAGAGAAAAACTCGAATGAGCAGTTGCGAATTTAAATCTGAACCTGAGTTAGTCTCTCTGATATGCAAATGGAACATTATAAAATTAACATCGCTCTACAAATGGGACATGCGTATATTTGACTGATATTTAGGAACGGCAGTAACCGACTCATGGCTTTTGCATCGTAAGCACCTAAAAATGGTCGAAACTCAAAGCATATGGCACTCACACGAAAATAGAAAACAATCTGCTGAATGCTGCGCTAGTCTCCACAAGTTCTGAACAAAGGAAAAGGGGAGATATATTTTGGAACAGCAGGAATTAAATTCCTCATCATTACCTCCGATTTCTTTGACATACAATTCTTCTTCCAACCACCGGAAAGTTACTATCGACCCGCCGAATTTATATAGATATGACGAATGGACATATGGGGAGAAAGAGATCGATATCGGTCTTGCAAGACGAGAAAACTTCTAGCGAAACGTTCAAAATGCGGGGCTCACCTATTTTGTATCTTATAATACGTAAGGTATTATAGTTTTATAAAAGTATTTTTAAAGAATAAAAAATTTGTTTCAGTAACTTCCTTTTATTTTTCAATGTGTAAAATTACTAGCTCAACGGCCCGAATAACCTCAGAAGTCTAAAATTTTTAAAAATCCTTAATTTAGACGCAATAACTACGGGAATCATGAACAAAAAACTTTCGGATAGTTAGTATGTGAGCAGGGCCGAAAGGGTTAAATATAATATTTAACCAGCTAATAAGCTTTTTTAATGTCATTTCTCATGTTTAAAGTTTACTGCAGTTCCAGTGTTGATTTTAATCACACAACAGATTATTAACTTAAATACTACGACAATATTTTTTATATCAATATTATTAATATCTTTGTCAATACTTTTGATAAAACGATAGAACTTTTTTATCCAAATGCTCCTGAGATAAATTTATGACCTCAAATATTTTATATAATTTCTAGACAAAATTATAATTATCATTATCATTGTCATTGTCATTGTTATTTTCTTTTCTTTTTTTTTTTGTTCTGTATTAAAACTTAATTAAGGCAAAATTTTTTATTTTTTAGTACTTTAATTCTGGTTTGCCATAAAAATGTAGTTAAGATAAGAAATTTATTGTTATAAGAGCAACAAATAAGGTGAATGAAAACAAAACATGATATTGAAATTAAAACAAATCTTGTTATAAAATGTAATCAAATTAGACTCAGAAAACAAAAAACAATTGCAATTTCCGTTGCCGTTTGTTCGTTTGTATCTGCTCCAATATATTCTTTTTTACATTCAACAAATAATCGTCGATTGTACTTTATTCAAAGCAAAAAAATAACAGATTAGACAAACATCGTTCAACAATGAGCAAGTAATCAAATTTCATTAAGGAAAAAATACAACAATAAATATGTAACAATAAAATTCTAACAGGACCGTGACAGTAGATGAAATATTTTTTTATCTCGGTTTAAAAATAGGCTAACCATTACGAAAAAATATCTCCTTTCTAAGAGATAAAAAGTGAAGCTTGCAATACTGATTAATAGTACTGACAAATTGGCAGCACCTTTTATTTTTGTAAGCGGGATATTTTAAACAATATTTACAGAACTCTACAATATAAAGGTACCCACGGATGGGTACCTCTATGCAAAGTAAATATATAAATCACAACTGTAGCACTATAAAGGTAAGAGTTAGAAAATTCGCCCAACTTACTATATTCAGGATGCTGACGACGCACAGAGGGGCTAAATGACCTTTTTTGCGGATTAATTAAAAAAAAGTATTTTAGAAAAAATTAGTTTGCGCATTGTTGCGTCTCAAAAGATATGTGCGAATTAGTAACAGCCTCACGTGTTAAATTTTTTTGTATAATTTATTTATTGTATCTTCAATTTTTTGAACTAACAATAATTACCCCTATCTTAAGTCTAAAATAAAAATATACGTTTTTAGTCCAGCCAGTGCTAGACAAAACTAATGTTTGTTTTACGGATTTTGCAATCATTTGCGGGTCATCCCTCTAATGTACGGCCAAGAAAAGCAGTATCTGTTCTTTTTAGTCGAATATAACCAGGTTCATTCAGCATGTTACGCGCCAAAGGATGAGATTCAAGCCTCTTTAGATATGTGACTGCATGTTTCGCTATTTCTGCTTTAACTGATGGCATGTTTAGGTCTTTGTGGATGTTCGAATTTTTTATATACCAGGGAGCAGATGTAATAATACGTAAAATCTTATTTTGGCGCCTTTGAATTTTTTTTTACATTGCTAGCTGAGGCAGTGCCCCATAACTGAATCCCATAACACCAAATTGGTTTGAGGATCGACTTGTACAGTAGAAGTTTACAATCTATGCTCAGGGTGGAGTTTCTGCCAATAAGCCAATTTAGTTGTACTGCTTTTAGTTTCATTTGTGTTAACTTGAAATCAAAGATGTATACCCAGGTATTTAACGTCTAAAAGCTGTGGTATGATTTGGTTATTTGTGCGAATAGGAGGGCATGAGTCCCCCTACGCAGTGTAAAAGTTATGTGAGTAACTTTTTGTTCATTCACTTTTATTCTCCATTTTTCTAGCCGTTTTTCCATATTGAGTATGTGGTCTTGTAAAAGTTGTGATGCTACTTGGGCGCTTTCATGAATACTTAAAAAAGCTGTGTCATCTGCAAAAGTTGATGTGTGAACTAGGGTGCTAATTGGCATATCTGATGTGTACAGTAAATATAAAATTGGTCCCAAAATACTACCTTGGGGAACTCCGGCTTCAATGAGCTGTGGCGAGCTTAAAAAGTCACCTTCTTTTAGTAAAAACTTGGGATTCGTTAAATAATCTTTTAAGAGCTTATACAACTTTTCGGGCAAGTTCAAATTTAGCTTAAATATTAGGCCTTCGTGCCAAACCTTATCGAATGCATGAGAAACATCGTAAAAAGCGCAGAACTGTATTTTTTTCTTCAAAGGTCGTTTTAATTACATTTACTAATCTGTGTGTTTGATGGATCGTACTATGTTGTTTTCTAAAGCCGAATTGATGGTTCGGAATACATTCTTTCGCGCTAAGAATTGGATTCAGCTTAGTTATTAACAAACGTGTTAAATTTGACAACAAAAAGCACTTTTTGTTGTTGTTGTTGTCATTCATTTTATTTTGCTAAAGATGTGAAAATGTTGTTTTCATACCTTTCGGTGAAGACCGTCGTCACTGACTGTTGTTGTGGTACGTTTGACGAGCTCAAAGACATTATTTTCAAGCCGCGTTTAAAGTTGTACTAGGTATAACAACAGTATTGTATTTACTGGCGGAACAAATCCTATCAATTTAATGTGCAAATGTGCTTATTTGTTATCTGTGAGTCACGCCTGGATGTGGTTATTTGTATATATCGATATCTTCCCGTAAGAATGTATTAAGCGACACTTTTTTCGAAAATGACTTTTTGATGTGGAACTATACTAGAAGTTAAGCATCATAGATGCAAAGGAAACTAGAGAGAAAATAAAATTATATCAACCGCCAAGTTTTCTCACTGGAATAATGTTGCTCCCTGAAATTTGTATTATGTCAAGTTTTGTATTCTGAAAATCAAATAATATTTGGAAAGCGATTTTCAGAATACATCTTATGTTCCTTTCAATAAAATACACAAATAAATAACTAAATGAGACGTTTTTTTCGTTTCCTGAACAATTTTAGAAATGTCGCTAAATACATTCCTATGGGAAGGTATCGATATTATAATGATTAGCGTCACCCTCCCAGCACTGGTTAAATTACCTTCACTTATTAGTTTGACAGTTTACATGCATCCTTGTTGTTTTTGTTTACATATCTCACTTGTTCCTCTAAAGAGAGTCAACTCAAAAACTTTGGCAGAAACAACGTGCCAACAAAACGCACTACTTATCGTGTAGTAAATGATTTCGAAGAAAGTGGGTCTGTAGGTGATAGGCCCAAGCTTGAGCCACAACGTACTACAAGATCGGCTGAAAACATTACTGCTGCTCAAGAAAGTGTTCAAAACAATCCTTCAACTTCAATTCGACGCCATGCTCAGGAGCTTGGTCTTCAAAGAACAACTTTGGCCACAATTTTGCACAAGGATTTGCATTTGTTTTCATTTAAGATTCAGTTGACACAAGTGCTTCATCCACCAGAAAATGTGTGAGAATGTAATGAAAAATGTACTCAAAAGGGCTCGCATTTGTGAGGCTAACAGAGGTGGATATTTATCTGATATTATATTCCATACATAATTGCATATATTAATCCATTATATCCATACAAAATCAAAAATTATAAACAAACAAAATAGTATACCTTCCGGCGGACACTCTGTATTTTCATATCAAGAAGTGTGATAAAACTGTATTTCTTTTGAAAAAGTAGAGAAAAGGATGAAAAAATTTTACAGTGTGTAGATAGACCACTGTACATCGATTTCTTGCAAAAAGTGAAAATTGTAAAATTTTGAGTTGACTCTCTTTACAGGACAAGTGCGATATTATTTCATGTAAGTACAATTCTTATTTGAAATTAAAATCAATATTATTTGTTGTATTATCAAAATTAGTTAACGTCACTATTAAAATTCTGCAGACATAGAAAAATAAATATATTTTTTTATGATATGGTAGCGATCTCTCCCCTCGTACACCAAGAATATTTTGTTCAAACATGCAGTTTGTTTGTGACCCTCACTATTGTAGTTGTAGAGATATTAATTAATCCGCGAAAACAGGGTCTTTCCACCCTCTGTGAAACGTCGCGGACACTGCTAGTATATGTTAAAGATAACAGTTTCTATACATAAAATTTAATTAGTTGAACTGTGCTTTGTTTGAAAAAAAAAATATAAATAAAGAATATAATGAAATAATATATGAAGTGCAGTTGAGCTTAAAATAACCTAGACCAATTTTGTACATCTTGCAAGTCTGACCATGCCTTGCTAGGTCTGAACACCCTACCCTGAACACTTTTACGCTGTACTTGTAAAAGAAACATTAATTGCTTATAGGTTTACCCAAGTTAATTAAACCCAGTGATTTTTACTGTGATGTTACAGAAAGAACTAGTGATGATTAATATTCAAAAGTTGTTTGAATGTACACATTACACCGGCAGACTTTGTTGTACTGATGTAGCAGTGACGGACTTTATTTTACTGGTCTAGCAGTGTAAATTATGCCATTATTTTATCGAATCTACTTACACATTTCGTATAGTAGAGTAGTTTTAAATGTTGCCACTGCAAGCAATTTTTATTTTAATCTTTTAAAATTGTACCATCTTAAACCAAAAAATACAATTGCTGAGAATGCAATACATAACATCTACCTTAATTGCAGCTAAAAAACTAAAATTTTGCCGGAATAATTTTTCTAAAAGCCCATTCACTTTCACCTTTTTTTAAAGAGAAGTACCACTTAGGCAATTATGCCTAGCAATAAGTAGATGTAAGACAGCTGGTGAAATAAAAGAATAGAAAAAAGCTTCACTTTTGGCAACACTGCTATTGCACTTCATATTTATTTATAGTACAGTGTTGCAGCGCCTCTGGTTTCAAGTAGGCACATTACTTTTGAAGCTGTATAGTTATTTTGTACATATTTAGCTTCACCGACGCTTTGGTGCTAAAAAATAATACCGGCGAAGAAGGACACTGAGATATACACTAGTAAGAATAGAAAAACCAAATACATATAAAAAATAAAAATTTTAATTGGTTTGTGGCGGCTGGGAAACAAACCCGGATCATGCCAACATACAAGGCTCAGCCCCATATACCCGACATGTGTTTTACATATGACTTTTTAACTGTGTAAGTCTGTGTGCCTGTCAAAATTGATATTTTACAGAAGACTTTTAATATTTGCTCACAAACGTACATACATGTACATTTACGTCTGACATATCCCATATTTGTTTCAAACAAATATGGAGCTGCGCGCAAACACGTTATAACGAAATTTTGTCAGATGACTTTGCACGTGTATTTTACAGAAACTATGTTTTAACAGTACCAAACGATATGTGCGTGTTTTGCAGTAGGAAACTTGGCATGTCAGATGTAAAAAACATGTCGTGTATATGTGGTCTTCAGATTTGTGTAAAATAACTCGAGAAACATTTTAGCACTAACTTTAAAAAAAAAAACCCTTGACACTTTTATTAAGAAAAGAGAAAAAAATATTGTCACCAAGAACTAGCACAAACATAAATTGGTTAAAATATAAAAAATATCTCAGTACTTATTGTTCGGAAAATATCCCGTCAAGAACTCCAGAAGACGTAGAGGAAAGTCTTACTGATTTTAATCAAAACCTAAAATTAGCTGCCCAACACGAAACAGTAACCCGACAACTAATAAGACACAATCAAATCTATTCTGTTGACGTCGAGAGGCTCTTGGCTGAGAAAAGAAAAATTCGCAGAGTGTGGCAATCGCACAGATCTCCTCAACTTAAAAGCAGACTTAAAGAATGCACGAATCGGCTAAGAGATTTACTAGAATCCCGAAGAGCAGCATTTCTGGAAAACTATTTAAAAGACCTTGACCCAACTCCTCAATCAGATTATTCATTATGGCGTGCGTGTAAAAACCTTAAAAGGCTAGTATATAAGCTGTTAGATAGTTATTTAACGGAAATTCATTGTAAAAGAAGGCAATTTTTTAAGCTCACCTGAGTCAATTGAAGCCGGAGTTCCTCAGGGTTGTATATTGGAGCCGATTTTATACTTGTTGTATACTTCAGATATGCCAACTAGTGACCGAGTCTACACATCGACATTTGCTGACGACACAGCTTTTTTAAGCATTCACGAAAGTCCCAAAGTAATGTATTTGAAGAAGCTTGAATCACATCCAAAATTTATTTAAATTATTACGCTTTTATTTTTGTTGTTTGATTTATTTATATGGTTTCCTAGAGATTACTATTATCAGTTTAAACTTCTTTAAAGCAACATTTCTGGCTAACAACGGCAGATTACTTTATGTTTGCCCTATCAGTACAATTACTTTTTCAAAGGTACTATTTTATGGTCTAATCGGTACAAGTTTTTAGTCCTTCCTGACGCCACCGTAGTCTCATTTGCTAACTTTTGCTAGTAAAGCGTTCATTTACTTTTTCATGTTTAGGAGAGTAATTATGTAAATTTCTGTTTTACTCTCTCGTTGCTAGTTTCTGCTAGGAAAGTTACTGAACAGACCTTATAACACATTTGTTGTATATTTTACTATAATATGTTTCTTTTTATTAAATTTTGATTACTTTTAACAATGCCATTATCAGGGTTGTCAATACTCTGGTTAGAATATAAGAATATTTTTATAATCCTTAATAATAATATGGTTTGACCACAGCCGTATAATTTAATCACAATATGTTGCATCTGAATTATGGTTACCTCAATTATAATTTTTCCTTCCTAAATAGACCTATTTTTTATTTAAATATTTTAAATTTACATCCGGGTTTTTCTAATCGATGAAATCAATAACTAAACCTGTTTAAAATGGTTTTTGGCAATTTTTAAATCTTTCTGAGAATTATGGGATTTGCTTTAATGAATCTTATTATTTTTATTAACTCGATAAGCATGTTTTATTATAATTTTAAAGTTTCAAACGAAAATGCCGATAGTAAAAAATTTAAAGCAAAAATTAATTTGCACAAAAACTCTATTTAATATAATTTATGGTTTTTTTGTTTGCAAAAAGTCTTTTAAAATCTTAAATAACTGTTTCGTTTGCTTAAAGGCCTTAGGATATAAAAAAAAATTAATTTGGGTTAATGTTTAAAAAAATTAAGGTGCAATTTCTATTGTTTTTATTTTGTGACTCATGTTTTTATTCAAAAGTGATTTTATTATATTAAATTCAAGCATGGTTCTCAATAGTTCAGTTGACCTTAAGACGGATGAACAACGAATATCAAGCATAAACTCATGGCTGTAATAATTAAATTACTGACTTGCAAATTTACGAAACCATAACAACACAATTTCTGCAGCAAAAACCAGTTGTTGCTGTTGCCAACAACAGCTGTCGACTACTAATCATGAATTCACTTATTTTTTTTTTTTTAATTCTAACCAAGAGAACTGACAGTGACAGATACTAATAAAGAAACAAAGAGAGTTAACAAATTTATTTACTGCCATGTGGAAAAAAGTTATTGGAAACATTTTAATGGAAAATTGAGAAACGAAAAACTTAAACAAAGAAAACGTGAAATGAAAACAACTTTCAGCTGATACAAGATACCAGCAACAGCAACAGTAAAAGTCAGAACAAGAAGGTCATGGACAGCAACAGCGGTAGTCAGCTTTGAAACTTAAGAACAATACTATCCAGATACCTACCTGATGGTGCCTTTTGAAACCCATAAACATTTATACACGACGAAAACATCTATTCAAAACGTTTAATTGAACTCAGAGATATTTTGTAGTGATGTTTGTCGTTTGATTTTGATTTTGTTGTCTCTTGTTGCTGCTAAACTTGTTGTTGATGTTTAAGTGCGCAGCTTACCACAGTGTGTTGGTGATATGTGAATGTGTTTCTATAGATGTATGTGTTTCTACTTAATAGCAAGTAGACAGCGAAACACACATAGAATAAATAAAAATATATTTTGTTATAAAAAAAACTCGTAAAGTTTTTTTTCGTTAGATTTATTTAGTTTGAAACTTTCATTGAAAACAGTAGTCTTTTGAAAATTTCTCTACTGGCAACTTAACGTTTGTAAAATAACGCATCTTCTTAATTTAAAAAAAAATCAAAATACAACAGCTTATTGTTACAATAATAACAAAAAGAGAAATAATTCAAAATGTGTGTTTGATGTTCTTTGCTTAAGTGAATTAAAAAAACGGTTACAAAAAAAAAAAAAACAAAAATAAATCAGCTGCTCCAACAATAACAAAAGGGATTAATTCTAATAAAAATGTGAGGAAAAAAATTTATGGTAAAAAAAATTGTTTCATGCTTAGAAAAAATTACTTAAATATAAATCTTAGTTACCAGCAAATCAAATTGTTTATGGCTAATAAATGTAATCGTGTTAAAAATAAATATAACTGAAAAAACCCTCTTTCAACATTTTTAAATTTATTAAAAAATATATAAATAGTTATATTATAAATTTAATAAAAATAAGTTGTTTGTGTACGTGTGCATTCTATAATCTGGAAAATATTTCCTAAATTCAATACATATACATACATATTTTTGAAAACGCTTTAAAATACTTTTAGCAGCCTAAAACATTTGTTCTTAAAAAAAATAAAACAATTTTGTATTAAATGTTTGTGTTATAAATTGTTATAATGTGTTATAATGTGTTATATTAACAATAATGTTTATTAATAATGTAAGCAAAATGTTCCAGTGTTTGTTTGGAAGTAGTTGACATTTTTAAATCATCCATTTATATACATATAGACTCATGTCACTGAGATAATGAGTAATTAACTGATTAATCATCGCCCAGACAAAACGTGTGAATCTAAAGAATTAAAATGTGGGGTATAAGTTCGGCTGCCGATGTACCTAATCTATAAATATACTATAAATCAAGTTAGGTTAGATTATGAAAGGTTGTGCCAAAAATAGTATATCCACTCGGAGACCCAGAGGGTCCATTGTGATTCCCTTCAGCTAGCTAAAACTACACAAAAAGAAAAAGAGAGACCTACGTATGCATCCTGATGTCTGTCACTCACCCACAGAAATCTTTCATTTAGCCATCTAAGTCTGCGGCCTTTCGGGCAGTGACACAAAATGTGCTCTGCAGTTTTCAGCTCCTCTTCCTTCTCGCACGTCATACAGAAATTCGATGTAACGGTAACTTATATACTACTTATCTATATATAAAGCACAAAATGTATTTGTTTCTTCTGAAAATCTAACAGTTTGTTATTAGATATACGGTTGGTAAAATGGGGTACTTATTTTTTTTGATATTCGACGTGGGCGTGGCTCCTTCCATACAAAGTAAATATTTATCATCGTGTAGCTTGGTAGCAGTAATAGGTAGCGCCTTGCAATTTAGCACTCATAACCTCTATAATAATATACATTGTTTTATGAAAGATAGACTGGATTGGAATAGTGGGCGTGGTACCTCCCATACAAAGTGAAAAAATATTATCCTGTATCTAGAAAACTGAATTAGGTAGCACCTTGAAATTTCGCATCAGTAACCCCCATATTAATGTATATAGTTTAGCTAAACACAGACTGAATTGGAATAGTGGGCATGGGACCTCCCATACAAAGTGTAAAATTATTATCGTGTTCCTAGCGAACTACAATAGATAGCGCCTTGAAACTTTGCATTAGCATCCGCTGTGCAAATGCGCATAGTCTACCAAAACACGAACTGGATTGGGCCAGTGGGCGTGGTACCTCCTATAAAAAGTGAAAAATTATAATCGTGTACCTGGAGAACTACAATAGGTAGAGTCTTGAAAACGTTGTACAAGTAACTAGCAAACTATAGACTAGGATAGTAGAAGTGGTACCTCCTTACTTTTCTTCCAAGTGTTTTTTGTGATGGGTGAAGCGAAGCGTACCGGGGATAGCTAGTATACTATAAATAAACAACAAGTAATTTGGAAAGTAATGTTATGAGGATAAAAGGGTAAAAGCGGCGACATCTCCGAAACTTATGAGTGTAAGTAGAAGTAAAATCAAAAGTAAATTCTATAATTTAATAAAAAAAATAGGGCAACTTTTTCTAACTTTTTGATATTTGTACTTTTAGAGTGTAAAAGCATTACTTCGATATGTCTTCTGAAGATACAATACCGATACTCAAACAAAAATACTGTAACAGGACGATTTCTGTACATGAAATATTTTTTGAAAATTTTGTTGCTGGTGCAGTAAGTAATCGAAATAGGATACAAAACAGCAATTTTTAGAATTTTTATCAGTCCGTCTCTCTTTCTGTCTATGTTCGCATCACGTTAAAACTTCTGGATGCATTTTAATAATATTTTGTGAAGAGGTACCTTAGTGAAAGTATGAAATTTAACCGATCTACAGGTACTGCAAAGTTTTATTTTTGAAAGCGGGATATTTATAACACTTTTTAAAGAACTCTACAATAATTTTAGAACTTTATATAAATTTTAGAATTGTACCCAGGGATGTGTACCTCAAGCACTATAAGATCAAGAGTTTTAAAATTTGGTGTGGAAAACTTTAAAAGCTAAATCGAACAAAATATTGTCAGGATGCCCACGACATGGAGGGCACAGCTGGTTTAATATAAATTTGTTGAATAAAACAATACAAATATTTTTGAATTGTTTACTAAAATAGTTTCCCAGATAGAACACTTTTGAAAACTAAAATCACTGCCGAGCTATTTTTTCAGGTTTGAGTATAAGATGGCATTGAGTAAAAAAACAGTCGGATATGATTGGCTTGATATATTAAGAGACCGGTAACTCTCGACTTCTTCTTAAGGAAAATATAATAACATTTTCTTTTCCTCCAAAAATGTTCCACTTTGTCACAGTGTTATTTAACAATATGGCAACAAGTAACATCGGGTGGTTAAGAATATTTAAATTAGAAAACAGATTTTAAAGTAAAAAAGGTATTAATTTATAAAAATATAAATAAAAAACTGACACATTTAATTAAAATCTTAAAAAAAAATAAAAAAAAAAATTGAAAAATATAACAATGGTGCGAAAAGATGCAGAAAACACACAGATCTGCACATTTGGCAACGCAGGTTACAGTGCATGTAAAAAGTGTGTTTTTAGACGGATAAAACTTTAAATTGCCAAAAAATAACACAAAGTAATTCAATTTTGATCCAGAAATTATTTTTATTTCAAAGATCAATACATGACATTAACATTTGAAAATGATTTCGAGCATTGACGATTTCTATGATTCCACATTTGCGCCACATTATCGATCATGGCTGGCCAGTGACTACCGGTGTGACCAAAGGAAATAATCGTGAGGTGTCATATGGAAGGCCAATTGACAGGTTCATTTCACGAAAGGAACTTATAGCCTAATTTTTATTTCAATAAGTCGATTGTTGCGGTCGTCGAATGTCATTGTCATGTCATTGATCATGGTGCGGTGATGATCTTCATTGGCCGTAATGCGAGCTGCGGTTTCATTTCATTGAAAAAATAAGGTTAAAAATCGTGTAAAATGCATTTTTCTGGTTGTATTGGAATCTGTATCTGAATCGGATCGGTTTCCAACTGTGCTAGAATCAAATAGACGCAAGGACGATGGATTCATTCAATCGGCAATCTCTTCACGATGGTTTGCCAATGTATACTGATCATAAATGACAAAAAGTGTAATAGCTCGTTTGACAGATACCGCTTTTGTAAGTTCTATGGGGCTTAAAACACACAATTTCTTATGGTTTTGGTTTTCTGTCTTCGAAAGTTTTGCATACTACTTTTGGCTTAGACTGGTAGTTGGTCTGAATTACCTGTTACGTGTTAATGTTTTTTTTGTGATTTGTTGTTAATCACATGCCGTTTTTTGTTATTCGCTGCAACTAAACTTCTTTAATATTTGATGACTTCGTGGAGTTCTACTAAAACTCAGATTAATAATTACACTTTTTATATTATTTAGACGTCTTGGTGCATTGCCATTAAAACAAAGATGAATTATGACTCTGTATGATTAATTGACTGTGAGAGTACCAAAAAAAAAAAAACGCAGTGGAAGACTCAGGTGCAGAACAATCAATTCAAGGAATAGATTTCACTAGTTACAATTTCTATAAAAATGTTATGAACAGTTCTTGAAACGGGCTTCAATTTATGTATTAAGATAAAAAGTATTTAATAATAACAGTTCGTAATTGTCAAAGTGTTATTTGTAAAAACATATAAAAAGTGACTCATGACAGATACAACTCTTTATAAAATAAATAAAAATATAAACACACCTTTCAATAAAAATAATAAAATAAATGGCACATAAAACATATTTTCCCAATACATATGTTTTTATAAAAATGTAATGGAAAGCGTAGATTACGACAATGTTATTATGCCGCGATCAAATTTTGTGATGTGAAGAACATCATTGAAAGATTACACGACATGGAAGAGGCGCTGTCGAGCTAAAACTTTAATTTAAACCACTATTTGTCACTATTTTTGTGAAGGCTCTATAGGTCATACCGTTTGACATATCAAAATGAAATACAGTATGCACCTTTGGTATATGGAGATGAAGAGCTGTAAAGTTTTTGGGCCTAATCAGGAGTGGGCAAAGGGTAATTTACTTGATACTCCAAATCTAAAATAATTATTTTTTCCCTAAATTTTACTTTAAACTTTTATTTTTTATGTAAAATATCCATAAAGAATCTGTTTCCATGGTATGGTATTGTAAATTTTTATTAAAGGCTCTTATGAAGAAGTTTATACATTGACCTTTATATACGATTTTTCAGTTGTGTGATAAAATATTGGTAATAATTTTGCTGTTCATTATTATTCATCTTTTCTATTCACACATAAAAACAATTTTAACAACTTTTATTTTTCTATTATTAATTATAATTTAACATCCTTTTAATTGTTAATTAATCTGTAAAATATTTCAACCGAATCTCATCATTATAATCGAAACAAAGCATTTGGCATTTTGCTCATATTAATTTCTCATCTAGAGAATATTTCAATTAAATCTGTTATTTTTATTAGTTTTTTAACGAATTAAAATGTTTTACATTGTAATTGAAACCGTGCAAAAAAATGTGTAAAATATGTGTAATGTTCTCACATTAAATAATAACAATTTCCATTCTATGAGTTGTTTGTTTGTACACAATTCGTTTATTACAATTTTGTTTAAACTAAAAAAGAGTAACAAAAAGTTACAAAACATTTTCTAATAACAATTGCACGTGCCAAAATTTAAATTGATTTAAGTATTTTCTGAGGCCGTGAATATCAATATCGTGAAAAAAATAGCATGTATGTAAACTTGAAAAAATCGCATACGTTTTTAATGGCTTTAAACGATTTTGAGAGGTTTGCAATATATTTTTTGGTGGCTAAATGAATAAAGATTTTGTATTGATTTTTTTTTCTGTGAAAGGGTTTATTAGCAGCTACTTATGTAAATTTTTAGAAAAAATTTTTTTATTTTTAATAATAAAAAATTTCGTTCAAAATTAAAAAAGGTTTGTTTTTGTAAAATTTTTTGTCCCCAAAAAAAAATGAAAAACTTTTTAAGAGTTAGCTACATCGCGATTTTAAAAATGATATATATTAATACAAAATTTACGATCACTACTTTTATACTGTAAAAAAACGTTCCGCGTTTTTGCGCCATTTTTTTGTGATTTTTTAAAAATTTTACCTTTTTATGATAAATACCAGTAAGAAACCCTTGTATATTCATAAAATGTTTTGGTAGAAGGTAGATGTTTTTTATTAAAATAATTGCATCTAGACGTAGATGCCGTTTCTTTCGGACTATATACTTTGCACGCCAGAATTCGCCTATTTGAGAGCATATTACACCTGTCATATAAACTGTCAGTGAAAAAATGGAAAATAAAATCTGATGCGGACAAAGCCATTGTTAACGCGAGGAAAAAAATATCCAAGAAAAATTTAGAAGTGAATTAGGGCTAATAGAGGGCGTACCGAAAGCTAGATTTGGAAACACCAACGATGGTAACACTAGCAGAAGATTTTTTCCAATCCTGAATTAGCTGCAGAAATAACTGGAATTGAGTTTGATTTCATGTACCGAATCAAGGTTATTATTGAAGTAATATCAAGTGGTCACAAAATCCAATTACACGAGTTTGCCGATTATTGCTTAGATACTGCAAAACTTTACTTTACTCTGTATGAGTTGCATCCTATGACACCTACAATGCACAAGATTTTAATACATGGTGCAACTGTTATGAATGAGGCATTGTTGCCTATTAGGCTGTTATCAGAAGAAGCGGCTGAGGCACGAAACAAACATTTCCGGCTTTACAGCCAGAATTTTGCTAGAGAGTTTTCAAGGGTTCAGTGTAACATAGATAATATTTATAGGCTTTTGCTAAGTTCTGACCCACTCCACAAAAAGGTCATTACATTTTACGACAGAAGCAATTTCTTTCATGCTTCCACCTGTACTTAACGCTGAAAAGAATTCAGATTCGAAAGAGGTCTTTGAAGAATTAGACGAAGAAGAACCATGGCACTCATCATCATCTTAGTGCAAAGGAGAAGTTGTTTTAAATAAATTAATTGTTATAATTTTAAATAAAATTTATCGTTACAATCATAAATAAGTTATTACTACGAATAAATTAATTATTTTCCGATAAATAAAATACTATTAAGTAACAAATTACAAAACTATTTTTGTAATAATATTTTTGGGAGGCGGGGATTGGTTAGGCATTGGAAAGCTTAAACATGAATATATGAATAACGTTTTGGGGGTGGGATTGGAGGAATACCTCCCACTGCCCATAAAAATAAATGTTTATGGTTCTAAGAAGTATGTAATCTATTCCTTTTAATAATTGCATTATTTTTCCAAATAATTTTTTATTTCACCGCCCACAAAAGGGGGCGGGGCTAAAAATGGCATATAAGAATCTCTTGAGTCCAACTTTAAGTTTTTAAACATTCTATGACTTTAAAAGTTGTAATTGCTAAACAAAATGACGAGATAATCAAAAAAACTTTTTTCTCCTTGATCCGATTTTTCCTATTTTATAGCTTTGACAGTCTATGACCATAACAGATTTTTCTGCAAAGCTTCATTAACCTAGAGGCACTCAGTACATTTTTAGAGCCAATGTAATCTAAAAAAAAGTAATGTCCGACTAGATTGGCAAAATACCCCTAATGGTACGAATATCATTTTATTTCGAGTGCGCTGTTTCTTGGATTTTTAACTTATTGAGGATATGAAAAGAAGTGTTGTTAACTACCAAACAACCATTATGAAAATTAGGTCAATAACCTTATTTATGATTATTCTGCAAATTTGCCTTTTTATGTTAGAAAACAGGACTATAACTTCATTAACAATTCAAGCTTTTAAAGGCTTCGGCACAAACGAGTATAGCTCTTTAAGTGCTGGTATGTTAACAAGATTTCAAATATTCAGTACATTATGATTTTGCATTTTTCAAGAGTCCATAGTAAAACACAATAACAACAGCTTAACCTTAAGATTTAAGTTTATTAGGGTTTAGCCCAATAATTAGTTATGCTTAACAAATTGTTTTCAGATGTTAATAAAATGAATAACATTATTTTATTATTTGTATTTAATTATTTTTATTTTCAAGCTTTAATTCGTTAATTATTTTTTTTTTATTTCTCGATGTTTTCTGAATTTAGTACTGAAACATTATCAAAATTGGGATAGTGATTTAATTCAGCACAATGAGAAGATAATGCTGTTTTTTGCGAATTAATATTCCTATATTTTTGGTCTGAAAACAATTATAAACGTCGTTACATATTATAAATGTTTAAAATTATTAATACACCAAACACACAGAGAATTAATTTTAAGGCAGACACAGATAATGTAGCTCAAATTTACAGACATTTAGTAAATAAGAAATAATTTAATTATTGTTTGTACTTGTTGATCGCATCACGTAAAAAATACTGGAATAATTTTAATAAAATTTTGTGACGAGGAACCTTAGTAATTTGGTTCAGATATATGTTACTTTTTTATCCGCAAAAATATCTCATTTCCAGGAGAAAACAGAGAACAACGCAATTTTACCGATTCAATGGTACTGCAAACTTGGCAGCATCTTTTATTTTTAAAAGCGGGATATTTTAAGCACTATTTACAGAATTCTATAACAATTTAAGAATCTTTTATAAATTTTAGAATTTTATATAAAGCCTTTGTTCTTGAGTGATTACCCAGGGAAGGGTACCTCTATATAAAGTAAATACATAATGAAGCATTACAAAAGTAAAAGTCTTTAAATATGGTGTGGATTACTTTCAAAGTATAATCGAACAAAATATTTTCAGGACTCCTATGACGAGAGGGCACATACAGTTTATAAATAAATAAATTGGTACAACATAACACAAAAATTACGTTTTAATTTCTAATATTAATATTTAAAACTATTTTATTTTGACTTTTGCAATCAACTGGGTAATTATGTATATAACTGAACTAATCAGTTATTGGTTTGAAATAATGTTTTTTTATTGAAGGATCTGTAGGTTCTGACAGATATTAGAATACGTTGGTTGTGTTCTTTTATCTGAGCTGGTGGATTTGAATTAGGGAAGCAAACGTTAAGTACTCGTTGACATATGTGAATACACATTTTAATAATAAAGTCGTATTCGACAAAATTTGTAAAGGGCCTTTACGGCTTTGCTGTCGCTAAATCAGGCGATCTATAAGGCCAATTCTGATTACTGTGTTGACGACTGCGTGGAAAATGGTACTGTCTTTATTAAGCAACATGTCTTCCACATTAATATTTAATTTAGATGTAAAGAAGTCTGTTTTAAGGATACAATTTTGAGTAACTTCCAGCTTAAAACCAGTATCAAACACTATTAAAACAATGTTAAAACCATGTGATTAAAAATGCTTGACAATTTTCATATTGCATATTGCTTAACTGTTGCTTAGAAAAAGTTTGCAGCGAAAGCAAAAAACAAAAGCAAATAAAAGAAGAGCAACTCATTTGCTTAAGCTTGCTATGTGTCTCTTTCTGCAGCAAAGCAATCAGCAAAGCAATTACTTTAAAAACATTTGCTGTTGCTTAAGCAATAAGTTGTCTTATATTTTTATTTTTGCTTATGCTTAACTCTTTACTGTGAAGTAGTGGCTGACTACGATTGCTGTTATTTGGAAATTCTTTGACAGTAAGAGATTAAAATTATGGCGCCACGTGTAAATAAAAAAAACTAAATTTTGAAGAACTGCAAAATAAAGATTTCCAATATTGTTTTACAGCAACAGCAAAAGAAGAAACACACATTAACTTATTGCTTAAGCAACAGCAAACGTTTTCAAAAAAATTGCTTTGCTGCAATTTGCAGCAGAAAGAGACACATAGTAAGCTTAAGCAAATGAGTTGCTCTTCTATGTTTTGCTTTTTGCTTTTGCTTCGCTTATAACAAAATGTTATATAAATGCTAAGGAATTCATTTTTTTTTATTTGCTGAAAAAGATGTAAGCTAAGCAAAGATTTTTCTGCTGTTGCTATTTTTAAGCAAGCAATTCAAACCCTGGTTAAAACGCGTTTGTGTTTAAGAATTTGCAGAATCATTACGAAAATTGCTCATCATCGGCTACGCTATATTACTGGCAAATTATATTTTTAGGGTTGCCAATATTTTAATACTAAAATGGCGGAAAAATTAAAATTGCAAGATTTTGTTCACCATCATATATTTTTTATTTCACACATATTTTTTAAATAAATTTAAAAGCCTAATATATAAAGATAAGCAAAAATATAAATAAATAAAGTCACTATTCATTAAATCGTACAGATTTTCCTATTATGTTTTATGTAGTTACCAACACTTATTTTTGTGCCCAAAAAAAGTTAAAAAGGAAAAAAAATAATAATATACACAAAAATTTAAGTTATTGTCGCGTCACTGTCGTGTTTACTGTCTTCAAAATATTCAAGACAATAGTTTAGACAATTGAAAAATTTGCATGTATTAGTGTAAAAGCGTTGATGTGTTGTTATTGTCTTAACAGCATTATCAAATGTAAACGCAGGATTAAGTCCTAAAATTTCCTTTAAAACGAAGTAATATTTCCTTTCGTTTTTAGTTCTATGGATCTGGTACCGTTCAAACAGGTTCACATCTTCAAAATCTATGTGCTTCAACAAGGTTTCTTCTTTTCATTGAAATCAAAAAGCCTTCGACCTGTGTCAGTGTCAAGCACTACACGTTATTGTGTAAATTAACATTTAATATTTTAGATACCTGATAATTACTTTTTTCATTCCACTTTTCGCTATATTATATAATATTCAAGTAGAAAAATTATCAAAAAATATAAAGTTGACATGATGGATTGAAATCTAAAAGTCCCTATGAGGTAACCCTTTATAGACAACAACTTTTTAAAGTTGTTTCTTAAACTTAAGCGCATTAGCAAAATAAATAACCTATTGGGTTCATGGTATTCGTCTGAATGAAGTTTCTCTGCTAATGTAATTTTATACGAATTTATTAATAATTCATAAGCAAATAAATATAAAAAACAATAAAACTAACTTGAATGCAAATAAAAAATTTGCTATGGAAAATAAAATTTTGTTGTTGCTTTTGTTATCATTTTTTTTTAAATTGTTGTTGGTAAAGGTTTAACGGGTACCAAATACAACCATAGAATTTAATGATAAAAAATCACTAATGCAAAATAAACAAACAGATAAACAGGCATACATACATATATATAATCTAACTAACAAGACATACATATAATCTGTCAATAATTTAATATCAGCGTGATTTTATTGTAAAAATCTTATTTCAAATGTGTTTTTGCTGGGTATTCAGAAATAAACTTCAACAAAAATTTTTCGTAGTATTCGTAGGTTAGCTATGAAATTTATGACAGTGGGTTTGACAAGCTGCAGAATGTGTTATTTATATAACGAATTATTAAACAACTGGTTGAGACGGAGACAAAATCCACAAATTTAAAATACATTAACTCAACTTTTC
Organism: Phasia obesa; assembly: GCA_949628195.1. Lineage (NCBI taxonomy): Eukaryota > Metazoa > Arthropoda > Insecta > Diptera > Tachinidae > Phasia > Phasia obesa. The sequence goes on along the minus strand of OX451216.1, from coordinate 68,933,015 downwards.
TGTTTTCAAAACTAAAGTTTGTCACAAATATAAAGTAAATTGAATGTTGTAGTTTCCTTCATATACATTTTGTTTTATAACTAAACTCTGTTGTAAGATTTTTATGCTTAAAAGTATTTTTTTAATTTTCATTTTGTCTATTGTCAAAAGATAAAGGCAAATATCTGAGAATTACAGTCATCTATGAAGACACCTTTTAATTTTTTATTAATTATTGTTATTAAAAGCCACAGGTGGAAAAGGTATTTATAAGTTTGTCATTCCGTGTGCAATATCTACAATATTCATTTCCGACCCCATAAAGTTATATATTCTGGATCCTTATACATATAGAAGTTGATTAAGCGATGGTCGTCTAGACGGACGCGTCTGTCCGTGTTCGGGATGACATGTCATTTGCCAAGGCACCAGAAGAGATAAAAAAAATTTAAGCACACCAATCTGTCAGGCATAGTTTCGAAAATTTTCGTATTGCAATTCAGCAACATCGAATCATTACTTTGGAGGCTGCGGGCCAAAAACCACGCCCAACTATATTTTTTTCACGTTTTTTAATATTTTTCGGCTTTAATGATTCTCTTTTGCCATTTTTGTGAAATAAATATTAGACCGTGACAGGTAGATCGCAACGAGTGCATACAGATCTCGGGGGATCAATAACCCCCTGCGAGGGGTGATTTTTGTTTGTTTTTAGGTTGATAGGGTTTTTCTGCTTTGATTTGTATTAGAGACCTTAATAGAAAGTAATACACATAGAGGTAGCCAATGGACCCACAGGGTATCCACTGGTAAATAGGAGCAGTCAAAATCACATGGGGGTCAATATGAGGATTTTTTTTTATAAGGATTTCTTTTTGCTTTAGTCTGATCTTTCTAACTCAATATAGATTGCAGAAAGGCCCTAAATTTAACAAAAAAAAATTTAATAAAAATTAAAATTTTTTTTTTAAATATTTTCAAAAAGATATTTTTACAGAAAAATATTCAAAAAAAAAATTTATAAATTTTCCAAAAAATTTTACAAACAATTTCTAAAAAAATATTTTTACAAAAAAATTTTTACAAACAATTTTCGAAAAATTAAAACAAAAATTTCAATATTTCTTTGAAAATGAAAATCATGACTGTAACATAACATATATTCAATATTAAGAATATACATATGGATGTATGTGTGTAAATAGAGTAAAAAATTTGTTTTTAAATGCGTTTGATTTTTAAATAGATGAGATCTCTGTTTTAAAACTTAAATGCATTTAACACATAATCAACATCAGGATACCAAATACAAGCTGTCAAAAATAAAATACACACGTTTAAAAGTAAACGATTATTTTAAAGCCAGTATAGATAGCTACATGGCTACACGACCACCGTTGTGGCGTAAACTTAGGCTAATTTCTATTTTATTCAACAAAAAAAAATTTCACAAAATTGCAAATTACAAATTCATGTACAAACAAAAAGTTTTGAAGAAAATATTTATAATTTTTTAAAAAAGTTATTTAATTTTATAAAAGCAAAATAAGTATTTCTACAACAATGTCAGAGTTTACGATGTAGCTGTCGTCTTCAATATCATTAAGTAGCTGACAACATGGCGACAATTTTAGCCAACGGAATTTGTTTTCATTTAGCTGCGTCACCGCTGGCTTCTATTTCTTTAAAGTATGAATAATGAGTTTTTCTCATATGACTTATTTTAATTTATGTATCTAAGGAGTCAACAATATGGATAATGCTGTACATGTCTGTATAAATAAAATCATCGTGGTGAAGGGTATAGAAGATTTGGCACGGCCGAATATAGCACTTTTACTTGTTATTTATTATTTATTTTATTAATTATTACATATCCACAGAAAATTTCCTTGGAATCGTTTACCTTATAAAAGTGTCGTTGCATATTGAGTATGCATGTTCTGCCCGCTAACTAAAAGAAAAAATTAAAAAAGTTGGAGCAGGGTACCTAAAAATTAAAAATTATAATTTTTTTATTGCTTACAACCCACTCATTTTAAAACATAAGTTAATGATCAAAGTATCATTTTGTAGGTATTAACTAGACCTTTAAGAAACAAATCAAACAAAATTTTAAGAAATGCTAAGCTCTAGAAGAATTTGAAGCTGTCAGGTATTAAACTTTGAAAACACATAGCGCTACCTTTGGCAAAAGGATGGTTCCCACCGTCAAAACTTAAGCTGAGATACTCCTCTACTATGCTCATGTCATTTTAAATCAATCGTCTTAGCCCTTTATAAATGGCTGAATTATTTCCAAAATATTTTGATTCTGCCCCACTGTGAACTTTAACCAATTGCTTAAATAATTTGTGAGTTGACACTGAATTTTGCCCGCACTAACTTTAGAGATTTTTCTGGTTTCTGGTTTTCTGATTAACTCGAAAAAGTCCAATTGAAGTGTGGTTCCGTATGGGACACCTTTTACTATAAAAGTCAAACTTTTACTATAAAATTCTGTGAATATTTTTGTAATTCAGTGTTGAAATTGTTGGAATGTAAAGGAGATGTCCACGATATTTATTACTGCCAAAATGTTACATTTATTACGATTACATTAAATGTTACAGAACATTTTAGTTCCGAACGGAACACACAAAAGTTCCGTACATGAAATAAAATAGTAGAAAAAGAATGTTAGGCATACATCTTCATTAATAACTTTCATAAACTAACTTTTGATGTTTTCCTAGTTCCATATGGGTCACAAAAATACTAAAAGTCGAGAATAAAAACCACCAAGTATTTCAATAGGAAGGCAGCAAGTTAGCTAATAGATCTTTGAATATGACTTCAGGTGTGCCAACTTAAGGTAAATAATTTACCTCTAACATGTACTCTTTAAAGGGGACCGTTAATAACAGTTATCATAAAAAAAAAAACTCTAAAACTCTTTATCTTAGAGTCAACGGATAATCTATTCTGTCATATATCAATAGATCTGTATTGACGAGCTTTTTCAGAATCTATGGTGATCTTAAAAATTCAATCTCAACTTCATAGTTAAGAGTTATTTTTCAACGAAAAAAATAAAAGTTTAAATAAAAAGAGAGTTTTATTTTCCCGTCAGGTGGACAAATTTGAACAGATGCCGCTCAATACCATTGTAAGAGCATAGCATGCTCTTTCCACGCTTCTCTGGGTTGCAGAAACAAACTGTTGTTTTTTTCCCAATTTTCTTGTTCTGCTCAAAATTCGATGTAAGCGGTGAAATGTTAATCAAACAATTAGAATTTAAAAACTTACATTATTTTAATGACGATTTATTCAATTAAAATGTAAGGTGATTGTATCTATTGGTTATAAATTTACATAAAATGAGTTTTATTTTTTGACGAAAAAATGGCAAAATAAAATTCTTTTTAACCGACTTCAAAAAAGAAGGAGGTTATCAATTCGTCTGAATGTTGCTTTTTTATGTATGTAACCGCAGAACTCAGCCATTTCTGAACCGATTTTAAAATTTCTTTATTTGAAAGGTTATGCTTTCAGGTTGGTCCCATTTTAAAAACAGTTCATTATATTAAAAATTAAAGGGTGTCCCCATACAACATACATGTTTTTTACGTGTATTAAGAACCGTAAAGGGCACCAAAAAAATTTAAAAAAATTGCTTACCGCTATAGCTCTCAACAGCAGAAATTAATAAAAAAAAATTTTATTTAAAGGGTGTCCCCATAGGTGACATAATATGACCTATTTGAGTCTATCTTTTGAACCGTTATAGACTAAACCTTGAAAATTTGACAGAATGTCGATTACTATGACCGTTATAATAAAATGTATAAGTATTCAAAAGTTTAAATTAAAGAGTGCTCCAATAGTTCATTTAATTTGATGTATGTGGCCATACTTTTGAACAGTTGTACACAGACCGCTGAATTTTACATTGAACCTGTAGTACTAAGTCAGCTGTAACAAAAAGTATAAAATTTGAATTTGGAAATAAAAGGGTGTCCCAATAGTTAATGTAATTCTATGTATGTGGCCAAACTTTTGAACTGTTAGAGACAGACAGCTGAAATTTACAAGGAACCTGTATTGCAAAGTCCACTATAGCAAGTATACAATTTGAATTTAGAAAGTAAAGGGTGTCCCCATAAATTACGTAATTTAATCTATATGGCCCTATCTTTTGAACCTTTAAACACAAACACTTGAAAATTAGGCCGGGTGTCCGAATAGGTGATGTTATTTGATCTGTGTGCCCCTATCTTTGAAACCGTTATAGACAGAGGCTTGAATGGTGTCGCCATAAAAGACGGATGCTGGTGGAAATAGCTTAACTTTTGAACAGTAATAGGGAGAGGCTTGACATTCAATAGTCTTAATTTTTTTCCCTCTAATTTTGGCCCATTTTTTATTTGGTTTAAATCTAATTCTTACAAATTACTTCTTACATTTTTAGTTTAGAATTGGTGCCCTTCTATCTGTTTTAAAGTCGGTTTTTTTTGCTAGAATTATTTTTTTTAATTTTTGTTTATTTTTATGTATGTAGAAAAATAAAAATAATTTTTATTTAATTCTCAAAATAACTGTTATAAAATAATTTTTTTAAAACGATAACTGTTATTTACGGTCCCTGTTAAGAAGGCTGAAAATCACTAAAATCACTAAAAGCAAATTAAAAACAATCTTTTTTTAAAACTTAAATTAAATGTCTTTAACAGCATGATTAATAACACATGGCTAATTCAATAAAAAAAAAATATACCCTTAGACTCACTTTTGGAATGGTTGTACAAGGTTTTTTATTTTATTAGAGCCCAAAACTATGCTTCACTTTTCTAGAACTAAAATGTTTTTAATAACTAAATCTACAGTTAGCGACAAATAAAAAGTCCTAAATCACATAATGGTTAATAAATAATTCGCGATGCATTAGCAATATCTTGATGCACAATAATGCCAACCTCTCCTTTTGTATTCGGAAGTTGAAGCTGTTTATAACACTGCCGAAGCCATATTCAGTGATTCTCGTAGTTAAATAAATGATTTGCAATACATAAAATTGACTTGCGTTCTTACATACTCGTATGTATGAAATAAACAGTTTTAGTTTTAAAAAGTTCGTTTTTAGAACATCAAATAAATTTTTTATTTAGGGTTATAAACCCTATTGCTTTTGCTAAAATATCTGCCCGCCTCTCAGAGTCCTCTATCTCATTCTTAAACAAGTTGTTTACCATGACCGCTATAAAAGCAAATATTTAACATTAAAGGGTGTTCCAAAAGGGACGTGCTTCTCACTTACATGGCTTAATTTTTTGAACCGTTAGAGACAGGCACTTGAAATTTAAACAGGGTATTTAGAACTATATTTGCTTTACTAACAATTATAAGAAATAATCTCAAAATTAAAGTGTGCCCCAATGTCGACGTGATTTTCCTGGATATGGCCTTATTTTCAAACCGTAGTAGGTAGACTATTGAAATTTTTTAATTAGATATAACTGTGTTAGCTCTAACAGCAATTATAAAAAACTCGAGGGTGTACTGTTAGCGACTAAATTTTCTCGTTTATGGCCGTATGTTGTAAAGAGTAAAATGCAGCCACTTGAAATCCACATAGAGTATTTTAAATTTTGTTTACTAAACTAATAAGTATAACAAATAAAACTCCAAATTACAAGGTGTCCTGATACTGACGAAATTATCACGTAGATGATCTTATTTTTTAAGCATATTAGGGTCTTCAAATTATCCAAATAAAAAGTTATAACAATTCCTAAAAATTAAAGGGCGTTCCGTTCATGTAATTTCTACGTGCACGGCCTTATTTTTTGAACCTTAATAGACAGACGTTTAAATTCACACAGAACATGTTAAAATTGGTCCGCTATAACAACAAGTTCAAGTCTCACTTGACTCTCATTTTAGCAAATAATTATTAGGGTACGGAGATGTCGCTCTTAATGAACTTGGGTCCCATAATAGTTTACACATTATTAGGGTTCCCAGTCATTATGGTCATATTGACAATGACCGGGAGGACTATCTAGCCAACCTAGCGACCCGCAACAGATACATAGGACCACAACCGTTTTTGACGTATCCAATGATTATGCTAAAGAAAAAAACTTATTATTTGGCCATATCGCAGTTCTCTTGCCATTGGGAAGCTCTAACAGGGAAAGCAAAACTTTTTATCACATTATATCGGTGTACATCCCAAAGGATACTATCACTCAATAAAAGTGACCTAAAGCTGCATACGGTATCGTTCATTGGACATTGTGGTTTTCGTTAACACCAATTCAATAACAGTAAGATCCACATGATGAGACTTCTTATACGTAGGTATAATATTTTTGGTTATTTCCGTAGCCTAGTACTTGTTTGCTGAACATATAGGCTGTACAAAATATCCTTTGGGTCATGGTACAATAAATAAATATACAATATGAAATTAAAATTTATTTATTGACGAACATTTTTGTTAGAATTGTGTAGTATGAATTAAGAAGTCTAATATAAATTGTTAAATTTTTTACAATCACAAAATTAATTGTGACCAGAGGAAAATGGTCAGCAAAATTGGCATGTTTTCCACAATAATTTAACAAAAAAATAATTAAATAAAGCTAATAAAAGTGATTACCAAAAAATATTGTAACTATTGTGTAACAATTATTATTGAAGAGATTAAATTTTTTTTTGTAAAAATATTAATTTTTTGTCTGGGAATTGTACCTGTACTCCATTGTAATTATACGAAGTTAGAACTGAAATTATAATTGTATTGTAACACTTAATGTATAAGTCTACGAACATAACATTTAAGTTAATTATAATCTCGTAAACGACTTTATTTATACTAAAGATTTAATTAGTTTCTTATCATTTTTTAGACAAAAAAGAAACACTTTTTACACATAAAACAAAATATAATTAAAGTTAAATTATAATTCCAATAAAATGTTTGTTGTAAATATAGTTATTTAAACATTTAACATGGTTTATTTTTGTGTGATACTATACTCAACATGGTTATTAATCAAAATTATTAATTTCAACTATCAGACTTGGGGGTCTGAATTTCTTATCAAGTATAACTAAATCTAAATTGGTATTTAATTAAAAAAATGTAATTGGCACTCCTTAGATGCATACATATCGTTAGCTAAAATACAAAAAGTCGTAACTAACAAAAATAAAATTTTACAACAGACTAAAAAAACACTGTGTAAAATGAAAACTTTATTTTTCGCTAATAAAAGCGGCCTTTTTGATCCCAGAAATGTTAAATTTTGTCAAGACATGTAGTTTAATAGCATTCATGATAATCAATCAAAAACTCAATGTAAAATTTTTTGTTAGTTAAGCCTTTTTGTATTTTAGATAACGATATATCGTTGGATTTTATTCCATTCACACAAAGCTTTTAACAAAAAAAAAAAATTGTCGTATGTTTTAGTAGGTGTCTTTTATTTAATTACACATTTGGTCGAACCTGATTAATCAAAATATCTTCGTCATTCACCGATACACAATGAGTGATTTGGAAATCAACATTGGAGACCTTCGATTTTTTTAATTTTTTGTTTTTGCCAAATTCCCACTGTTTGAAGCCATTAGTTATGCTTTCTTTGTTTAAATTAAACAAATTTTGTCTGTATGTTCTTAATATACGATTATTTTTTATATCGACATTTGTCAACACAAATTCATTGCTTATCAAGGCTTTTATAAAATCAAATTAAAAATTTGTACACCAAATATAGCAAGAAATCTATGCACATCCCACAGGGGTTTATAACTCTTTATTTTGGAAATAAATCCCACTAAAGATATATGTACATATTGTTGCAATTTCACAAAGGCAAAGCAGAGATGTTTTCCAGTAGAGCTACGGAAGTTTGACCGAGTGAGTAACACTCCAATGTGTCGAAAAGGGACCCATTTAGGAAGTGGTGCATGTAGAAGGTAGTCCCCCTACATTAACACTCCAAAGTTGTGTCCCAAAAGTTTATTTATAATTCAAATGTGAAGATTTTTTAAATGCAGATAGTCCTTGAAATATCTACAAAAATGTGCATACATGTTTGAGTTACTCCTTTAGACACAGACAAATTTTTTATTTTAGAATTTTTAGAGATTGAATTGCTTTTCAGTTGCGTAAAATTTTGAATATAATTAAGTTTCATCCTAATAGCTCGTTTTGTTAATCTGAATTGAGAAAATGTAAGGGTTTTTTTCTCCAAGAAGGTGATCTAGCTTGTTTCCTTATGTAAAATAAACTAGCTTCGATACTAATACACATATTTTAACTATTTTAAAGACAACCTGTAACCAATGGAAATAACGGAAAAATTCGGTTATAAACTGCAACGGTTCTCCGTCTAGCCCCATCCATAACATAATCAACTTTGAAACAAAATTTATAATTTGTTGTAAAATTCCTTCGTGTACATTTAACATTTGATTTATAAATAAACTTTTGGTTACCAAGCCGGAGTAAGCCAACCCCTTTTCTCATAAGGGGCATCTACTTTTCCTCTGTAAAGTTTCATTAGACTAACTTTTTGGCTTCAGGAGCTATCGAATTATTTGCAAAATAAATAGTTTTTAAACCACTGTGCATTAGGGTGGAACAAAATAGAATATTTTTTTAATTTCAATGTGCAATAGTGATAAAAAGTTGCTTTTATAATTGTTAAATCAATTGTAAAATTTCAACAGGACAAGAGGTTCCGCAATTCCATATGCCGCAGATAGAAATAAAAGGAGACACTCTAAGTACCTTAAATAAGCTTTAGTCCGAAAAAAAACATCATTACAATATCATATCTGTCCCTATCTTACTACAACAAAGAAAAAAAAACATTTAATAAAAAAAATATTTTTCATGTTTTAGGTAAAAAATATAAAAGTTACAAAATGACGATGGACACAATTACCAACGTTTCACCCTACTGTGCAACCTTGCTTGTCTAGTTCCTTATCAATTTTTAAGTGACCATGTTTGAAAATCAATTTTGGACGAACCAATTGTTGAATTCTTCTCATAGCCAAAAAACGTTGTCTACATCCAGATAATCTGTATGGTATGAGCTATTTTTTTTTGTAGGGGATACCAAAGCAGACCACGTCTATAAATCCCTTTTCGAACCCCTTCGTTCCTCAATGATTTCTGGTATCCTACGTTTAACGTACTTTCATTGAATCCCGTGCTGTCGCAAGCCTTTTACTCTCGACTGTAGTTATTTCAGGCTGGCGACTGATACATGTCGAAATTCTTTCTCATCACAGAGAGTATGGTAGATACCTAAGGCTAAGATCTCTACAGCATCTACATCCACAGCCAGTCTGCTGGACATCTACACAAAATGTGCTTTGCCGTCCTAAACCTTTTTTGTAGGCACATTCTTCAAGTATAGTCTTACTTCATTTCTAACTTGTCCACTTAATACTTGAAGTTTCTGTGACCTGTCACTAACGCATTTAACCATTGAATATTTGATATATAGAATAATTTAAATTACAAATTAGGTGATAAATAAGGTGGTAAATATTAAAGTTAAAATATTAAAAAAAAAAAACAGGGCAGCTTTGGGTACTGGTAGACTTCATTCTCACCAATTGATGATTGAATACAGTTTTTCTCGTATTCCTTTATCTGAGTTTGGTTGGGTAAATAGATGATGTTTACAACTAAACACTACCCAAAGTAAATAGATACGATGAGTGCTTATGACGGACGTATGTAGCTATCTAGAAAATGCATTCCATTCTGCTGGTGTCTAAAATTATATTTTTACATTTTTTCTTTAATATTGATCTCCTAATTTGTAATTTAAATTATTCTTTCTTAGAGAGAATAAGAGGAACTTAAGCTTGACTTCAAATTTTATCTGCAGTTAACCATTTGTAGGCAATAAGTATATATCCAAGTACCTTCTTCGTCTTCCTGCAAAATGGTAGTGAAAAATATGAGTCGTTGGTGTGAATCAAACGCACAATCCCGGAATAATAAACCAGCACACTACCTACTATTCCACTGAAGCACCGTATATGCTACTTAGTATTATTAAGTCAAATCAAGCAGATGCAAAATACTTATTTCCAAGTCCGTCAAAAATGTTCACATTGATTCAGTTCGTTTTAACAAATTTTTATTTAATAATGAGAAATTATTTAAACAAAACATTATCGAATGCTTCCCTAGACCTATCTTTATTCGCCTATAATTTATTATTAAAATTTTTACAATAAAGGCCGAATTTAAACTGAAGCTATTAATACATTTATTTTTTTTTTTTCATTTCTTTAAGTTTCATTATTTTTTTTTTTTCTTAAAAATATCTATGAAAAAAACCAAAATATACACCCTTTAGCCTTCTTTTCTGTTATTATAAATAAATTACAATTTTAGTTTTATTAAATACAATATTTTGTCGTTTGTGTCCTTTGGCTGTTTGTAAGACAGAAAAAAAAGAAAACGTTTAAATGCGAATCCTTATTGTAATTAATAGTTAATTGACCTTTTTGATGTCGGCTACAACTAAAAATGTTATTTACCTTTAAGTATACAAGCAGTTATACTCTGTGGCAGACTAACAGTCGATTTAGCAATTAGATGAGCGGCCTTGTAACAACTGAAGCAAATTTGAAAGAACATTAAGGTCAATATATTTTTAGTAGCACATTGATGCAGATGTTGTTATTTTGCTAATGAAAAAGTGTGATTTATATCACAAGGACCTTTTTATAATTCAAACAAAAAAAGAAAATGCAAAAGCAAGCTGAAAGCTTGCAAAAGGTTAACACTAATTTTAGTATAGAGATTCTTAATTACGTTTCTTCGGAGATAATTATGCTTCTTAGACGTTAAACAAACAAAAATAAATCGGCCAAGTGCGACTTGGAATCACATACAAGGGATTCCGCAACACCGAATGACATTAAAATTTATACTAAAGTACACCGAATAATATTTTTACACGGTAGATTGGTTCCCGAAAAAAAAACATATAAAAAAAGACATTGATCGTATGCAAAAATAGGTGATTGGTTCCTTATCTCTAAAACATATTAAAATTAGTTAAAAACGGGGATTTTTTAAGAACAAGAATTCATGTTTATTTTACTAAATTACATATATATATGTACCTATAAATTATATTTGCACTATTTATTTGCATCTCTAGTATAAGATGAAGACTTAACAGATAGTTGTGTTCAAGAACTCAATGATTGCCTAATTGAAATTGAATTTTGTTATAGGAAGTTCTTACTGTGGCTTCGTTTAAACGGAAAATTTTGACAAGAATTGTTGAGCCTTCTTCAATTCGAAGGCGATCTAAAATTTTAATTTTGATTTCTAAAGAAATGTCTTTACGTTGTATTTTTGTATTTGTGGTTTTCGACGTCTTCTTTTAGGGATGCATTGATAGTTCACAAAACATTAACACATTTCAATTGCTCTTACAAGTACAATTGCTTGTATGCACCAAAAGGGAATTTCTATAAATTTGTGATACGAAAATATTCCACAAAACTTAAATTTTACAAAAAAAAAAAAAAAAATCTAAGCCCAAATCGTGCTAAATAGAATAAAATCGTGTAAAAAAGTTATTTTTTTTATTTTCAAACCGTGTTAAATCAAAACCGTGTAAAAAGAGAATTGGGTGTATTACAGTAATTAAAACTGCTTGACTATTTTCAATGCATATGTAATTGCTTAACTGTTGTTTAGAAAAAGTGTGCAGCAAAAGCAAATAAAAGAAGAGCAACTCATTTGCTTAAGCTTGCTATGTGTCTCTTTCTGCAATCAGCTAAGCAATTACTTTGAAAACATTTGCTGTTGCTTAAGCAATAAGTTGTTCTTTATTTTTATTTTTGCTTAAGCTTAACTCTTTACTGTGAAGTAGTGGCTGACTACGATTGCTGTTACTCGCTGCTTCAGTCTTAAGTTTTAGAAATTTCTTTTACAGTGAGAGATTAAATTTTTTAAATTATGGCGCCACGTGTAAATAAAAAAAAACTTAATTTTGAAGATCTGCAAAATAAAGATTTCCAATATTGTTTTACAGCAACAGCAAAAGAAGAAACACACATTAACTTATTGCTTAAGCAACAGCAAACGTTTTCAAAAAAATTGCTTTGCTGATTGCTTTGCTGCACAAAGAGACACATAATAAGCTGAAGCAAATGAGTTGCTCTTCTATGTTTTGCTTTTGCTTCGCTTATAACAAAATGTTATATGAATGCTGAGGAATTCAGTTTTTTTATTTGCTGAAAAAAAAATGTAAGCAAAGCAAAGATTTTACTGGTGTTGCTATTTTTAAGAAAGCAATTCAAACCCTGGTGTATTATAATTAAGGTGCTTAAATGGTCTGAATTGTCCTATCAGCTTAGAGTTATACACACAGTTATTCTCGTATCTTGGAAATATAAAAAAAAATTAGAAATAAGAAATTGCTGTTCGCAAAAGTAGGAGCACTAAGCACCATTATTATAACTTGCCTTTAAAGTAAGTTTTAGTTAAATTTCACTTTTACTCAAGTAAGCGATAAAGTGAGCAATAACTATTTTTCGTTATTACAACTTTATTGTAAAATAAAATTAATCTTTTTGAAAATATGGCAGTACAGTAAAAAACGCTGACAACTTTTAACAAAATAAATTTGTTCTTATAAAAGTAGTGGCAACGAAATACCATTCATTTATTTGTTTTCTTACAACAAACCACAAATTAATTATCTGTGCAACAAACAAACGAAAATATTTTATATACAACAAACGAGATCTGTTTTCCATTTTTATGTTTCAAATGCAAAATTAAATTAACATGAATTTATTATTCTTCACAGATTAGAAAATACGGCAACTTTATAGATGACAAAACATGGCAACTTCAAACTCTAATATCTAATGTTAAAAGTCAAAGGCAATATGTTCTAGCTTAAAGTATACTTATAATAACGATAAACTACTTATCTCCCTGATAAAATCCTAAACTTTAGCCAATGGCAAGTTATAATAATGGGCCTAAGTGCTCTAAAAACGAATCTTATTTTATTCCCTAGATAGAACTCTTATCCTATACTCTAAACTCTAATGGAACCTTAATATGCAATTTAGAGTTAATAAGGCTACAAAAGCCATAGAGAAAAACTGGACTATTAATCCCAAAAACGCCTAGTCCACACTAATGTATGGACCGCTGGTCTGTTTATCGAAATACTGCGTACCTTAACTCTGACGATTAAGAGTTCACTAGGCTATCGAAGGCCTTGTTTACTATATTAAACTGGCTCACGGCCAACCTAATAGCCAAACAGGTGGTATTAAAGCTTAAAGCAATCTTGGCATGAATAGCGCTGAACTTTTCACTTCGGGATGTGCTTCAGCAATTCCTGGTAATATTTCTTATTGCTGAGAAACCCAATGCCTTTAACTTTTAACATCAGATATAAGAGTTTGAAGTTGACATGTTTTGTCATCTATAAAGTTGCCGTATTTTCTAATCTATGAAGAAAAATAAATTCATGTTAATTTAATTTGGCATTGAAAAATAAAAATGGAAAACAGATCTCGTTTGTTGTATATAAAATATTTTCGTTTGTTTGTTGCACCGATAACTAATTTGTGGTTTGTTGAAAGTAAACTAATAAATTAAAGGTATGATGTTGCCACTACGTTTATTTTATTTTGTCAAAAGTAGTCGGTGTTTCTTCTTGTACTACCATATTTTCAAAAATATTAATTTTATTTTACAATGAAGTTGTAATAACGAAAAATAGTTATTGTTCACTTTATCGCTTACTTGAGCAAAAGTGAAATTTAACTAAAACATACTTTAAAGGCAAGTTATAATAATGAGCCTAAGTGAGCCAACAATAACATTTAACTATCACCTAATTTAAAGGCAAGTTATAGTAGCGAGTCGTGCCTGAAGTTTTACAGATGGATCCAAAAACAGACGCTGGAGTTGGGGTAGGCGGCAAACAGGCTGAGGTACATTATGATTGCAGGAAAACTGCTGGCTTGATGAGAACTACTCGAGAAAACCTGAGCTTTCTAGTGGCTGTGCTGCGTCATTGGTTTCCATACTAGGAGAAAAGGAAAAGACGGTGACCCTCTCTAGTGACAGACCGGCTTTTCTTGGCAGCTGAAATCTGCTAGACCTTGTCGATCTATCGGGCTGTGACACTGTTTGGATTAATTCCTTTATCCGGGCTTGGGTATGATATAGCACTAGACCTAGTGAGGACTTCCAGTAACCCTATGCTGTACAAAATAGTTACACAAAGGGACCATTAAGAACCAAGCTAGTCGGTTTTGAATACCCAACCGGTGAACTACTGCTATCAGCATATTTTATCAATTTTTTCATCGTTGTGCTTAAAATATGCATATTTATGTATATTTTCTTAAGACATTTCATGTAAATTTATTCAACCAACTCCAACTCTAACTCTCTACAAATTTTCAAGTTTTTAATTTCAACTTTAGTAATAAAATTTAAATGTTTCACAGCTCAAACAACATGGTCAAGATTTTTTCCAATGAGTTGTTGATGAGTTGTTATAGCTTTCTTTTACTTTCACTGATTGTAAATTTGTGCAATCCTTTTTTGAGTTCTTTTTTACACAGAACCATAAGAAAAAGTTTTTATTTTAGAATCTTCTTAGTCTAATGCTGATCTAATGGTACAAGCGAAATAAAGCAAATTAAGTACAATCCATATCCATACATATATATATATATATATATATATATATATATATATATATATATATATATATATATATATATATATGATACATACATATGTAGTTTACCAACATTCCGCATGAAAAACTGAACAGAGTATCAGGCTTAATACAGAAAATTATTCTTTCCTTTTTAACACCTAAATATAAAAAATATTTTTTTAATATACTTGTTTTCTTTGTAGTAAGATAGGGAGGGGTAGATATGAAATTGTAATAATTTTTCTTTGACTAAAGCTCATTTAATATACATACATATGTACTTATAATGGTCCTTTTATTTCTATAATACAGTTTTTGCGGATCCAAATGTGTATATTCATTTGATAAATTTGCACCCTACTCCCATCGTGTTCAATCTTTACAATTGACTTAACAATAGTATTGGCAAATTTCTATCACAATTACATATTGAAATTGAGAAAACTATTTTGTCGTTCCACCCTACAAATACGTAACAAATTTTGAATACAGAAAAAGAAAAATGTTTTATGTATTTATTTAACAACAATTCGAATTTTTTGTTCACGTTTCTGGTGGGTAGACGCAACAGTTGTTTGTCATTTTTTTTTTTTTTTTCGTTATTATGCCAAAAATAAAAGTTTGCAATTTGTTTTAATGTCTTGGTTATTTATTTATGCCTGAATAGCTGTATATAACAGGGTTGGTACAATTGTACAGGTGTGGTACTTAAAAAGTACACCGCTACTACACCAATGCCTCACTTAGTACAATCCAAAATTTTACCCAGTTTTATGTTGAAAATGGTCTTTTTTATGCCAACTGTAGTTATCCTGTTTTAACAAACTTTACGAGAAATTTTTTACTTTTGCCGTTACTTTTCAAAACTAAATTTAAGATTAGGTTAGAAGCAGGCCCAGAAGTATATATCGGGTGTATTATAGTAGTTTATTATAGTTGCGTCAATGGTGGCTTGAGTATTCGCTTTCAATACTTCAAGATTTGCTGGTTTGTCGGAGTAAACCAATGACTTAACACAGCCCTATAAAAAGTTATCCATAGGCGTTAAATCGCAAGAATGAGGGGCTAAGTGAAGAGAATCATTTCTGGAAATAAGTCTTGTCATCAAATTGATTTTGCAATAAATCGATGACTAAGCGCACTGTATGGTAAGTTGCGCCGTCTTATTGAAACTAAATATCATTGATGTTTGGCTGATTAACTTTTGAAACAAACATTTTTCATTCATCGTAATGGAAGCTCTGTGGTCATTGTGATATAACAGCAATATTCTCTTCGGTACGCACATTTCTTAGTTGTGTTGATGGTTTTGAATCGAGAAGAGTAAAATTAAAAACGAAAACAATTAACAACGAATTGCTTTCTGACTATGCCAAAATGTACTTCGTCAATTTTACGGTCAACACAGTTGTCAAACCATATTTATCGATATTGACGGATCTCAGCAGCTAATAAAACACCTGATAGATGGATGGTTTCGCACGTTGGTTGCTTCGCATTTCATAAAAAAAAATAGAGAATACGGATATAGATATAGGATAGTGAACAAAACAAGCCAATAATGTCAGAGATACTTTAGCAACAGCTGTCTTAATATCTTAGTAGAACCAGTTAACCAGCATTATGGGCTGTTAAAATTTTACGCATCCCCGAATTTCACAGCTTACCTGTCGCACAAGGTCGTTACATACAAAAATAAAAAATAAAATACAACAGCAACAAATACCTAAGTAATACGCAGTTTTAACTTCAGTTTTAAAATTGCAAATGATAAATGAAAACGAACTTCAAGTAGGTGCAAGTGTGTACTCATTTATATTCCTCTCTCCTCTCTCGCCAAAAAAGAAAATTTATTTAATGTAAACAGGGAATGATAATGACAAATTAGTTACCAAATAAAATATAAACCTGTATATAAAAAAACATAAATACATATGTATTTAAGATTATTGGAGACCGAAAATTACAATTTAAGTACTCGGTTGGTAGTACCAACTTGGTACAATTCGACAATTTAATTTACCGTCCCTGGGTCCCTGGTACATAGTATGTATGTTTGAAAATGCCTTTAAACCTACACACTTCCATGAATATCAAATATGAAACATAATTATGTGTTTGTACAATTTTAAGAGCACAGTATGTATGCTCGAGTATACACAATTGGGGATACACCAGGTGGAATATTAAGTCGTATTGTCATAACAACGTATTACTTGACATTAGTACCAGTAGTCGCTGTTGTCTTTCAAACAGAAATTGCTCAAATATTAAAATCGGGTATCAATTATGTTTATTATGCTGTCGCAAGCAATATTTTCTTAAATTTATTTTCTATTTTTCTGAGAGTGTACTTTATCCACTAAAGCAACAATTATTGAAATTAAACATTAAAGTGTGTCCCCGTAGAAGGCTGTTTTGACGTATGGATTTATTGATCTTTACACAGATTGTGTACTGCATTTTCGCTAAAATAACGATTATGAGAAATAAAATTAAAAATTAAAGGATGCCCCCATATAATATGGCCATGTCTTTTAAAGCGTAATACTTGAGCCAGAATATGTTTTACTAATACCGCTATAAGAACAAGTCATAAAACCATAAAACTAAAAAATATATGTAGACTGTCCTCATGCAATGATTGATTAAGACGTATATTGTCTATTGTTGTTTCACTGGGAATTCATTCGTTTCCGGTATGGTATAGGAAAATGTTTATTGAAAAGCGCCGTTTACTCAATCTTTGAGGTTAGGATTTCAACGCGAAGGCTAGACATCAGCTAGTTGACCGGAACTGTTTATTTAACATATTTGCAGCCAATCGATATATCACAACTACCATAGAGATATTTTTAAAAGAAAATTTAAAGCGTGGTTAATCAAAATCTACAGACATAATTAAAACTGTAACACGACCATTTCTGTACATGAAATTTTTTTTTTTGTAGAATTTTTGTCTGTCTATCTGTCTGTCTGTATGTGTTTGCATCACGTAAAAACTACTGGATGAATTTTATTAATATTTTATGAGAAATTACCTTAGTATCAGCCAACCTTCTGTTAGCAATGAAAGTTACTTTTTGTTTATTTGTTTTACTTCCAACATTCGTTTTTAGTTAACACTAATCTAGTATCAAACCAAACTTTGTTGCGCAATCTTGTTGCGCGGTGCTTTGCTAACCGAAGGTTGGCTGAAGGAAACAACAAAATATAAGGTAGTGGTAGACTTCGTTCTCACCAACTGACGATTGATAATTGAATACAAGTTTTCTCGTATTCCTTTATCTGGGTTTGGTTGGTTAAATGGATGATGTTTACATTAGATACAAGAGTGCTGATGACGAATGTGGCTGTTTAGAAAATGTGCATTCCGCTCCTGCTGGTATCTAAAAATTAAATTTTCCCAATTTTTCTTTAATATTATCACCTTATTTGTAATTTAATTAATTCTTTCTTAGAGAGAATAAAAGCGAACTTAAGCTTGATTATAAATTTCATTGTATGTAATACATAAACAGTTCGAATAATAATAATTAAAATTTTCAAAATTTTGGAAAATTTTAAACACTATTTACAGAACATTACAATAAGTTTAGAATTTTATATAAATTTTATAATTGTATATAAAGTTAATGAGTTATTACCCGGGCATGGTACCTATATAAATAAACCATAAGCACTATAAAAGAAAGAGTCATAACATTTGGTGTGAATTACTATCAAAGCAAAGTCGCACAAAACATTGTAACGCGCAGACGAAACGTCAAGCATTGCTGGTTTTTAAAAAACATTAAGTTTTGTTCTATCAAGAATAATAATAATAATAATAATAATAATAATAATAATAATAATAATAATAATAATATATATGATTATTTACAGTGAACTTCTATGCCAACTTCCACAAATGATACGAGTTTTTTTTATTAGTTCGTTTAGCTTTTCTATTTGACTTTGGGATTAATCAATAAATAATATAAAATAAAATGATAAAACTTGTAAATAAATACTGCGCGGAGGGCATGGTGAAACGTAATACTTATTATAAGGGCCCCCGCAGACTGCAGACTTATTATCGGCCGATAGTTTATTCGGGTTGGGCTGCAAGTACGCAAACAAAGCCAACTAAACAGTTTGGTTGGTGGACAGGGCGCAGACTATCCAACAGCCGGCCGACCATTCTCGAACTAGTTTGTAACTCACTGTTGAAGCGGTCTCACAATAAAAATATTGTCCAGAAAAATTAAAAATAAAAATCAATAAAAGATTCCGAGATTATTAGGTGCATCCCATTCTCAGTGATTATTAGTTAGTGGAAAATTTTACACTATGTATTCCAAGTTACTTGAGTACCCCAAACAATTTTTCAGGTAAAGTGCAGGTCTCGACTTCCTCAACCAACTTTTCGATAGAACTTTCTACAATCAACAAATGTAATTAGTGCGACGCCATATTTAAAATTCACACACACGATGCCAAAGCACAGAGTGAACTGAACTATCGGCCGTCTAAACAATCGTCATGTATGCACAAGTGTGTATGAGCCAATACTGATTAAACAGTCGGCCGATACACGTTAGGTTGAAAATCCTAATAATGGCTCTTAATTGAAAATTTATTTTTTAAAAAGTAATCAATTTCAGGTTATAGTAAATAAAATTGTGCATCACTAATTATCTTTTTCATTTTTCTATGTCATCTACTTTTCGAGTTGTGCATTGTCAAAGTTAAAGTTTTTTTTTCAAGTTTTTGAAAACAGTGGTAAAAACTGCAAAAAATTTTTTTTTTTCGATTAAATTTTTGTATTTTCCTAGCATAGAACTAATATTTTTACAATGGAACCTTCATCTTAAGGTATTTGGAAACTCGAATATGTATCTCAGTTAAATACTTTTGTTGTAGAAATATTTTTAATATTTTTTTGAAAATTTGTGTAAAAAACAATAATTTTTCACTTTCAAGTAGAAATTCAAATCCGGTTTGGAGAAGCTCGGGTAAACAAAAAATTTTTGGAATTTTTCATGATATGTCTACTTACAAATCATATAAAAACATTTTGCGGGTTTTTTGCGATAAGAAGGATGAAAAATTGTTTTCTATTTCAACATCAAAGAAAAATTCGTGTATGCTTAGCAACGCACTCACTGCATCAATTATGTGTGAGTACATATATGTACATGTAGTTTTGCAGTAGTGAATGAAACCAGACCACAAATACACAATGAGTTCAGACAAATAACCGGAGTCATGTACTGTTACCTTTTGGCCAGTTATCGGAGGAAGCACAGGAAGCTCGTAATAAAGATGTTAAATCATACAGAGAACTTTTTTCACGGAAATGCAGTCGTGAAAAGTCTAGTTTCAATAGATTTTTAATAAGCTCCGATCCTATTATTAGTAATAAAAAATGAGCAAACTTTACAAAAATAAAATTAGCGTGTTACCACAGCAGGTATTGGACCTTCTATTATTATCTGAAATTTCTGAAGAAAATAATTCCGATGATATTTATTTTTGTGACAGCGAATATGAAGACTAATAGTATTAAACGCAAAATGTAAATTTATTAGTATGGCCTATTCCGGGAAAATTTTGTATACGAAACCATTTACCGATTTCGTTGAATTTTCGTATGTTGAGTTACTAACCTAAAAAAATCAAATTGCTCAAATTTCATTAATTTATCTTTAAAAATGGAGCTACCAAAGCAATTTGAATATTCATACGAGCTGACAAACGAACACCCTGCCGTTATAAAAATTGTTTTTTTTTCAAAATGATTTTTTTATGTATTAATGACCCACTTAATACTACGAAACGAAAAAATTAGCGCTATCTCTAACGCCTGAATTAAGAGCCGTTTTTAGCAATGTCAACCCAATGTGCGATAGTTGGCCGAGAGATTAGTTTAAATGCAATCAAAAAGCCCATCAAATGTTTTTATCGGCCGATACTGAATCGGTACTGATCAAGAAGCCGACTAAACTATAAGCCTATAAAAGTCTGTGGGGCACGAACTAAAACAAATAAATACCCAGTTAGTAAACTTGAAGAAAGTGTCAGAAATCCGTCTGAGTGAATCCAGAGAATTTACATCTTTTATGGTGCTGACAGTTCTTTGGTAAAACATAAATGTAAAAAAAGCTAAGTTGATGTTATAAAATTAATTAAGTTTTAAGTACATTTACGGTGTATTTATATACTTTTTCATTTAAGCTTTAGTGATAGAAAGATGATGGCGCACGACTCAAGAAACCACCTGAAGTTTAAAAATAAAAATTATCAGTCTTCCCTCGTACTCGTCTTAAAAATATAATTAACAAAATAAAGCACTAGTTTTTTCTTTGAAAAATTTTGACATTTAGTGGGCGAACAAAAACAAAAATATATTGAGGTCTGCCACCTTAAATTAAGTTTACCTATTATGTACATACACAAACAAAAAACAAATTTTAAGTGGTTTAAGTGGCCCAAAAATAATTATAACTAAGCAAAATATAAATTTAGTAAATGAAAATTCCTGGAAACGTTTTAATAGTAAATTATATAGAGCCTTCCTGAGCAGCAGAGAATAATCAAAATTAAAAACAACAAAATGGTGATAAAAAGAAAAGGAGGTTCCAATTGTTGTCTCCGGCCTTAGTCTTGCTTTCACTGCCTTGCTAAGAAAATTGGGTGGGTGTCAACTTAGTTTTCAATATTTGTTAAATATATTCGTAAATATGAGATTTTACTTTTATCTTAGTAGTATTTATTTGTTTAATAGATTGAAGAACGTTTAACATTTTAATATCTGTATGTTTACACAGAGTGATTATATATTTTATCTTTCTTTAACGAAGTATTGCTATGGCTACTGAAGAAGTGAAAATTGAGTTTATTAAATGCCATTCTCCACATCATTTATTAAATACTTTTTTTCAATAAAATAAATTTGTATTTACTTTATAGCCACACAACCCTACATACACTTCTGTAAAACATTACTGTTGAGTTGACTTGTAGACATTTAGGCTACTCGTTGGTTATTTTATGAGCTGAAGTGTTAATTTTGATTCATTTAAATAGCGAAAAATACAGAAGGGCATTTTGCCAATCCATCCGGACATTAGGCCAAAAATTAAATTTAAGAAATGTAAAAATTTAAGTACGCAGATCGACAGACAAAATTCTGCATCGAGTAGTGAATTTTTAAGGCTTTTGCTCGAAATTTGTCGTTTTGGGACACTGTTAAAATGAGCAAAGTTGAGAAAATTGCTACGTTTTTATCGACTTTTTACGATTTTGAGAGGTTTGGAATATTTTCTTTATTGTAGCTAAACGAATAAAGATTTTAAATTGTTTTTTTTTCTATAAAGGATATTTTCAGAAAAAAAAATTTTTTTATGATAAAAAAGTCGATCGAAATTAAAAACAAATATTTCATGTTCACTTTTTTTCCAAAAAAAATAGTAAAAAGGTTTTTGAGAGTGTCTTTATTGCGATCCTAAACATGTTATATATCACTGTGCCATTTCTTTCTGTGCCATTTTCTTACGATTATTTGCAAATTTCACCTTTTTTCTGTTTTTGCTCACCTTGCATAGGTAGGATACGAGTAAGAAACCATTTTGTCGGTCATAAAATGTTTTTGATTTTCAATTGTTTTGAATAAATTAATTTTTAATATTTTAAATAGAATTTATTGTTACTATTATAAATAAATTATTACCAGTTGCAGTTTTTTTTATATATAATATAATAAAACTGCAACTTTCTGTCCGCAGTGTTCGCATCAAGTAAAAACTACTGTATAAATTTAAATAAAATTGTTTGGAGAGGTCCCTTAGTATCTAGGTTAAGATATAGGATTTTTTCCCGTAAAAATATATAATTTCCAAAAGAAAATAGAGAAAAAGTAGTGAAAGTACCGATTCATTGTTGCTGCAGACTTTGCAGCAACTTTGATTTTTAAACACTATTTACAGAATCCTACAATAATTTTAGAATTTTAAATAAATTTAGAATCTTATATAACGCTTATGTTTCTCAATAACTACCCAGGGATGGGTACTTCTATATATATATACATAAACCATATCTGAAGCACTATAAAAGTAAGAGGCTTAAAATTTTGGGTATATTACTTTCTCGCTTTTTACATTGTGCTGAAATTTGTCGCTGAAATTCTTACATAGATGAAGAGAGGGCACAGAACAATTAAAAGGGGCGGGGAACACATATTCATATACATACTCTTACAATTAGTTTTCTTACCTAATTCGTAGTTATAATTATGAAGTTTAAAATGTAAACAGATGCGTCCATCCGCACAAATTGCTGCAATAAAAATTACACGATATAAATACAAATAAAATTTTAAAGAAGAAAATAGATCAATTTCAGCGACATAAGTTGCATAATGTTTTCGGGCTCCTTCGAAGCTAAATCGAATAAAATATTGTAAGGACGTTGACAAAGTGGCGGACACAATTAGTTATGCATAAATAAGAAATAAATTACGAAAATATATTTTATTAATATTCTTGGGTGGTTGGCATTGGTTAGGAATTGGGAAGGTACTTTCTCTTCCACATAAAAGCTTAAAAAAAAAATTTTAATTGTTTCTCAATAAACAACTTTCTAGAACATATGAACTTCCTAGGAATTATTCTTAACACCGTTTACGTAGCGCTTAGGTAGCCGCAAAAGTGAAAAATTTCCCGAAAGTTTTAAATTCATTTCGACTACCTAAGCGCTACCTAAACGGTGTTAAGAATCATTCCTAGGAAGTTCATATGTTCTAGAAAGTTGTTTATTGAGATCTTAGGTTCATTTTTGTAGTTGATTGTTTAATTGAATTTTGAACGGTTTGCTACCTATGGACCTGAACAGGGGAAAAAAGGTAAAAAAAAATTGAATTTTTTAAAGTTTTTTGCGATTTTGACCTTGAAGATGAAGTTTTTTTGATTTTATATTTTAACAATTTTTGTTCTTTATGATAAGCGCTACAACTTAGAGAGTATATCAAAATTTCAAACGGTTTGCAAAATATGAGCTTGAGTAAATGATCATTTTTGTCAAAAATGACATCGAGGCCCCACATCTTTGAGGGCCCATAAAAAAAACCTGGAGGACTTTGGGCAAAACTGGGAGACAGGGGTCTTCTTTTTTTGGTCTTTTATGACGTAGTGGTGTCCGTATATGGTTATTTTGCCATGACTTTAAAAATTACACAGTGTGTAATTCATTACTTTGAATAATTACATTATTTTTTTCAAAAAACTGTTGTATGTCACACCGCTCACAAAAGGAGCGGGGCGAAGATGTTATTTTAGAATCTCCTGGGTCAAAGTTTTTGAATATTCGCAGCCCTTAAAGTTGGATTTGCTAAACGAAAGTGTGAGAAAATATAAAACAAAATTAAATTTTCCAGAGGTAGGATTAGTTCTTCTAAGGGGAAATTTTTTCTCCTTGGTCCGATTTTTTTTTATTTTCAAGCCTTAACAGTCTAAGGCCATAGATATTTTGATTGATCTAGGACCACTCAACAACTTTTAAAAGCCAATATAAATTAAAAAAAAGTAATGTCCGGTTAGATTGCCAAAATACCTCTATGTGCAGCGATAAATTATAAAGCAACCCAAAACATATACAGGGAATTAAATGACAACAAAACAAGTCTGTTTTGATATTTAAAAAAACCCAAAATATTAAAGTATATTTTGTAAATGAGCTAATCTACACACTACTCCAACAAAACTAATGCAGACTTATCAAGATTGTTTGTCTTTTCTTTTATAAGTATGAGAACATAGACCTTTAGAAGATGTCCCCAAATTAAGTATGTGTTCGTGCTTTAGCACTGAAAGTATCTCTTTATTGTTTGTGTATGGTAAATTTTCTTATTTTATAATTTAATTGTATTTGTGAGTACATAATTTAAAAACTAATAGGTACAGCATGAATTGATGTAAAATATATTTTTTTTACTATAAATAATCATTTAAAGGTTTGTGTTTTTAATGTAATAAAAATAAATGCTATAATGAAAAAAATAGTGGCCTATATAAACTTCTTAATTAGGTGATAAATATTAAGAGTGTAACATTTTAGTAAAACTGGAATTCTACTGTTTTAGTGAAAACTAGCTGTGCCCGCCACTTCGTCAGCGTCCTTCAATATTTTGTTCGATTTTGCTTTGAAAGCAATCCACACCAAAAACCCTTACGAATTTAGTTTTTTTTTTTAAAGAGATGTAACACGCAATAAAAAAAGATAAGGCAGATGGTTAGTGCGATAGTCAAGCTTCGCAAGCGCTTCTGGTGTTTTTTAGGCGAATTAGTTTCAAGCTAGCATAGCCAATTAATAATTATTTTACTTCGCCGGCGATTTAGTGCTATGTGGTAATACCGGCGTTTTTAATGCCGCCTTAAGATATGCTACGTATCAGTTTATGTATTTTTATACTTTATAAAAAGTAAAGTATTCATATCCGGTTAGGTCAACTGCGTACTTTCACTGCTTTTTCTCCACTTTCTCAGATATTTTTGCGGAAAAAAGTATCCTATATTGATAATCCAAGAGTGATTGTCGAAAAACCAATGCACTCACAAAGAGTAACTGTTTGGTGCGGCTTATGGGCTGGCGGCATCATAGGGCCGTATTTTTGCCAAAATGAGGCCGGTCAGGCAGTTACTGTGAATTGTGTTCGCAATCGTGAGATGTCCTAAGGATACTTAGGTACATCCTCAAAATATTTTATTAAAATTCATCCAGTAGTTTTTACGTGATGAGATCGTCAATAAAAAGCAGACAAACTGACAGACGGAAGTGAGTTACTATTTTATTATATGTATAGAAGATATAGATTTGATGTGCTTTGTTACCTTTGTGAGGGTCTCAGTGTATGTATACACAGTGGTAACACTAAACAGGCAACGATCATTTTTCTATGCCTTTCAAAGAAAGCCTTTTAAAAGACATTGCCTCTCGCTTCTAAAAGATCCAGTAGACATTTCTACTTTTCTTATCATAGAAGTGAAGGAGAAATGTGAACTCATTTTGTATTGCAAATATATATATATTTTTTTTTATTTAATTGCCCTTTATCGAACTAAGTGCTGCTTGCAATTGAGATGCCCTGATAGATCGATCAGTAGTGCGCTAGTCTATCAGTTTAAAGGTTGATGGTTCGATCCAAAAAATTAAGAAAATATGATATATTTCAAATAATAAATTAAATTAAATTTAGAATGCTTAATACAAATAGAACAACAATAAAAATCTTGTCCCAGAACATTTTTTAGTTTTTGCTACACAAGGAATTAAATTGATGGCGTTCTAGGAGAACATTTTCTAAAGACCTTCTGGAACGTTTCCCTGCAGAAGCGAGAGTGGAAGGTCTGCTCCGCAATGATAACCTGTATAAAAAAGAGATTAGATATTATGTAAAGGAATGACTTGAGCCTCCAAAAAAATAAATAAAGAGGCCTTCTTAGCAAAAACTAAGAAAAATTACTTAGACGTTTTTAGGCAATTTTTCATATTTATTTTGGTGGACTAGATTGAAAATAATTTGTCAACACTAATTTACATGTGCTTTTACTATTGCTTATCTGATATCTTATCTTGTTCTCTTCTCTGCTCCTCTCTTCTGGTCTCATCCCTTCTCATCGCCCTTCATTTGTCTCATTACCGTTTGTCATCTCATTTCATATCTTCTATGTTCCTCTCTTCTCTTCTCTGCTCCTCTCCATTCTTCTGATCAAACTGCATTTCTTTTCTTCGTTGGTCTTCTTTTCTTCCATCTTCTCTTACACACAGAAAAAACTGTGTCTAAATACCTAATAAAATAGAACAAAATTTATAAGATACCTTTATGGTTTTTTTTTCAAGAAGAAAGTCAAATTATTTTAATAAGAAAAACCTTTTTGAAAAAATCAAGAAGAAAACTTAGGATTTTTATTAGGTATTCTTATTGTTTTTTTCAAACAGGGTTTCTTCTTGATTTTATTAGGCTATCTTGTTTTTTTATAAAAACATACAAAATTAACAAAAAAAAACGCAAAATAAAAAACTGAAAACAATTGGTATATTACTTTTTTGGCATCTCCTTTAAAATTGTTTGCAATGCTAATCAATCTTTGATTTCTTTCTACCTTTTCTTTTTGTGACATTTTATTTTACCTTCATATTATCTTCTATTTTTCCAGGGGTGAAAGGTCAGGGAGCAGCTTCTGATGGATTGTCTTAGAGGGGGTTGAATTCACATAATTTATAAAACCTAAAAAACCATGGTGAAAATTTTTCCTCTGCCAGGGATCGAACCTGGTATGCTTCGTTTTGTAGGCACGCACTTAACCACTATACCAAATGTATATTTTATATTTTGTGTTTTAACAAATAGTTTCTATGTTGATTTCTATAAACGAAATAACAAGAAAGCTAATATAATCAAGAAGATATCCTTATTAAAAAAATTAAAAACTTGATTTACACATGATGATATAGGAACCTTAATGAAATCAATCAGAAAAACCCTTTTAAAAAATCAATTAGGTAGCCTAATGAAATCAATAAGGAATACCTTTCTGAAAAAAATCAATAAGGGAGGCTAATGAAATCAATAAAAAATCCATTTTTTATACAAATCATAAGAAAATCTAATATGCTGGCAATCCCCTTAGCCTGAAAACATTTCATAGAGAAAATTTTTTGCTCTGTGTACCTTCACGATCTTCTCTTCTTGTCTAATTACTTAAACACAAAGGGACCAATACTTGGACCCAAGTGAGCAGCATTGAGGCTACCTGCTTAACCTAACCTGTCTAAATACTTAATTTTTCTTCTCGCATCTTCTCTTCAGTATGCAGTGTATATACATTTTATTATTCATTGTATTTTTAAAGTACAAAAAAAAAGATATACCGCTTTTCTTGGCAGTACATGATCCGCAAATGATTGCAAAATCCGTGAAACAAACATTATTTTTGACTTAAAGTATATGGACTTAAAAAGTATATTTTTATTTTATACTTACTTTGCATTCTAATCTATAAAAAAACAATGCATAGGCGGCGCATAACTATTAGTTTACTTCTTTCAGTTCAACAACTGCCAGATTCTTTCCAGCCTGTCCAATACTAATTGTGATAACACATTCTGAAAATAAATATTTTTTTTTTATATAAAAACACTATCATCTTGATCCCTGTTCATAGCTCTTTTGGAAATCTTAGGTTCTGTTTCTTCAATGCAAGCGAGGAAATCGTCTAAAAAATTTGTATGAAAATCACTCAATTTCTTGAGTTATTTCTATACAAATTTTCCACACGAATCTCTCGCTTGTAATATAGTAAACACACATTAATTTTCTATTCATCCTTTTCAAATTATGCGTACTCGTTACAAAAATTATAATTTATTTTCATACTAGCTGTGCCCGCCACGTCGTGGGGGTGCTGATAATATTTTGCTCGATTTTGCTTTGAAAGTATTCCATACCTATTATAAGGCTTACTTATATAGAGTATCAACTAAAGTAAGAAGAAACTAACAATAACAGACTTTTATAGCCACACTAAAGTCGTCGTATACTCACCAAATTTTAAAAATTAATGCTAAATAACAAAAATAATGTAAGCACATAATTACCTAAGTATGTATTTCATAACCAAATTATACAACACGTAAGCGACTTAAAACAAATACAAATTTTATTCAATTGGCGATTTGGCAGTAAGTAGTTCATATGTTTTTAGCGCCATCTGTGTTTAAATATCAAAAATTAATGGTGCCGTGCCGTATAAGTAGTGAAAACGATCTGTGTTTTAAAATATACAACTTTTAAAAATTAAAAATTTCGTGATGTACTAAGCAGTGCTAAGTTCCTCCTTAAGCTATGCTACATATCAGTTTATGTATATTTTACTTTATAAAAGATAAAGTATTCATATCCGGTTAGTTCAACTGCTTTCTCTTGGAAATAAGTATGCGGAAAAAGGTATCCTATATTGGGACCAGGATACTTAGGTACATCCTCACAAAATTTTGTTAAAATCCATTCAGTAGATTTTACGTGATGCGAACGTAAATTAAAAGCAGACAGACAGACGGAAATGAGTTACTACTTTATTATATGTATGGATGTATGTATGTCAAGAACACAGTTGATTTCAATCGAAAATTATAAAACAGAGATGGTAAACTTTTTTGTAGGTAGCGGATAAAAACGTATTATGAATAAACTTCCACATATCGAGTACATAAGCTTAAACGGTATTTTAGTTATACACTGGATATGTTGAGTACCTAGACAGTGTACATTTTTTCATTAGGAATACAGCTGTAAATCTTTTTTTATACTGAACCTGAATACCGGTACTATGGGTCTATACCGAAATAAATAACGATTTAGTAATACACGTAAATGTAATCTAAAACTTGATTTGTAAAATATTTTTTGATTCGCTTGTAAAATAAAAATTGTAATAACTGCTCGTATCTTGGTGACTACAAGTAAGTATTTACAGTGAAAAAAAATTAGATAATAAAAACGTAGAAAAATATAACAAAAAATAATAATAACAATAATAAACAATTTGATTGTTGGTAAACAAATACTAAAGAAAAAAAAACAATTAAATCGAATCTAAATGAATAAGGAAAAAAATACCAATTTTCCTATTCACCTCTGTTAAGTTTAAAAGAAATAGATGAAAACACAAAACAATCAATGAACCCAGTCAGTCAGTAACGTGTGGCAATGAAAATGTGTCTACAACAATTAAACGTCATTTTAAATAAAACGCTGGCCGAAAGAAGACCATGAAGGTTACAAAAACAATCTAAGCAAGTGAAATTCATACACCATAATATTTCTTTTATTTTAAATTTTTCTTATAGGCTTAACATAAGTAACAAAGAAAAAAGGTTTATAACAAAAAAGAAAACCTCAATAAATTAGCAATCAATACAGATATAATCATAGCTATAAAGCAAAAATAAAATATTAAATATCAAAAGCGTTTTACAACATAAAAAATAATAATCATCAAATTACAAAAAATGTGTTGCAGTAATGCAAGTAAATAAATGAAAGTGAAACAAATTTTTTAAAACCTTACAAGCAAGAGAAAAAAACATAAACTAAATAATTTTACACTAAAATTTTATATAAAAAGAAAAAGGAAACGGAAGAGAACAAAACAAAACAAAATGTACAAAAGAAAGGATTAAAAAAGAACTATAAAATTAATTTGATATAATTTTTACGTTATTATAAAATGCAAATTTTATTAACACTAAATTAAGTGTTGAGAAAAGTTACATGCCACACAAAAATGTAAAAAGTGCTGTAACTATCGCAACAACTACAAGTACCTGTCCGCGTTTTCCACAACTAAAATAAACCTAAAAAACTACAATGATTTGAAAACCAATAAACTACGAACAGACAAAACCTATTGTATTACTTGATAATAATTTTTGTTATTAAAATAAACTAAAATAAAATAAAATAAAATATCATATCACACTTATTTATTAATTTATGCAACCACTACTTTTACAAATGATTTTTATTACACGAAAACCAACAACAAAGCATATCGTATAACAATTCAATATCATTCAAATTGCGCGGGCTCTGATTGAAACTTAATTACTCTTCCTTTCATTTGTATTTATTCAACAGTGATTTGAAAAAATATAAAGACATAAAAATCGTTATAATAACTCTATAATTATTTATTTATGTATATATGATTATAACGGTATTAACAGTTATTTCCTCTCTTTTATAACTCTTAATTAAAGTGCGAATTTTGTGAACATTTTATTGTTGTTTTAACATTTCAAAAAAGAAAAAAAAAACTGTCCAATCAAAAGGCTGCCAACATTAGTCACATAAGCAACAATATTTTTCTAGCAATGCGTGTCAAAGTGGGCAAACGGATATGGCTGAAGAGAAGGCGCTCAAAACGTGATAGTTTTCCACAACCCAGGTATTTATTTAAAAACGTTTCGTATTTCCCCCCCCCCCCCCCCCAAAAAAAAAAATTAAATAGTTCCTTTGTAACATTAAGGACTTAGGGGCAACTTATGAATTATTTTGAAGGTTTTACAATCACTTTTTCCAAAATATTTTAATTTAAAAACAACATCTCTGGTTACCTGATAAAGATAAGGTATATCAAATTAATGCTAACATTATATCTATGCCTGCATAAACTGATAGGTAGTGCGCTAGTCTTAAAGTCTGGGGGATGATGTGGGGTCCATTCCCACGAAATACTCTAGGATTTATCTGCATACAAGCCAAATGCTTCGCAAATAGTGATGTTTTAAAAAATCTTAGGTATTTCACATTCTTTCGGGCATAAATAGCTATATTTCAAACTAGCTACAGCCGGTTGCTTCACTACCGACATTGCACATTGGTCGATCCCATTGACAAAAAATAAAAAAGTCTGAGTCAAAAGTTTGTCATCAGATATGTCATCTCTATTACTTATAAAAACAAGGTTTATAGTTGTTTTTGTTTTATTCGAACTATACTCTTTAAGAACAGATTTAAGAACGAGATCGGGTTAACAGATGAATTTTGCTGTGTGAAAAAGTGAAAAATTAAGCAGGGATCGCAAATAATGATTATCCATCACATTTTAAAAGAAAAAATCATTATGTTAGGGATATGCTACATGTACAAGGAGTACACCATTGCAATCGGCTTTAAGGGGACTGTCCGTTCCACCAATGATTTTTATTTTTTAAGTTTTATTGAAAAAAAATCAAAAATAATTATTTTTCGAGTTCTATTTTTTCCTCAGACATCAATGATTACTTGTTGAGTTTTATTTTTCGCTTGGAAAATAAAAATTATTCTCTGAGTTTTATTTTCTGCTCAGAGAATAAAAATTATTGTCTGAGTTTTATTCTTTGCTCGCCATTAAATGATTGATGTTTAAGTTTTATTTTCTGAATGAAGAATAAAAAATACTCTCTGAGCTTTATTTTCTGATTGAAGAATAAAAATTACTTTCTGAGTTTTATATTTCACTTAGAAAATAAGGATTATTTTCCAAGTTTTATATTTCGCTTAGAAAATAAAAATTATTTCTTGTTTTATTTTTTACTTAAAAATAAAAATTATTTCTTTCTTTTCTTAATTTGGACATATGTAAGTATATAAACAGTACTTTTTGAAACTTTTTAACTAAAAAACATAGAAATTAGTGTTTGGTACTTTTTCTTCATTTCAATATTTGGGGGATAATCGTGTACTTTGGTACTTTTTTGGAACTTTTTTACTAAAACATATAGAAATAATATTAGTATCGTTATTTGAGTACCAAGTAAAAAAGTACCAAAGTACACGTTTTATCCCCCAAATATTGAAATGAAGAAAAAGTACCAAACACTAGTTTGATACTTTTACTAGATCAAAAGAATGCCAACTAAACTAATTTCTATGTTTTTTAGTTAAAAAGTTCCAAAAAGTACTCTTTATATACTTACATATGTCCAAATTAAAAAAGAAAGAAATAATTTTTATTTTTAAGTAAAAAATAAAACTCAAGAAATAATTTTTATTTTCTAAGTGAAATATAAAACTCAGAAAGTAATTTTTATTCTTCAATCAGAAAATAAAACTTAAACATCAATCATTAAATGGCGAGCAAAGAATAAAACTCAGACAATAATTTTTATTCTCTGAGCAGAAAATGAAACTTAGAGATTAATTTTTATTCCCAAAGCAGAAAATAAAACTTAATACATAATCGTTATGTTTAGCTCTTTGTGGAATTGTTAAAAAATTAATATTTTTTCCAGTGCCATTGTTAAAGTTCGTTTATCCATATATTTAAATTTTATATAGAGTTTTAGTTGTATTCCCCCTTGAAATCAGCAATGAGATTATTTTGGTTTATTAGGTAATATTCCAAGATTCTAAAAATGTTAATATCAACTGCTTACTTTTGCTCGTCTTTGCGTTATCACCCACAGACTAAAGCACCGAGGCCGCTTTTATGTCCAACTTTGAATTTTATGTTCGCGTTGCTCTGTTATTTTTATACATATGAAGAAATGTGTTTGTTTTTTTTTCCTCTGACATTTAATAGGCACATGTTATAATTGAAAAAGTTAGGGCTCACATACATATATTTGATATATGGAGGCAAGAAAGAGGTTCAATCATGAAAAGCTATATTAATAATGAGGGATACAGACTTAACGAAAGTCAATCAGAAACACTTCAAAATTATAATTGCATAAAATTTCAAAAATTCAGACAAGAAGAAAAACAGTTAATTCCCACAAACTTTAAACAAAATCTGAAAACGATACATATTGACCATATTCTGCAACGAATAATGGTGGATGGTAAAGTATGTAATGTCTTAACTCAAACTTCATCCGAAAAGTGTTACATATGTAATGCAAAATACACCGAAATGTACAATATTAAACGAGTTAAAAAATATTGCTTACGATTTAAAAAAACAAAAATTGGCCAAATCGGTGGATTATCGATCTTAACTGATGCGATTACCAACGAACGACATTTTATTTTATTTAAATAGATTTATTTTTTATAGCAGTTTAAAAATTGTTATGAGTCATCAACGAATCCCATTTTATCACTAAATAGTTCCGACATATTTATTAATAAGTTAACGAAGTTTCGTGATGATACCTACACTGGAAGTATTTTTGGCCGCCGACTCCATACAGCTCCGACCACTGTGCATCGTCGTCAAATAATTTGATATTAATCCTGTTGAAGTCTTTAAAATTTAAGATTTAGTGTATAAATGTATTTATGTGTAACATCGGCTTATATTTAGAAATAACTAACAGTGCTTTGTATATAGTGATATGACAAAAATAGGAGTTGACACAGATTTTTGAAACTTTGCAGGCTAATTAAGAAAAATTTTTCGAAAGTTTTCGAAAAAATCGGAACAAGGACACACCTACCCTCCATGTTCCAAAAAAAAAAATTTTGTATATTTGCTATGTTATTCAACAAAAAAAAAATGTGAAAACATAGGTCTGTAAAATCGCTCTTAAAAAAAGGACTCTTGATCCTGTCAAATGTCCTTTATAGAAAAAATTTTATAAATCTTAAATAAATTATGCGAATTTTATGAAACTTATAAATACCTATTAGTACAGATGTGCAAATGGCTGCTTTTGACTAACGGTCACGCATACTCACGGTGAAAAAAAAAAATTACTCACTCACGATCACGCGCAATTAATTTTATAAAAAACTCCTTTTACTGCTTGAAACGCTCTCTTCATCATTAACGATACTTGTATATATTTATAAATATCTTCAAAATCTAAATTATTTTCAATCTTTATATTCCCTCTTGAAAACAAGTTGATCTATGGATATTAACATTTGAGTCATCAAATCCTTATGCGTGTCTATTCGAAACCCACCCCCATAGCTTACATATATACATAAATAAATAATACCTGTGCAGCTGCGTTGTAAATGACGTTATTCCTGGAGCGAAAATGTACCTGTTTTAAATAATTTTTTTAAATAATAAAAACCAAAAAAAAAACAAATCTGACCTGCAGTTAGGCATTGGAAAGCTAAAAATGAATATTTTTAGGAAATTGGCAAAAAATAAAAATTTTTTTTTTTCACAGGGACGTTTTGGGGGTGGGATTGGAGGAAAAAATTTTATGGTTTTAAGAAGTTAAAATCTATTTCTTTGAATAATTGCATTATTTTTTCAAATAATATTTTATTTAACCGCCCACAAAAGTGGCGGGGCTAAAAATGGCATTTAAGAATTTCTTGAGTCCAATTTTAAGTTTTTGAACATTCTTTGACCTTAAAAGTTGTAATTGCTAAACATGTTGACGGGAAAATTAAAAAAAAACTTGCATTTTTCAAAGGTAGGATTAGTTCTTCTAAAGGGAACTTTTTTCTCCTTGGTTCGATTTTTTTCTAGCTTTGACAGCCTATGTCCATAACAGATTTTTCTGCAAAGTTTCATTAACCTAGGGGCACTCAGTATATTTTTAGAGCCAATATAAACTAAAAAAAAGTAATGTCCGGCTAGATTGGCAAAATACCCCTATGTGCGACGTGGCGGGCACTGCTAGTTTTTAATAATTTAAGCACGTAATTATCTGATTTTTGCGCCCTCTGGTGCCGTCAGTAGTAGCTAAAACTTAAAATCACATGGGTTCGAATTATAGTGTTAGCTGTCGAACAGTATAACTTTCGTTACAATACAAGATATAGTTTTTTTTTTGTATTTTTGTCTATGGAACAAAGCACTGTGCGTCGTTTGCATCCTGCCAATATATTGTCGATTTTACTTTGAAAGTAATTGCACCAAATTTAAAGTCTCTTACCTTTATAGTGCTGCAAATACGGTTTATGTATTTACTTTATATAGAAGTACCCGTGAGTTATTACGCAGGATGTTGCAACTTTGTATAAATTTCTAAAATTATTTTAGAGTTCTCTTAGTAGTGTCTAAAATATCCCGCTTACAAAAACAAGCGGTGATGCAAAGTTTTCAGTATTTTATCTCTATTTTATCGAGGAAGTGAGATAATCTTACAGCAGGAGGTACTTATAATTGAACCTAGGCAAGGAACCTTTTAACAAAATTTCAAAAAAATACATTTACACACAGTCAGACGGAGAAACAGAAAAAAATTCCAAAAGTTGTGTTTTGTATTTCATATCGATTGATATCTGCACCGCGAACAATATTTTCAAAAAATATTTCATGTTCAGAAACGGCCGTGCTACACTTTTATTGCATGTATAGATGTATAGATATAGATTCTCAAATTATTTTTACAAATAAAAAAGGTATAAAAGAATATGTTGTGAACAGGACTGTGTTGCATTTAAAGTCCGATATGTATTATAATATTTTGAATCCATTTTCCAGTATTTATAAAATGGACTTAAACCACTTTTAAAGAAATCTGCTTATCGACACATTTTAGACCTTTATATATAGCAATTGTTAAAAATTATAAATATATAAATGACTTCAAATCTTCATCCTTATTTGCATTATTTAAAATACGTAAAATTTATATCGAATGAAACCTTTTAGAACATCAAGCTAATAAATGTGCAAAAAATACAAACACCACAACAGTTTTCTAAATTAGAAATTTAATATTTCTACAATAAAAAAAAAATTGTATTTTAAAATATAATTTACATGTAAATGAAGGAATGAAACATGTTGACAAAGGATTCATGTATTTTGTTTAATAAATGCGCATGTGTTTAATAATGCAAAGGATATGAAATTCATTTTTTTTTTCTTAATCATTTTCTATTAAATTTATATTTTATAAGTTATCTTAAAGATAAAAGTTAAAATATCGTTTTAATAAAGAAAACCTAATTATCCTGCCAGTACTTCCAAATAATAGTAAGCTTTTTTCCTTCAATAATAAAATACACTCCAAACTTAATAACATTTAAGTAAAAAAAGCCCACTTAATACAAAAATCACTTTTTATATTGCATTCTTTGCTACGAAGATACATAGACTAAATTATATTTTTTTTAATCTTCGGGCCTAGTTGGGCCACCAGAGATGTAATCTAGTCAATCAGAGAAGTAAACCCTACAATTTTTTTGATTAATTAACAAAGACAATTATTTTTATTTCGTACTCTTTAAAGTTATTAACTGAAATACATAGAATTAATATCTCTACTCATATTAAAGCCACAATCTAAACACAACATTATATGATAAAGACGGATGGTTTCCTTTGTATGTATTTGCTATTATTATTAACAATGTTTAAGGATCAAAAAAATAAAAAAAAAAATATTAATGAAAATCTATCATATATCTAATGGTTTAATGCAAAATGTCATTTAATATATTTTTATTACAAATTCGAGGGTGTGCCATGTCTTTTAAGTGATTACTCAACCCGCACGTGGCTTCCTTAAATGCAGAACAAACAGAATAACAATGATAATAATGAAAGAATGTTGAAGAAAATTAAATAAAATATTTTCAATACATAAGAAGAGTGCTGATGACGGACTTAGCTGTCTAGAAAATGTGCATTCCGCTCTGGTGGTGTCTAAAAATTTGATTTTCCCAATTTTTCTTTAATAATATCACCTAAATTGTAGTTAAGATTATTTTTTCTTAGAGAAAATAACTTCAGCTTGACTACAAATTTCATATGTAAGCAATATAAATAGTTCGACTAATATAAAAAATCAAATCTTCAAAATTATACATAAAAAAATTAATAAAAAATACGACATAAAAAGCTCTTAAATTAATGGTTTGATCTCAAATGGTTGGATATATACGCCTCTTCATACACCTTTTTGACAATTCCATGTCGATGTGAACTAAAACTGAATTAAATAAAACAAGAGTTGGATTTTTTATTATAACAAAAATACAGTCTAAGAAATTAGTAAAAAATCAATATTTATAGGGTGTTTTTAGCTGCATGATTACTTACTATGATAATAAATACATACATACATACATACATACATACATACGTGGCATTTATTTTTAGGGTTCCGTACCCAAAGGGTAAAAACGTAACACTATTGTTCTCGCTACAATCAGGGTTGTCAGATTTATTTTCACCTATTGCGCCGAAATCGATGTGAAAAGTCGCCAAAACAGTTTTTTGTTAAAATTTGCCTCTAAATATACAATATTTTTTAATATAATTTTTTTTTTTAAATAATCACAAAAAATAAATTTAATCGAATTAGCTAAAATTCGCCAAAAATAGAAAAGAAATCGCCAAAATATATGGACACGAGAAAGGTAAATATACGCAGATTATGCATATATATAACCTTATATTTGAACAGTGATAGGCTGACACTTAAAATTTATACAGATTATATTTTATATTTTGCTTTTTTGTTGTTACAAGTAATAAAAATTAATTTATTAAAAATAAAAGGGTGTTCCCTCGATGTCACGAATTTGAGTGATTTGGCTTTTTCTTATAAACGTTATAGGCACACACTTGATATTTACTCAGGGTATTTAGTCCAATGATCTAGTATAAAAATAAATTAAAAATTAAAGGTTACCCCATATGACATGAAACAATTTTTAAAGTTGAACTGAACATAGTACGGAACCCTACGTGTGTGAGGCTAATTCACACTTGACTAATTTATTTTAAATATAATTTCACGCTCTGGCCGCCACGGCTACGAGTTACATTCCATTCGATCAGTCCAGTTTTTTACTACTTTTTCTAATAAATCTGGACCTCTGGCGTAATATCGCATGAACGAGGGTCAGTGCTGTCCACTGTTCACTTGTGGAAATAAAATTTTCACCAAATTGATTTTGCATTAAATAGTTTGTAAAGCGCACTGTATGAAAGTCGCGCCGCCTTAGAGCCAAATGTCGTTGATTTTTAGCAGATTAATTTTTGAAAACAAAAATTCAGTCAGAAGGGCTTGATAGCTGTCACCATGCACCGTAGTAGAAGCTCCTTTAAAAAGAATATTTTCTGATAACGTTCATACTGCGTAGAGACTTATGTTTTCCTAGTTGAATAAATAACTAACTGAAATCTCAAATGTCGAAGGTCATACCTTGGTATACACAGAAAAATTAAATTAATAACTCAAATCACCAATGTGTAGACCAGCTTTACTTTAAGGGCAGATCACATGCGACCGTGTTTTTCTAGTTTTCCAATTATCGTTAAATAAAATCAAACAGTACTTTAAAAACGGTACTGCGTTTACTATTTTTGGGGTAAAATCCGTTGGGGTAAAAACCGTTGAAACAAGCTACTGAATCAGACACAAGATTACATTTATGTTCGTTCGATTGTGAACAAACGTGGCACCTATCTTGCTTATAGCTCTCTTGTAAAATTAAAACAAGTAGTTCTCCCAGTTAGAGTCATTTACTGGGCGACCACAATGAGGCTAATTTCTTATATTTCATTGACAACGTGTGAATCATATTTTATATTTAAAAAAATGTTAATAAGTGTTGAACCATTTGGTTATATGACAGCTTTCCTCAGAAATGTTTCAGGTGTCTATTGCAACTTAACTTATTTCCGAAACCTAATTTGTTTAAAATTCTTGCTGTTCCTTTTATATGATTTGTAAGGAGGTATTGGTTTATCCTCCTATTTATATTGTTACGGACCACTTGGACTGTAGAAGTTTCCGTCACTCTCGATCTTTTTTCTCTTTGCAAGAGATCCCAACCCTTATCGCCAGCCGCGTATCCGAACTAATAAAAAAGAATGCAAAACAAAACTGACTGACAATACACAAACTATACCACATAAAGAAACTCGATGCAGATGGTCGTCTTGCTTGCACACTCCCATCCACGTTGTAGTACATCGTTGAAAATTTTGATCTACGACTCAAATTAGATATGATCCAACAGAAACGTAAAAAGTTGTTTTGATGACAACCAGCAAATAATAAATTTTCCCAACCAACAGCATTTAATAAAGTTTTCCCTCATTAAAAACATATTATAGATCAATCATACGCTCCGTAGCACTTAAAAAAAATTGCATGGTAAATTCGCTTGTCTGTTTGTATGTGGCCTTGAATTCAAACTTGGTATTCCAAATAATTTATTTGTATGTATTAAGAATTCAAAGTTGCCTAGTATTTATGTACACACGTAAGCTAATGCTGATCCTAAGAGTATGCTACATATATTTTATATTATATGTTAAAATTAAGCAAATTTCTAAATCAACGTAATGGTTGTATGGGAATAAATAAATTTAAATATTTGTATCTTCAGCTTAAATTTATACACTCATATTCATATTTTCTACGTTTTCATTCAATCGTTTTTCTTTAATTTCAAGCAATTGATTTACTAACATTTTGCCTTAAGCCCTTGCAACTTTTGACTTTACTCGCAACTGGAACTTAAACTTTA
Source organism: Phasia obesa (assembly GCA_949628195.1). Classification (NCBI taxonomy): domain Eukaryota; kingdom Metazoa; phylum Arthropoda; class Insecta; order Diptera; family Tachinidae; genus Phasia; species Phasia obesa. Next base: position 68,893,361 of record OX451216.1, on the reverse strand, counting down.
AAGGGGGTAAAATTAATTCTGAATGCGATTAAAACTTGTTAAAAATGCATTACATATTTAAAACAATTTTTATACTTTTAAGCAAATCTTATGAACATTTCTTTTGTAATGAATTACTTTTGGGTGGAATAGAATGGAATGGAATGCAATGCATTCTTTCTCTATTTTACTTAATTTTATTTTCAATTTATTTTATGTGCATGTTTCCTTTAACAGTCGCCTTTGCTCTTTTTTTTTTTGGTTGTAGTGTATGATTATTGTAACAAATACCAGCTATTTGTTTGTGCTGTAAACACATTTATTTAATCGTGTGAAATGGAAGCACACTAGATAACTGTCTCTACAGTAATCTAAAACTAAGTATTAGAAGGAGAATGAAGACCATGATGAAATACTTCTCATATTTATTTATACATTTTTATATTTTTGTCCATAAAAATTCCTGAAGCTTACGTGCTGTGCAAGAACATTAGGGTTTTGCGACAACCACAATTTATTAATTTAAATAATTGCATTTATCATATGTCTAGAAAATAATAAATAAAACAGAAACAAAGAAAAGAAGATATTTTAACTTCATTCCACACTATTTTTATCAAGCCATATGAAGAGTTTTTGTTTTTCATTTCTTGCTTTTGAGAAATAACAACTTTTGAAATTTGTTTCTAAGAACATATTAGCACATGTGGACAATTTGAGAGAAAACTTCTAATATGTAAAATTATTTGCATTGGCTCACACATAAACCTTCGAACTAAAGTATTTAAAATATATTAACTTCAATTATTCCAAGCAATAAATTACTTTAGCTACAATTTGCTACAGAAAGGTCTAAAGGATTCGTAACAGTGCCAGAAACAGTCAGTAACTTTAAAATATAAATGACCAAGTTTAAAATTAACTTTAAAATTAAAGCAGACCTAAAATGTTTAAACAATAATTAAATTTTGATTCTAAATATTTTCTGAAAAACAAATACATTTTTTATGGAAAATATTTTTTATGAAAATTTCGCATAAATTATATGTACGTTACGCATGAAAACAAATTAAGAATAATTACACAAAGGTTCCATTATTCACCCTTAGCGTGAATCTCAAGGGAATAATTATTTTATTCCCATGAACAATAAATTGGCATCGCCAATTGTTAGAGAATAAAATAAACATCTGTGCAATTCGAACATTCTATTGTGAATTATTCCCATTTTATTTTGTACGCGTATTATTGTAAATTTTTAATAAATTTAGATACATTTTTAATAAATTCAGAAAAATGCATAGTATTTCGTTCCGTCTTAAATTTTTAGAAGAAGAAAAAGCAATTTAGAAAAAATAAAAAGACGAAGTTTAAGGGATGCGTCCAATCCACTGTGTTTACTGAAAGTAATGCAAGTGAAATCATGAACAATTGTTGAGAGTATGTATGTATGTATTTGTTAATAATTTTTTAATAACTTTTTAAAGGTTTCAACAACATTTCCAAGCTGCTTTCAGCTTTTAAATATATCTTAGATATATTGGAACAGAATAATGTGCCAAATAGAAAGTCGTCAGCGATTCCGTTGTGTGTAAGCATGTTTACGCTTTTTTGCAGATGGAAGCTATCAAAAAGGTGTTTCCTTTTTCTCGGGATATCCACATATTAATTCCACCAACGTAGCAATCTGTTGCTTGTTTGCATTTCCACTGCTTTTAAAAATTAAAAAGATTTTTTTTTTAAGTAACAAGAAAACTACTTGCATTGTGCTTCCTTTTGTATTCCCAATCAAAATGTTTGGGAAAAAATTCACAAAATTTTTGGGAAAAAACTCACGGGAATAAAGATCGGCGAAGCCATGTTTTTTTCGAACATGCGATTTTTTCACATGGAAATAATTCACTATTGCAACTTTAGGGAAAAGGGAAAAATTTCGAGGGATAGGGGTGATTATATTTGTAATTTTCACTTCAAAAAGCACCGAAAACTAATTCTTAAAACACTGAAAATTTCAATTTTTGTTGCAAGCAAAAATTAAAGGGCTTCCGACAGTGACGTGATTTGCATTTATATGGCATAATTTTTTAACTATAATAAATAGATTCTTGAAATTTTCACACAAGGTGTATTTTCACAGAAGGTGTATTTATATAACATAGTAAAAATTAAAGTGTATACCGACAGTGTTGTGATTTGTACGTATTTAGCCTTATTTATTGAACTGTAATGGGTAGACTCTTGAAATTTGTAAAGAAGATAAGTTGTTACGGCCGCTGTGATTATTACTAAAAATAAAAGAGTGTTCCGACAGTGGTATGTTGTTCACATATATTACCTTATTTTTTGAATTGTAATAGGTAGACTCTTGATATAATCGTAGAAAGAGAATTGCCATGGCCGCTATAACAAATAATAAAATTAAAGGGCATTTCGACAGTAACATGATTTGGACATATATGGCCTGATTTTTTGAACCGTAATAAGTAGACTGCCTAAATTTTTACACTAGATGTGTTGCCGTCGCCGCTATAAACGGTGTTCAGCAATAACATATTTTTCACTTGTATTGACTTATTTTTTGAACAGCAATAGGTAGGCTCCTAATATTTTCAGAGAAAGTCCTTATATTTGAACGGTAATAGGCTGGCACTTAAAATTTTAACCGATTATATTTTACAATATCTACTGTAACAACAAGTAACGAAAATAAATTTAATAAAAATAAAACGGTGTTCCCTATATGTCGCGATTTGAAGAATTTTACCGTCTAAACGATATATGCAGACACTTGCTATTTACACACGGCCTTAAGTACTATGCTACAGCATAAAAAATAATTATAAATTAAAGGGTGCCCCATAAGACGAGAAAAATTAACAACTTGTATTTTTAAAGTTGTAGGGAACATAGAAGGGAATCCTGCATGTGTGAGTCTGGCTCGCACTTGACTGATTTTCTTTATTTTGTAGAAGGGATACCGTAGCAGACCACTAACTTCATAGGTCCCTTTTCGACTCCCTTCTTTCCTCAATGATTTCGGGTATCCAACAGGAAATTTTACGAATACCTTACTTTCATTTAGTCTCGTACTGTCAATAGCCTTCTACCCTCGACTGTAGTGATTTCAGACTGGCGACTGATATATGACATGGTTGGGAGGGCAAACGAGACGAACCTTTATCTCGAGATTCTTTGTGTGATACACTTTGTGTAGTAGCAGTTAGTTTTGCTTTGTCTTCTTTTTTGTTAGTTCGAATACGCGGCTGGCAAGAAGTGTTTAAACTTTTTAAGCTGGAAAAGAGGTAGACGGAAACTTTGATAGTCCAATCTGTCCATAAGAATCTGTTTTTATCAAAAGATATTCTGTTGATTTGAATAAAATTAGTTTATATGAATAAATCGTATATAGATTTGAATACAAATTAAGTGGATTTAATTATTTTTGTCGTTGAGGTTCTTCTAATATTTTTCGTTAATACCTAAAAAATTTGGTGTATATTTATTATAAATAAATATTTTATAAAAAAATACAAGCTAGTCACTTAAACGTTATCGAGCCCAAAATTTATATGTAAATATAACCTTGACTTACTACTTAATATAAAAAAGCATACATACTTTTTATTATAAAAGAATCGTGTTTTTCTTCATGTTCTTTCACTTTTAATCGTACACTATCTCTGTAGCATAAGTGTGCAAGAAAAACTATTTAAAGGACAAACCTTAGGTGAAATACAAGTTCGTTGGTCATATGTCGTCTATACGAGCACAAATTAGTGTTTTTCTAAATTATAGTCACTCTCCTCTACTGTTACAATCGTGTAACTTCTTGTTCAACCTTTAATGACTGTAGTGACAGTTGTACGTTTTAAGTGTCATTTTCAAATTATATACAGCCACTTTAACATCCGAACTTGTAAACAGCAAAACAAACAAAAATACATACTTATACAAAATTAACATAAACGAATGCACACAAAAGGAATTTACTATATGAAAGGGCAAGATTTGGGCCAATTACTAAGACGTGAAAGTGAATGTAAAAATGATTTTGTGTTTTTTTTTTACTTATAACAAAAGGCTATACACGCAAAGTTTAATTAAAAGCAGATGTATCAAAGCAACAAATGTTTGAAGAATTATGAACAACAGCCTCAGCAAAGCCTAAACTCGTATCATAAGAGACAGTTAAATTTAATATGTAGGATTTCCCTTTTTCGAAGGCAGCAGTTTAATAATTACGTGACCTTATGTATTTTCAGAGCAGAACATTTTAATGCCACATTGCTGCCGTTAACAGAAATACTGGCAAATTTTTAGCAACAAGCATTTAAAGATTTTTTTTGAAACAATTTAGTTATGTTTGAACCATATTATTGTTAAAAATAAACTAAATTTCTAAAATATAAACATATTATAATAAAATATGACCATAATATAATAAAAATTTATTATATTATGATCAAATAAAAACAATATATGGTTGTATAAATCAATTATATAGTATGATAATTAGAAATGTCATCTGTCATGTCAGTTAGGCCAGATTGTTTTAACAGTTTTGATAATAATTTTTTTTTTATTTATTACCGATTTTGTATAAGGGGGTGTACATATTAGTATTTCAGCGGATCTGAATGTTATATTGCACTTAATTTCATTTAATGACTACTAGTAGCACAGCTAGATTGTCTGCAACTGAATTGTGTAAATCTAGGAAGGATGGTGATGCTAGGATCTTTAATTGATTGCCTTTAGATTTGAAGGGACTTTCCGATTATTTGATAACTCAATAGGATATTTTTCAAGGTATTTTTTCCTTAAATAAGCGTCAGCGTCCTTACAATATTTTGTTCGATTTTGCTTTGAAAGCAATCCACACCAAAGACACTTACTTTTCGAGTGCTTTAGTTATGGTTTATGTATTTACTTTGTATAAAAGGTCTCATCCCTATTAAAATAAGCGTCCTAAAGTATGCTTTTTCTCTACATTTTCTTGGAAATAAGATATTTTTGAAGAATATTTTTAATCAGGATACTAAGGTACCTTCTCACAAAATTTTGTTAAAATCCAAGCAGTACTTTTTACGTGATGCGAACACACAGGAAATAAGTTACTGTTTTATTATATGTATAGATATTGTAGTTTAGGATTAGCTATAGTGCAATCTGGAGAAACAGTTTCTACATTAATTGCTAGTTATCAAGCTGTCGTCACTCTAGTTTCAGTACTGTAACATAGTGACTTCTTTAGGAATGAACAGGTGGACGGACTGGCCAGGACGTCTCATAATTTCGGTTTAATGACAAGCGGTTGGTTTAATTGATTAAAAGGAATATGAAAAACATCGCTAGGCTGTTGACTATTACAGGTAATTAGACAATCGGTATTCATGGTAGTAATGTAGAAGCACCCTACAACAGCCACTATCATAGCTCCCGTATATGGTCTATCACCATCTGCGAAAGTATGAGCAAGTATAAATTGTAGATAACCTAAGTGAACTATCAGGGAGCGATCTTATTAAATAGTTCAATGCGACAGGATGGGTCTAGCTATTCGCCAGGATCCACGATTGGATTGAAAATATTATTTAGATTTTTGTTTTCGTAATTTATTTATTGTATCTTCAAGGTACTTGAACTAAGAATAAGTACTCATATCTTAAATCTAAGGTAAAATAAACTTGTAAAGTCCAGCCAGTGCCAGACTAAGTTGTATGTTATACGGTTGCTTTTGTTTAATGTGAGCTATTCTTCTGATGTTCGGCCAAGAGAAGCAAGATTTTTCCTTCTTAGTGGCGTGTATCCACGGTCGTTGAGGATGTTTCGAGCCAGCGGATATGGGTATGTTTAAAGATTTTTCATATAAGTTGCTGAATGTTTTACTATTTCTTCAGTGATTAATAAAATGTTTAGATCTTTATGAATGTTCGAGTTTTTTATATACCAGGGTGCGACTGTTATCATCCCTAAAATCTTATTTTGGAGCCTTTGAATGTGCCCATAGTTGAATCCCATAGTAGCATATAGGTTTGAGGATCGATTTGTATAATAAAAGTTTACAATCTAAGCTTAAGGTTGAATTTCTGCAATTCAACCAATTAATTTGTACTGCTTTTGGCTTCATCTGTGTCAATTTAGCTTCGATGTGACTTTTACAGGTTAAGCGACGATCAAGATGTATACCAAGGTATTTAACGTCTGAGTGCTGAGGTATCATTTGGTTATTTATTATAACAGAAGTCTCTACGCAGAGTGAAAGTTATGTGGGTACATTTATGTTGATTTATTTTAATTCTTCATTTTTTTTAACCACATCTTCAAGTGATGTACATGATCCTGTAGGTATCTGGAAGCTTTCATGGATACTTAGAAAAGCCGTGTCATCTGCAAATGTCGACGTGTGGACTCGGTTACTGGTAGGCATATCAGAAGTATAAACCAAGTATAAAACAGGGGCCAATATACTACATTGGGGGACTCAAGAGAGGTTAAAAAATCTCCCTCTTTAAGAATAAACTTGCGACCAGCTAAGTAACTTTTTAAAAGCTTATAGTAGTTATAGGGTAAGTTAAGCTTTAACTTGTATAGTAAGCCTTCATGCCATACTTTGTCAAACGCTTGAGAAACGTCAATAAAGAGCGCAGAATAGTATTTTTCCCCTCAAAGGTCTTTTTTATTACGTTTACTAAACTTTTCTTTTGTTCTATAGTGCTGTGCTGTCTTCTAAATCCGAATTGATGATTCGGAATACATCATTTTTCGCTCAAAATCGGGTTCAGCTTAGTAATAAGGATTTTCTCAAACAATTTTGACATATTTGATAGCAGACTGATTGGTCTATATGAATCCACCTTTGTGTGATCTTTCCCTGGTTTAGGTATGATAGTTACAAGTGGATATTCTCAAGCTAAAATTTGTTCTCACACTTAAATATGTCGATCGCTCAAAGCTGCATCAAGGAACTTATCGATGATTTTCAAAGAAAATTGTCACAACCGGGCATGTGTAAGTTTCCATTTATAAGTTTTTTGTTCATAACGACCACAGCCCTCGTTTCCTTCTTCACTTAAGCTATACAGCTTATTTTACATAATTCTGCTAGAAATAGTAAATTTCTTACTTATTTCTAAGGTTAAGATGTAACACTTTCATCAAATTAGAGTAAAGAAGTAAAATTGTAGAAAAAATTTATGTTTAAAGAATACAGAAATGGTTGTTTGAATTTTGAATAGCCTCTAATTATATCTTGGTAGCTGGACAACGTCATTTTATGGAACTTAAAAAGAAAAAAAGGTATAGAAAATTATTTTCTTACCAAAATTTAAGTTTGTTATTAAGATTTGAACTAAAAATTATGTTGATGTTTTTTTACTCAAAAAAAAAATATTTTTACCAATTAAAGGTTTTTTTTAATTGCTTGCAGACTATGTAGTGATGTAAAACGCTAAAAATTATACTCGAAAACAAACTTCAAAAGATGATACAGGCTTTGCAATTGTCAAAACTGCATAACAATTTTTGCTTAAGCACTTAAGCAGCTTAAAGAAAATAAGTGATAAAATGTATTTTCATTAATTAACATGTCTATGTAGTTGTTTTTATGAAAACTTAACAATTTAAAACTTTATAAGAACAAATGCTTAATGATAAATTATTTTATTTTTATTAATATAAGTTGGCTGCCGGCAACCGAGGACAAACCTTAAACCAAAATAAACAAGAACTCAAGGTTATTTAGGCAACAAAGAAGAGAAAGAAAAAAAATGAATTTCATTCATTTAAATTGCACTTGTTTATGTGAGTTTCTTCTTATTTTGAACATACTTTAGACGGTCGTAGTCACAAAAATGAACTTTAATAATTTCATTTGCGATCTTTTTAATATTAAATTATTTTTTCTTTTTTTTACACTAAAACCTACATTCTAGACTATTAAATTAGACTTTTACAAAATTTCTAAATACCTAGTGAGGCTTTTAAAAACTTATTAATAATTTCTAAGAATTTCAAATATTTTAGTTTAGTTCAATGTTATTTTTCCCATCCCAATCTTTACTTTGAGTTAAAAGAAACAATGGAAATTGAGAAAAGATTTTTTTTTCGATTTTTTTCTTTTTTTTTGTTTGCTAGCATTGAATTGAATACTCAGCGAAAATAAAATGTTTCAAAATGTCTATAATTACACCAGGAAAAAAATTGAAAACTGCATGATTTAATCAAAAGTAGATTATTCCACTTCAAAATGACATTATCCATTTCAAATATACATTATTGGAACAAAATATGATTAATCCAGAATTTTTTTTTTTTGGATTCTGCCCAAAAAAAATTGGTTAATGGCAAAGGTACGAAACCAAAGCGCCAGGGTGTGATTGCCTTAGCTTCTCCAAAATCTGCAGAGCCACCTATTAAGTGAGACTCCAAATTCAGCTAGATAAAATTAATGAGAGTTTAATGGTGCTCCTCCAGTTAACAGTTGAGTTTTTTTAAATGGTGCTCCACCAATGTCAGACTTATTGAAATTAAAATTTATAGGTTATAAACGATAACCAAACGATTACACGTGGCTGATTAAACAACCACCAATAACAGTACCGTAGTACAGGTATTCGAGGACGCCAATCAGCCAGTGTGAGAACGAGACACAAACCACTCGAAGGCCGCGCAACAAGGACGGCCTGATTGACTTTAAGCGATAATGACAATGACGCACGCACGTGTTCCCCGACCCAGAGCTACTTTACGACTGAATCCAGAAGTTGATAATAGTAAATTTTAACAAAACATGTTTTACACAACACTTGTGTAAACACGCCCACGCGATAACTTCATATCATGATTGTCATTAATCCACAGTGGTTTGAATCAAAAGGTGATTATTCCAATTAGCCGCGTCAAAACAAGATTATTCCATTTTAAATCTTGAATTTATTCCAAATATATAAGTCCAAACTTTTTAAATCCAACACAAAGCAGTGACTAATATTTACGACTTTAATAATGCACCAAAATTTCGGATTAAATATATAGGGACATACCTAAAAAACTATTTTCTCAAATTTGTGCAAAAACACAAAAAGTGGAATAGTCATGTTTTGAAAAGTACCTCCGCAGTTAAAAGAAATAAAAATGAAATAACAAAATTAAAGTAAACATTTATTTATTTAATATTATGCTAATTACCCATAAAGTTCTATAATAAAAATACAATTTATTTGTTGGGGGAAAAGAGCTAGCTCCTATACGTATTTCACTGGTTGCTCTGGCCAAACATTCAGTAAACCTTTTTCCTAATTCTAGAAAAGCCAAAGCTACTCTATAAGTAATGAAATTCTGCAAAATACAATAAGAATTATGCATGTTAATAGAATAATATTACAGGATATTAAAGCTTCAACAAAACACTAACAAACAAACCAGGTATTCATACAGACAAATTATTTTAGTAACAAACTAAAATTTTTATATATACTAATAAGGAGTTTGGTTACCCTTGTGTATCCTTGGAAGATGCATATATTTTTGCACAATATATTCACCATAGATCTTTGATGGGATCGAGGTCTGGCCTTAAGGCAGATCTCTCGAGGAAATTAATTTGTCGAGAGTTAAAGAACGCCTTTATCCCAGGGATCGCAAATAATGATTATCCATCACATTTTAAAAGAAAAAAATCATTATGTTAGGGATATTCTACATGTACAAGGAGTAACACCATTGCAATCGTCTTTAAGGGGACTGTCCGTTCCGCCAATGATTTTTATTTTTTAAGTTTTATTGAAAAAAATCAAAAATAAAAATTATTTTTCGAGTTCTATTTTTTCCTCAGACATCAATGATTACTTGTTGAGTTTTATTTTTCGCTTGGAAAATAAAAATTATTCTCCGAGTTTTATTTTCTGCTCAGAGAATAAAAATTATTGTCTGAGTTTTATTCTTTGCTCCCCATTTAATGATTGATGTTTAAGTTTTATTTTCTGATTGAAGAATAAAAATGACTTTCTGAGTTTTATATTTCACTTAGAAAATAAGGATTATTTTCCAAGTTTTATATTTCGCTTAGAAAATAAAAATTATTTCTTGAGTTTTAAATTTTACTTAAAAATAAAAATTATTTCTTTCTTTTGTTAATTTGTAAGTAAATAAATAGTACTTTTTGAAACTTTTTAAGTAAAAAACATAGAAATTAGTTTAGTCTTTTGATATAGTAAAAGTATCAAACTAGTGTTTGGTACTTTTTCTTCATTTCAATATTTGGGGGATAAAACGTGTACTTTGGTACTTTTTTGGAACTTTTTTACTGAAACACATAGAAATAATATTAGTATCGTTATTTGAGATAGGGTTTCAGTGAGATATGTGTTTCAGTAAAAAAGTTCCAAAAAGTACTATTTATATACTTACATATGTCCAAATTAACAAAAGAAAGAAATAATTTTTATTTTTAAGTAAAAAATAAAACTCAAGAAATAATTTTTATTTTCTAAGCGAAATATAAAACTTGGAAAATAATCCTTATTTTCTAAGTGAAATATAAAACTCAGAAAGTCATTTTTATTCTTCAATCAGAAAATAAAACTTAAACATCAATCATTAAATGGGGAGCAAAGAATAAAACTCAGACAATAATTTTTATTCTCTGAGCAGAAAATAAAACTCGGAGAATAATTTTTATTTTCCAAACAGAAAATAAAACTTAATACATAATCGTTATGTTCTAAGCATTAAATAAAGCTCAGAGAATAATTTTTGTTCTTTGAGTATAAAATAAAAATCAAGAAATAATCATTAAAACCCAATTTTTAAAATAAAATTCATAATCATTACAATCTCTGCTTTATCCTCTTCCACACGTGGATCGGTGCATTATCCTGCTGGAAAATCCATTTAACGCCATGTAGATCAGCATGAAAATCAAGGTATTCGCTTGATAAATCTATGTAGATTTCTGCATTAAATTTAAATTTTCATGGTGATCCTGCACCATGAATTCGTTTATGGCATGCTTCCCGTGGGCGTCTTACGTCTATCAAATAATTGTGGAAACCATCCATGGAATTCATTGTTGTCACTGAATATCACAGATTTAAATTCATCTTTCCAAAATTTATACTTTTCTTAAAATGTTTTTCGCCAACTTTTTATTAGATATACGTTTGGTAAAATAGGGTACTTATTTTTCTGATATACGACGTGAGCATGGAACCTCCGATACAAAGTAAATATTTATTATCGTGTTGCTTGGTAATAGTAATATGTAGCAACTTAAAATGTTGCACCAGTAACCTCTATTTCAACATACATAGTTTAGAGAAAGATAGACTTGATTGGAATAGTGGGCGTGGTAAATCCTATAAAAAGTGAAAAATTGTTATCCTGTATCTAAAGAACTGCAATAGGTAGCACCTTGGAATTTCGCACAAGTAGCCCCTATATTAATGTAAATAGTCAAGCTAAACACACACTAAATTGGAATAGTGGGCGTGGTACTTCCAATACAAAGTTATTGTCCCGTATCTCGAGAACTACAATAGGTAGCGCCTTGGAATTTGGCAGCAGTAACCACCAGGTTAACGTGCATAGTTTAGCTGAACATACTCTGAATTGGAATAGTAGGCGTGAATTGGGATAGTGAACGTGGTAACACCCATACAAAATGAAAAATTATTATCGTGTAAATAGAGTACTACAATAGGTATGGTCTTGAAAGTATATTTTAGAATAACATAGGCTGGATTGGGACAGTAATTGTTGTACCCCTTATACAGAGTAAAAAATTATTATCCTGTATCTAGAGAACTGCAATAGATAGCGTCTTGAAATTTTGCAGCAGTAACACTTATATACCTCCTATACACCTATATACCTCCTATACATAGTGACAAATTATTATGTACGTGGAGAACTACAATGGGTAGAATCTTGAAACTTTGCACAAGTAACCCTGAGTAAAGCGCATAGCTAAAAAAATGCAAACTGGATTGTGGCAGTTGACGTGGTACCTCCTATACAAAGTGAAAAATAGCAACAAAAAAACAGATGGGATGGGAACAGTAGGCGTCGTACCTTGTATATAAAGGTTAGCGATACTTTTCTTCCAAGTGTTTGTTGTATTTTTTGTGGATGCAGGTAGTGAAGCGCACTGAGTATAGCTAATACTTTTTATACTGGTATTATGAATGCGGTCCAAAGATAAGTTTAACAAACAACAACAAAAGATAACGTAATTATAAGAGGATTTGTATGCCACACAACAACTGTACTGTTAGGTCCAGAAAAAACCAATTTTGCACATATAATTATTTAATTAAAAGTATTGTTAGATGGCCTTCAAGAAGGTTGCAGTGCGAATTTCAAAAATTGTTTCAAGTGTGTTCAAATCAATTTTGAATCTGTCGAAGAGGTTTAAGTAATATTCGCCTGAAATCGTTTTGTTTCTTGTTGACGTTTACCACCTTGATGCCAATGCTTCCGGGATATTTAGGGGTACCAGTCCCCGAGATTATCAGAGGCTTGAAACGGGAATTTAAGAACCTTCGAGGTCTGGTATTAGTTGTCCCACAGAGATTTCCCCAATTTCTGTGATTCATTATTGGTGAGAACCATCGGGGAGTAATGTGGTGGCTGTGAATTGTACCTAAATCCGGTGGCACTAATAGCGTTTCATTAGTTTAGATAGCAACTCAAACTCCTAAACAAGGGGTATCAAAATTGGCCCCTTCAGCCATGCTCTAAAATTGCCACTTGTTGTGTGGCTATGAACAACAAGTGCGTTGGTATTCGCAATATTTTCACCTAGTGGTAACACCTCCATCAGGTTAAGGCAAAGCGCCAGGCACTGACTAACTCTATACCACACTCAATATTGGTTTAGTGATCGACTAATAAGGGAAAAGTTTTAATAAAATTCAAGTAAATATCGATATGCTACATGGGGATGTCGTGAATGCTTTTAAAAGCTGTATCGTCAGCAAATGTCGATATGTGGAATCAGTTGGTATATGAGTACATCAAGTAAAATATAGATAATTTTTTAAGAAGTTTAGCTTTAATTATTTTATTTAGCTGTGTTGCCTTCTCGATTCGAATTAATAAAAATGGATTCGCCTTACTTTTTTAAACATTTCCGATATGTTTACTTATACATCATGGTAATCATGGTGGCAACTTAACTATGTCAGTAGATAAATTCGAGAATAACACATTTTTTACATATTAAGCAAAGAAATTGCCTGATGTTCGAAATAAAAGGAATAAACTAAGTCTAAACAAGATGCAATCTTGAAATACATACACCAATATATTTATATTTAATCCAATATATTTTTAAAGATACAAATTGGTTCATTGGAACGAATGTTTAAAAAAAACCAAAATCGGGCAACGCTGATCTAGAGTTAATTTTAAACTCACTGTGCGCAAATCGCGTATGTTCCCGCCATTTCAACAATGCGAAAATTTCTATAAAATTTAATTGATGTTATTTTTAAAGATACTAATTAGAACAATTATTTCACTATGTGACTGCATGAAATCTTTGTAAATGTATTTTCTACGACAGAGAAAAGAGTGCTGTTTTCTTACCGAGCATAATTGAGCTGTTTTAGGTGGCTGCAAATCCGGCTTCATATTTCAAAAAGGTAATAAAACATTTTCTTTAGTCCCGAGTTACATTATGCAACTTTTGTCGCTGCAATTCTTTATTAGTAGGCGAGAGGGGAGAGAGGAATTAAAAAGGGTACACATATGCATGTACTCTTGAAATTCGTTTTGTACTCTCATTCGTAGTTTTAATTTTGAAGTTTAAAATGTAAACAAGTATATACATCCATACAAATTGCTGCAATAAAAATTGCAAGATATAAACACAAATGCAATATTGAAGAAGAAACGAGAAAGATTGCAGCGACAAAAGATGCATAATGTAATTCGGCACTTACTAAAATAAAATTGCGTTGCAATAATCATTATTTATCTTTTTTATTCAACAATTGTTAATACATCTACAAAAAACACACCCGTTTAAACAATGGCATTAGGTAAAAATGTATAAAGGTTGTTATTCAACCTTCATCAATTATTAACCTTAATTCAATGTGTTATTAAAATTATTTATTTAATAAATATTGCCAAGTGGCAACCGAAGGCCATTAAAATTATTTAATATCGGACATTATCTCACTTAATGCCCAAGTGAATAAATGTTTTTTATTTCATACTTTACTATGTCAACGAATGTTGCCAAGTGCCAATTGTTAAGGTATGTTCAGATGGGGCAAATTATTGATGAACTAAGCGCAACTTTACGCAGAGAAAAACTATGGTTGTGGTATGGTCACACTAGACACATTACGTTCTTTGGATATTATATGATTTCGAAGAACAAATTTTGGTTGCTTTTAACATTACTTTGGTCACGATTAACAAGTTCTGGTTACTATGCGCAAAAAAATGCAACATAGTTTGTTTTTGCAATACAATTTTTGCTAAACTTCAAACCACAACGAAAATTTTAACAGTATTCCAAAACAATATATAATTCTTAACCATAATATATTAAAATATAATATAATCTAAGTCTATGAAATGTCCTATACATTTCATATACATTTTGAAATGAATAGGACATTTAATTTATAAAAATAAAATTGTATCAACCGCCAATTTTTCTCACTGGAATAATGTTGCTCCCTGAAATTTGTATTATGTCAAGTTTTGTATTCTGAAAATCGCTTTCAAAATAATATTTGGAAAGCGATTTTCAGAATACATATTATGTTCCTTTCAATAAAATACACAAATAAATAACTAAATGAGACGTTTTTTTCGTTTCCTGGACAATTTTAGAAATGTCGTTTATTGCATTCTTATGGGAAGGTATCGATATATTTATATTTAACAAATTTTTGTTATTTTTTAACCGACTTCAAAAAAGAAGGAGGTTATCTATTCGTCTGAATGTTGCTTTTTTTATGTATGTAACCGCAGAAATCAGCCATTTCAGAACCGATTTTAAAATTTTTTGCTTTATTTGAAAGGTTATGCTGTCAGGTTGGTCCCATTTTAAAAACAGTTCATTATATTAAAAATTAAAGGGTGTCCTTATACAACATACATGTTTTTTACGTGTATTAAGAACTGTAAAGGGCACCAAATTAAAATTTTAAAAAATTGCGTATCGCTATAGCTCGCAACTGCAGAAATGAATAAAAAAATAAATTTAAAATTTAAAGGGTGTCCCCATAGGTGACGTAATTTGACCTTTTTGAGCCTATCTCTTGAACCGTTATAGGCAAAACCTTGAAAATTTCACAGAATGTCGATTACTCTGACCGTTATAATAAAATATATAAATATTCAAAATTTTAAAGGGTGCTCCAATAGTTCATTTAATTTGATGTATATGGCCATACTTTTGAACAGTTGTACACAGACCGCTGAAATTTACAAGAACCTATATTGCTAAGTCCACTATAACAAAAAGTATAAAATTTGAATTTGGAAATAAAAGGGTGTCCCAATAGTTAATGTAATTCTATGTATGTGGCCAAACTTTTGAACTGTTAGAGACAGACAAGACAGCTGAAATTTTCAACGAACCTGTATTGCAAAGTCCACTATAGCAAGTATACAATTTGAATTTAGAAACTAAAGGGTGTCCCCATAAATTATGTAATTTGATCTATATGGCCCTTTCTTTTGAACCGTTAAACACAAACACTTAAAAATTAGGCAGAATTTCCGCTACTTTCTCTGGTATGATAACAAGTATAAATATTTAGAATTATAATGCAAAGGGTGTCCCAATAGTTCATGTAATTTGATATATATGGTTAAACTTTTTAACCGTTATATACAGATAGTTGATATTTAAACAAAATCTTTGTGGCCAAGTCCTCTATAACAACAGGTCTTTAATTTAAAATTGTAAATTAAAGGGTATCCCAATAGGTGATGTTATTTGATCTATGTGACCCTATCTTTGCAACCGTTATAGACAGAGGCGTGAATGGTGTCCCCATAAAATACGGATGCTGGTAAAAATAGCTTAACTTTTGAACAGTAATAGGGAGAGGATTGACATTCACACAGTCTTTACTCTTTTCCGCTAATTTGGAGTATTTATTATTTGGTTTAAACCTAATTCTTACAGATTACTTCTTACATTTTTAGTTTATAACTTGTGCCCTTATATCTGTTTTGTAGTCGGTTTTTTTGTGCAAAAATTATTAACAATAGCATTATCAAGGTTGACAATATTATGTTTGATAATTTTTGAATCATAATATGTTACTCTTAGATTATGGTTAGCTTAAGCATATTTTCCTTTGCGTGCACTTAATAATTTCGAAATTGTGAAAAAACTTAAAACATTTAAACATGTAAAGTAAATTTCATTACAAAATGTAATATAGCTTCACATTTTCCAAAATTACATTGTATCCAATACCTGCGATTAATTTAGCTTTATTCGTAATAGTCGTACGTTTATATCGTAAAATTTACCCAATTTGAGTAAAAATAAAGTTTGTGAAGAAGAAAAATAAATTTAAATAAAAATTTGTAATGTTAGTATAATAAATTAAAAAAGCAAAATAAAGCAGCAATTAGATTATTTTTTTTTCTCTTTATAATTATTATTTTATTGTTAATAGTTTTAAAAACTGAAGTCATGAAAAATCATAGTGCCGCAACATGGAGCTACTGAAGTTACCGAATAATATAAATAGGTAGTTGAAAAAATGTACGTATGTACATACATATATATGTATGTTTTGATTAATAAACACTGCGTTTACACTTGACAATACTGTCATGACAATAAAAGAATACTCCACAAGACGTCCAGGCAGTAATTATGACAATTCATTTAAACTTTTTGAGTTTTCGGTTTTGATTTTTTTTTTTTTGTACACAAAGATTTGAGTTATTGTCGATTTGAGTATACGTCATATCACTTTCCTATTTACTGTCTTTAAAATATTCAAGATAGTAGTTCAGCCTATTGAAAAAGTGGGCATGTATTAAGGCTCAACTATGATATTCATAAGCTGGCTTAGCTAGTGTCAGAAATTGAACGAAAAGCCTGTCAAATTCTTAAGCAAATCATTGAACACTTTTAGGTGGCTAAAATGTTCTTATATGAATGTATAAACTATTATGCAGTATTATGCAGTTGCACATTTGTTTTATTCGTACTTTAACACAAAAATAATTTTTTTGTGAATAAATGAAAATTGATACAAAAAGGTGTTGAATAAAAATATTTTATGTACTTAATACCATTCATATACAAATTTATATTTATTTTTATTATTTTTAATAAAATTTCAAAAGAAAAACTACACTTTCTTTGTACTTTGTGTAATTTTGGCCAAAAGTACTAAAAAATGCAACGATGTAACAAACTATCGATTTCTCGATCATCAAGTTTACATCGATACGGAGGCAGAAATTCTACTGAAATAAGAAATATTTTGAGAGTCGTAACACGTGAGCGCGTCATTGCCATTATCGCTAAAGGTCAATCAGGCCATTCTTGTTGCTCGGTCTTCAAGTGGTTTGCGTCTCCCTCTCGCACTGGCTGATTGGCTTCCACGGTTAGCTGTACCGTGGTACAGTTAATTGATGTTTGCCATTAATCAGCCACGTGTAATCGCTCTGGTTATCGTGTATAACCTTAATTTTATATATCGTAACTACAAGAAAATGTTACACGAGACAATAAATAAAAATATGAAAAGAATAATAAATTAATATAAAAAATGAACAAACTAAAGAAAATTAAAATAACGTAAAATTATAAAATATAATTAAACCAAAAACAAAGAAGACAAACATTGTTTAAAATCCAACCGTCGTTTCTGGACATGACCAAAAGCTGCAACTAAGAACCTAGTGTTTACGGAAGCTTTTTACCATTTGGCACCAACATTGTTTCTCTGTATGAGCAACATTTTTAATTTCAATCATTTATTTGTCTTCATTCATTCTGTTTGAAGTCTCTATTTTCTCACTTTGTTTATCGCTTTAAGTTCAAAGCCTCTCCTAAAAAATTTCTTATTTAATTTCATACTGTTAATGAAAAGAATAAAAATTATTTTTTATTCATTTATTGCCCTTGCATTTGTTTAAAAAACAACGATATTAAAAAGTTAGTAAATATACTATTAAAATTTAATAAAAGTAAAGTTTTCATTATTAAATAAAGGTGTCTGCATTGACTATAAAAAATCACAATTTGTTTCAATTGACTATTAACCCTAGAATACTAACGCTATTTAATACTACGTTAATACTAAGACCACGTAAATTTTACATACTGTGGAATTTTTTCAATTAATGTGGTTATTTCAGCAATTTTTTTAATTTTAATAGTGGTTAGTTATTAAATAATAAAAATTAACTAATAATTCATATTAAAGTAAAGAAGAACAATTTTAATGGCAAAATAAAACTACTTATATGTTTGCGATCAAATCATAGCTGAAATATCATCAGTCCTGGTTAATGCAGTTTTTGCCTACTTTTGTTTGATGCTTCCTAAATACTGCCACGCTTTTACAAATGTAACAATATGTGGATGTTGCTTCTTTAAGTAGTACTTTTCCTTTTCTGGAGAAAGTTCTTCGAAAGCCGGGGCGATTTGAATAATTTTGTTCATACTTTCTTTTAATTTTTATTACAATCTGGAGTGCTATATTCTAAGCATCTGCCAATTATTTTTCTATGTATATTTTATCTGTCGCAAGGGACACCAATTTTATCGGCAAAACTGTCGTGGCTCCCAAAATCGTTCTCCTCCTCTTTAACACTAATGTAGCTGATGTCTCTAAAGTCGCTGGAAGTTGGTAATGCCCAAACATCTTCACAGTTAAATCCATGCTTGGAATTTTTCCGTTTTTTTCTTGCCTTTATTATTCATTATATAAAATACTTCTACAAATTTATACTCTTATTACTAACGCCACGTATAATTGACGTACGCAAATTATACGCTTACCACTAACACCACGTAAATTTTACGTATAGCCTTTCAACGTTCACCTTCTTAGAGCAGTTAAATGACTAAATATGCTTTGTATATGTTTTGAGTTTGTTCAAGAGCTATTGAAAAAAGTACTTGTGGAATTTGGTTCCGTTAGGCCATTGGATGCTTGTGTAGCAACAATAATAATAAAAACTACACGTAAAATTTACGTAGGTTAGTTTTCCAGGGTTAAAGTTAAAAGTTAAGTAAAAAATTGTCTTCAAAAAATCCACAAAAACTTAAACTATATAATAAAATATAAAATAAATGTTGCCTCCATTGGCTCTTAAAAAAGCTAATTTTGCACTTTCAATTGTGAGGTATTAAAAACATAAATTTTGACTTTAAGTTTTATAAAATCAGGCCGTTATAAATAAAAAATAAATAAATATTAAAAAAGAATAACTTAAAAATAAAACTACAAACTATTTCTATTAATCCGGAGCAATTTGTACAGCTGATGCAACATGTTTGCTTGAAAGTCATCTTTCACCGCCACTGGAAGGTCCTTCATCAAACTAACAACTGTTTTCATAAAGGTATCGTCAGTTGTTATTGCCTCGGTCGTTGACGCCAAGCTCTTCTCAATACTTTCGATTGTCTCAGCAAATTTTTGGTAGAGACTATCAAGCGTTATTTTTGACTTTTTGGAGCGGCTGGAATTGGTGATGGTGAATATTCCAGCAAACTTTCTCCACTGAACATTGACTGCTCCAAGTTTACATTTTCAAAAGGAAACAAATTTTAATGTAAATTATTTTACCGGCGCGTTGCGAGAGAGCTTTTTAAAAACATTATGGGCTGCTGTAGTACCCATTCTTCGATATAACCCACTCCACCACCTGATGGAGCTTCAATTCTCTTCAACTCCTTGCAGAAACGTTCTCGCAGTAGCTTCCATCTGTGTTTGCAGTCGGCCACTTTATTTAATTTATACCAGTATGAAAACTTAAAACGCAAACAAAAACCTTTAAGGAATTACTTACCACTTTTACTACAACCTTCTGCTATTTCTTTTGAATTACGATTATAATAAAATGCATTTGTTTTTCATATAAATATTTTTTTTAAATACCTATTTTTTATTAATTATTATCCTCCAATGCAATTTGTTTATTAATATATGTACAGATGTATGTACCTATAACAATGCACAAGCAGATGTTTCCGTACGGAATGGGCGATAAGTTTAGTACTTTGCTTAAGCAAATGACATTTGACAAAACTTAACGAAAAGTGTTGTTAAGTACATTATAGTTTGCCACATATGATTAATATGTAATTGCACAGTTGCTTAAGTTGGCTTAAGCCAGCATTGTGAATTGAGTAATTGTATTTATTTATTTACATCAAACAAATTTTCTTTTGCTTTTTGGATGTTAAATATCAAGAAATGACCTCCTTACTTCAACTTTTATTTTTTCGCTAGAAATTGTTTATCAAATTTTTGTATTTAAATAAAGTTGTTTTCAGTATTATGGGCACAACAGTTTATTTTATTCTTTTTACTGAGCTTTGTGGGATTATTTTTTGGAAAAGTGTATTTAAAAAACTTAATTTTTCTATTTCTTTTCGAAATACCAATATAATATTCTTACTTGTACTAAATTGTATTAAATTAAAAAAGCCAATTTGCTATTTCCAAGAAATCCACAATAAGCGTATCTCGTTGCTTACTGATGATTTTTTCATTTCTTCATATAATTTACATATTTACGTATAAATGTATGTGAGTGAATTTTGTTTATCTGTACGAGTAGACAATACTTCTAAAAAAAGTATGTTGTGTATCCATAACGACTATAAAGATATCACCAACATACCCGTACTCGTAATAATGGGTGATTTTTTTGAGGTTAGGATTTTCATGCATTAGTATTTGACAGATCACGTGAGATTTCAGACATGGTGCCAAAGAGAAAGATGCTCAGTATGCTTTGACATTTCATCATGAATAGACTTACTAACGAGCAACGCTTGCAAATCATTGAATTTTATTACCAAAATCAGTGTTCGGTTCGAAATGTTCAAATGTGACAAATTTTGTTCAGCGATGAGGCTCATTTCTGGTTGAATGGCTACGTAAATAAGCAAAATTGCCGCATTTGGAGTGAAGAGCAACCAGAAGCCGTTCAAGAACTGCCCATGCATCCCGAAAAATGCACTGTTTGGTGTGGTTTGTACGCTGGTGGAATCATTGGACCGTATTTTTTCAAAGATGCTGTTGGACGCAACGTTACGGTGAATGGCGATCGCTATCGTTCGATGCTAACAAACTTTTTGTTGCCAAAAATGGAACAACTGAACTTGGTTGACATGTGGTTTCAACAAGATGGCGCTACATGCCACACAGCTCGCGATTCTATGGCCATTTTGAGGGAAAACTTCGGAGAACAATTCATCTCAAGAAATGGACCGGTAAGTTGGCCACCAAGATCATGCGATTTGACGCCTTTAGACTATTTTTTGTGGGGCTACGTCAAGTCTAAAGTCTACAGAAATAAGCCAGCAACTATTCCAGCTTTGGAAGACAACATTTCCGAAGAAATTCGGGCTATTCCGGCCGAAATGCTCGAAAAAGTTGCCCAAAATTGGACTTTCCGAATGGACCACCTAAGACGCAGCCGCGGTCAACATTTAAATGAAATTATCTTCAAAAAGTAAATGTCATGGACCAATCTAACGTTTCAAATAAAGAACCGATGAGATTTTGCAAATTTTATGCGTTTTTTTAAAAAAAAAAGTTCTGAAGCTCTTAAAAAATCACTCGTTATAATTGGTTTGTGATTATCCCAGTTGGCCAAACTGTTGAAGACAACATAGTCTTCCATTTGAACATTTTACATGAAATCATATTGAGGAAAACATAAGTGACATTATCTATACATATAATAAAATTGTAACTTTTTTTGTTTTATGTCTGTCTGTATTCTTTCTGTGTTCGCATCATGTAAAAACTACGGGATAGATTTTAATAAAAATGTGTGAGGTTATTATCTTTATTCCAATATAGGATACTTTTTTCCACAAAAATATCTTATTTCCAAGAGAAAGTGAAAAAAAGCAGTGAAAGAAAAAGTACGTACGTAATTTTACCGATTTTAAGGTACTGAATACTTTAAGGGATCTTATAATTTTGAAAGTGGGATATTTTAAACATGGCCCTGTTTTAAAATGACATTTTATGCATTGAAAGCAAGGTATTTTAAACACGGCTGCGCACAGTTAGCGCTGTTTTAAAATAATGACAAAATATGAATTACTTACTGGCAAATAGGCAATTTGTATTTGATTTCTATTTTTACTCTGTGGAATTACATTGCTATTAAAATATTTTTAACTTCTTTCACAGAGCTTAAATATTTTAGAAATTTAGTATTTTGTATAAATTTTAGAATTTTATGTAGGGATGGGTACCTTTATATAAAGAAAATTCGTATACATGAAGCACTATAAAAGTAAGGGACTTTAAATTTGGTGTGTATTACTTTCGAACAAAATATTTTCAGGACGCACACAAAGTGTGTGGGCACAGTTAGTTTAATATAATAGACTATTATTATTCCAATGGTGTATGTAAATTTTGTATATGTAAAGGGTCCTCGTTTTCAACTAGTGCTTATTTCGTGAATGGTAAGCTCATATCTGATTTGACAGATAATAAGTTTTATGCTTCCCCTGAACGAATATGATTGTGTATACGCTTGAACAACGCTGGGAAATATTGACTTACAGAAGATTCCAAAAAAATTATCTTTTCAGATGAAGCTCAGGGTATATAAACAAGCAAAATTGTCGCATTTGGGGCACAGAAAACCCGCACGCAACATTGAAAAGCCGATGCACCCAAAACAAGTCACTGTTTGATGCGGATTTTGGTCCAGAGGCATAATTGGGCCATTTTTCTTCCAAAATTAGCAAGGAGTGGTCGTTACAGTCAATGACGATCGTTATCGGGCCATGTTGAACGAAGTTTTGTTCACAAAAATTGAAGAGGAGGAAATTGGCAACATTTGGTTTCAACAGGACGGCGCTACGTGCCACACAGCCGAAGCTACACTCGATGTTTTGCGCCCTGTTTTTGAAGATCGCATTATCAGCCGCAGAGCTAATGTCGTTTGGCCAGCTTGGAGCTGCGATTTGACACCGTTGGATTATTATTTGTGGGGTGCCGTCAAAGATAAGTGTTACGCCGACAAGCCAGATACAATTGACGCTTTAAAGGACAATATTCGTGAAGCCATTGGTGAAATACAGCTGCATACAATAGATAATGTGCTTAAAAATTGGACCGATCGTGTAGCCTACTGCATGGCCAGCCGAGGCAGCAATTTGAATGAAATTATTTTCCATTATTAACCGGAAGTATTGTACTTTCAAATAAAAAAAGAAATTTGAGAAAATATTCAGTAGCTTTTTTTATAGCATTTTCAAAAAAAAATTATTTGGCGGACCCATTAAAAGGAAGATTTCAAAATAACGGGATTTTAAAACGTCACGACAAAATAAAATAAATCGTTGATAACAAGGTGGTGGAAATTGTCCATTAAGAAGTCAACGATGATAAGGTGCATGAAATTGTCGATCTTCTGGCCTTGCTTGATTTGATGACCGTTTGTTATTAAAATTCGTCAATGGTTTATTTGAACTATGCTCGATACCTCTTCCATGATTTACTATTGACTTAAAGGCATGGCCAACTGGGTACGTTTCTGTGATTTTTGTTGACTAAATAATGATGTCTTGAATGGAATAAATCAAAATAAACCCCACTATTGTAAGAACCGTATTATACCTACCAACCCATTCATCATTAAATGCGAAATCGATATAAATAAACTGTGTGAGAATTTGTTAACGGCTGTGGTTTTATGCGTGCCTTGATTTTGTCAATTAACTTTATTTAAATTTGTTCATTTTTTTTTATTGAAAAAAATGTCTTTAATATTTTAATGAAGAGAAAATATTTTTATATTATTGAATTTAAGTTATTGTGAATCTCTCCTTTTTTAAATATTTTTTTATATCGTTATTGTGTTTTTAACGACTTGTAAGCCATCCGTGAAATATAACGACAACAAAAAATACAATAATTGATTTAACAATATGTTGACATAAATAAGTTTCAAATCAAAATATGATTCTATTTGAAATTATTGTAACGTATTGTAAACTTGTTTTCTTACAGTGGTAAAACTACAAGGGTCTTCTTACTTTTGGACTTCTATAAGGAATGCTTAGGCCTTATCTTCCTACAAAAAATATACTTAAAATGCTACATAAAATTAGAAAAATTTTTTGTTAATTTTTTTAAAATTTTACCTTTTTATGTTTTTTCTTATCTTTGATAGGTAAATACGAGTAAGAAACCCTTGTATATTCAAAAAATGTTTTGGTTTTTAACAACTGAAGGTAGATGAAACATTACATCTATTAGATAAAACATTACATCTAACTCTGTTATTATCTGTACAAAAACAATTTAAATATCAAAAGAGATATAGACGTAGATGCCCTTTCTTTCGGACTATCTACTTTACACGCCAGAATTCGCCTATTTGAGAGCATATTACACCTGTCATATAAACTGTCAGTGAAAAAATGGCAAATAAAATCTGATGCGGACAAAGCCATTGTTAATGCGAGGAAAAAAATATCCAAGAAAAATTTAGAAGTGAATTAGGGCTAGTAGTGGGTGTACCGAAAGCTGCATTTGGAAACACTAACGATGGTAACACTAGCAGAAGATTTTTTTCCAATCCTGAATTAGCTGCAAAAATAACTGTACTTACCGCTGAAGAGGATTTAGATTCGGGAGGGGTCTTTGAAGAATCCGACGAAGAAGAAACAAATTAATTGTTATAATTTTAAATAAAATTTATCGTTACAATCATAAATAAGTTATTACTAGGAATAAATTAATTATTTTCCGATAAATAAAATACTATAAAGTAACAAATTACAAAATTATTTTTTTAATAATATTTTGGGAGGTGGGGATTGGTTAGGCATTGGAAAGCTTAAAAATGAATATTTTTAGGCAATTGGCAAAAATATAAAAAAAAAATATTTTTCACAGGGACGTTTTGGCGGTGGGATTGGAGGAATAACTCCCCCTGCCCATAAAAATAAATTTTTATTGTTTTAAGAAGTATGTAATCTATTTCTTTGAATAATTGCATTATTTTTTCAAATAATATTTTATTTCCGCCCACAAAAGGGGCGGGGCTAAAAATGGCATTTAAGAATCTCTTGATTCCAACTTTAAGTTTTTGAACATTCTTTGATCTGAAAAGTTGTAATTCCTAAACAAAATGACGGGAAAATTAAAAAAAAAATTTATTTTTCAGAGGTAGGATTAGTTCTTCCAAGGGGAACTTTTTTCTCCTTGGTCCGATTTTTCCTATTTTCTAGCTTTGACAGCCTAACAGACCATAACAGATTTTTCTGCAAAGTTTCATTAAACTAGAAGTACTCAGTACATTTTTAGAGCCAATATAAACCAAAAAAAAAGTAATGTCCGGCTAGATTGGCAAAATACCTCTATGTGCAGCTGTCAAAAATTCGTTTATTTTTTTTTTTTTTGATCGTGAAAAAAATTTATTATTTCGAAATATGTATGTTTTAAGATTAAAAAAAGAACTACAAAATACTACCGAGAAAAGGTAAGAAATATGTAAGTATTTTTAGTTGTTGGATGTGATATTTTCATTAATGTTTTTGGCGTTTCCTGTACATTCAAACAATAACATATAGTTTACTGAATTAGCAGCCTATTTTATATTTAGGGTGAAATTCACCATCGGATGTCCATACGATATCCAAAATGATTTGTGAGAGCCGAGCATCTCTATTCGAGAAGGAAAGTCGTTTGAGCCGCGGAGTTATAATGTACCAGGGCATGTTAACGTGCCTAAAAATATAATTGCGATCGAACTTGCTAGTTTGAGAATGGGATCATAAATCAGTTAGTTGAAGTTCCACTTAATTTCTGTCGATCAAACTTTAGTAGCAGATGATCTTATGAGATTACCTGCACAGATTTCGACTTATACAACGTATGAACGATAACAGAAGGACTGACACTCTGATCTGATCTTCCGCACAATGACATTTGCAAAAGTTATTTGAATGAATAGAAAGAAGCCTGTCGGGATGTGATTATAGAAGAATATTTTTTTTTATACTTCTAATAATATTTAATTGCGTTCTATTAACACATATTATTTATTGTCGAGCCAATTAAACTGACTTTTGGTAGCTAGTTTATATAGTAATTTTTCTAAGTACTCAACGTAGTTAGCTAAAATGTTAAAAATGATCCTAACTGTATGAGAATAAATTTAAAAAAAATTTAATATTAAGTATTAAAGCTTAGGTAAGTCAATAATCATCACCAGAAAATTTATATTTTCTTACTTTATTATTTAATACCTCATTTTACCCGGCATTGCCTTAACTCAATTCTAGGATCCTTTCTTCTAAAAGCAAATAAATTTTAACAATTGATTGAGTAGCCTTGGAGATAAAATATTAGTTTAGATCTCCACATCACAGCCACCTATCGGGTTTAACTTACAACTCAGACGCTAAGTTTATGCAACAAAATGAAACCAGTTGGCCATTTTTGGGGATTCACATCACATAAAAGAAAACTGAAACTGGTGGTTTTAAAAAATAAAGATGTCCGTTATCCCCTTTGTCTTCCCTCTAGATCAAGATTTTTGAGAAAGACATAGCCTACTGAATACACACATCAATCTTTTCCACTATTACTATTTCTTTTATTTTATTTGACATCTAAACAATAATACTTCAGTGTAAGCAAGACGTTGCCGTCTTCAACTGACTTCAACACAACGACGGAAGAGGTTGACACATATTAAATCAGGCAAGCAAACACTTGGATAGCTTCTATAGGTTTGTTCTCCATTTTATTATTTAACTTTTTTTATTTTTTTTTTTTTTTGTTGTATTGCTGCTGCCACTCAACACAAAAATCTCAATTAAAACAAAGAAAAAACCAACTGAGAGCTATCAAACGGTTCAACATATGGGAAAAGTTGCTCAACTTTAGTACTTTGCGTTGCCGAAGACATACTGATTAGAACAATGCTCAACTTACTTGTCAGTTTAAAAAGACAACGTATAGCGTATGACGGATTCTATGTGCATCGGTCAGCAACAAAAAAAACGCTGTAACGTCTGTAAATACTAAAATTATTGCAAAGAATTAAAGAGAATGGGGTTAATCGTACGATTTTTAGGGGTAAATTCTTATTGAAGTGTTTCACAGGCCGTATGGCAAACTCTAGTCAACTTTATTGCAATTCATAACACAGGGCAACAGCAAAAATATGCTCGAGTAACTACTATATACATTTGATGTATCATGGCTACCTTAGTACAAAAATGGTAAAATTTTTAAATTCTATGGATAGATTTTTTTTTAAAAAATTTTTTTTTAAAATTGCAATTTTTTTGAGACGTTTCTTCAAATAATTAATGATAACTCAAAAACTACTAGTCCGATATTATTAAAATAAATTCAGAAAAATTAAGATTTGCATAGCCTTTAATTCGTCTATATATCGCGTTTCAATCGGATCAATAGTATCGGAGTTATAATAAAAAACTTAAGAAAAAAATATATTTTTTACGTAAAAATGGTAAAAATTTTCGTTTTAAAAAAATCATAAAAAATCGAAAACGGCAAAAAACTTCCAGATTCATTTTTTTAATCGCATAGCGACATATAATAGCAACAAAATGAGATATCGACCATAAAAATCGATTGATTTTTTTCGAATTTATTCACATTTTAGTGAATTCGCTCATTTTCACAAAATTTTAGTTTTTTGCTTGATATACGCATTATAGCGGGTTTTCAAATGTGTGAAAAACATAAATTTTCCAATTTCAAGGGGTGCATGTCGGATTAATGTTAGATTTGATGAGAAACTTCCACCCACAAAATTTTAGTCGAATTCGACAACGTTAACACGTAGCGCATAGGCCCCAAATCTGAAAAAAAGCGTTTAAATCGAAAATAATTGACAAATTTTCAGTTTTTGCAAAATTAACGCTATTTATTTCCCCTTTTGCAAAAAAGTGGATCCTGGTCCTTAGGGCAAACACAATGAGATTTACAATAAGCTACATATCTTTTAAATCGGTTAAACAGTTTTCAAGTTACTTGCCGAAGGCAATTGACAAAAAAATGTAACTAAGTCAAATCGATGGAATAGATCGAAAATGCATTTCATTGTTTTATTCATGTATTTTCTTTTATTTTATATTTTATTATTTAAATTTATTACAACATATAAAATAAGGAAATAAATAAATAAATATTATAAACTACAAACTTTGGAATTTTCTTTTATGACATTTTCTATTATTGAATAACGAAGTGTTGCTCTGAATACTCCAGCAAAAATCTGCCATCATGTGTGCATCCCAGCGACCCTGGTATCTTTCCTCCATTGTCCGAATATCTTGGTGAAATCGTTCGCCCTGTTCCTCACTTAAGTCTCCTAGATTTTCAGGAAAACGATCTAAGTGACTGTGAAGGTAATGTAACTTGATGCTCATGTTGCATCCAAGATTCTGGAAGTGAGTTAACATCTCTTCAACGTGCGCAACATAATCATCATCCTTGTTATTTCCTAAGAAATGTTGAATAACCCATACAAACGAATCCCATGCATTTTTCTCAATTTCTGACATTGAACTGAGAAAATCGGTATCTTTGACCAATTTGCGAATTTGTGGGCCGTCAAATATTCCTGCTCTCAGCTTTTCCATACTCAAACTTTTAAACTTCCTTGAAATATACTGGAAACATTCACCATCTTTGTTAAGTGCTTTAACAAATTGTTTCATCAGACCAAGTTTAATGTGAAGAGGGGGTAATATGATGCGATCTCGGGGCACCAGAGCTACATTTATAACATTCCTCATACCTGGGTCCAGTGTTTCCCTATAAGGCCATTGTTTTCTCTTCCAGTGTTCTGACTTAGCTCTGCTGTCCCATAAACATAAAAAACAAGGGTATTTGGTATAGCCACTTTGTTGACCTAATAGGAAATTTACCATCTTAATATCAACACAAATTACCCAGTTATGTTCATTATACTTTATCTTCTTCATGACCAATGCAATTACAGAGTATTCTTCTTTTACCTTGGTTGAATGTGCGATTGGCAAGGAGTGAAATTTATTTCCATTGTGCAAAAGGACACACTTCAAGCTGCGTTTTTATGAGTCAATAAATAAACGCCATTCGCTTGAATCATATCTATGTAAGCCCATGGCAGTCATCAAACCAGGAATATCCGTGCAGCAGACAAAATCGTCCTCTTCTGCAAAATAGTGAAGTAAGCCTTTTTCTCGGGTACGGTAATACGAAACTTTAGTTTCCTCCGTTATGAGATTTGATTCCTTCATCCGGGATGCAAGTAATTCCGAAGATGCTTTTGACAATCCAAGTTCTCTTATTACATCATTTAGCTGGTCTTGATTCCATGGTCTCGGTGAGATATTTTTGTGTGGGATGAACTCGTCATTTTCAGATATAGGTAGTTCTGGATCTGAACTTCCTGATTGAGAACACATGCTTGAGGTTGAGTGTCCTTGTGAAGATGAAAGCACTTGACTACAGCTTGGTCCCGGATCTTGTGCATCCATAATTTCCTGTGAATGTAGAACTGCAAGTTGAAACCCATCAGCAGACCTCGTAGGGTAAGACCATCGCAAATGTTTTCCAAAGCCGGTTTTTGTAGTTAAACAAAAATAGCAATCATCCGTTTTTTTTTTCGTTAATATATTGGCCGCACACATAACAAAATGAGTCCGGATTGTTTTTACACAAAAATGTTCTAGTTTTCTTGCTCATGGCTGATTGAAAATTATGCTTCTGTTACCGCAAACACTTGTTGAATGAATAGAAATGGCTCAAGGAGCTCTTATAAATAATGATACTAAAATTTCGAACAACCCTTAATGTGGTCCTATTTTTTACCTATTCCCAAGAATCGTAAAAAACATTAAGGAATGCTATGCAAAAAATCAATCTTTACAGGTAGCCAGCGGATAAATTTGCGTTCATAAATTTGCGTGCACGCAAATTTATGAACGTTTATTACTTTGCCGCCGCAATTGTCAAAATGAAGCAAGGGCGACAGGTAGCCAACAGAAAAGGAGCATTTCATCGTTTATCAGATTTCTACTGAAATCGTAAAAATTAAAAAACTTTTCCTTTATTGCTTACTTTTTTAATTCTGAAAATCATAAAAATGCCATAAAGATCTGTTCCAAACAATTTTCTACATTCAATACTGTATTTCCACAGTAACACGTGTCCCACAGAAATACGTGTTTTGCCCAAAACAGTATTTCGCGTACTTGTTTTGCCATACATTTCTCATTCATCCAAAACACTTTGGCAGTACCTGGATATTGTATAGTGGTTTCAAAAGCATCTAATTTTTTTATTTTGTTGCGTTGTGTAATAGGAAGATATCAGTCAATTTTAGCGAAATTTTATATTTTATTGTTAAAAAAGAAAAAAATAAAAAATTTTAAAAGTAAAATGTTTTTGTAAATTGTCTTCGGCAAGTTCTCAAGGACTATATGGCCAGTGAAAATTGTAATAACTCGAAAACTTAAAGACATGTAGCTTATTGTAAATCTCATTGTGTTTGCCCTAAGGACCAGGATCCACTTTTTTGCAAAAGGGGAAATAAATAGCGTTAATTTTGCAAAAACTGAAAATTTGTCAATTATTTTCGATTTAAACGCTTTTTTTCAGATTTGGGGCCTATGCGCTACGTGTTAACGTTGTCGAATTCGACTAAAATTTTGTGGGTGGAAGTTTCTCATCAAATCTAACATTAATCCGACATGCACCCCTTGAAATTGGAAAATTTATGTTTTTCACACATTTGAAAACCCGCTATAATGCGTATATCAAGCAAAAAACTAAAATTTTGTGAAAATGAGCGAATTCACTAAAATGTGAATAAATTCGAAAAAAATCAATCGATTTTTATGGTCGATATCTCATTTTGTTGCTATTATATGTCGCTATGCGATAAAAAAATGAATCTGGAAGTTTTTTGCCGTTTTCGATTTTTTATGATTTTTTTAAAACGAAAATTTTTGCCATTTTTACGTAAAAAATATATTTTTTTCTTAAGGTTTTTATTATAACTCCGATACTATTGATCCGATTGAAATGCGATATATAGACGAATTAAAGGCTATGCAAATCTTAATTTTTCTGAATTTATTTTAATAATATCGGACTAGTAGTTTTTGAGTTATCATTAATTATTTGAAGAAACGTCTCAAAAAAATTGCAATTTTAAAAAAAAAATTTTTAAAAAAAAAATCTATCCATAGAATTTAAAAATTTTACCATTTTTGTACAAAGGTAGTTTTGTTGTGCTGTGTAATCTGAAATCAACATAAATATTAAGGTACAGAACAAGCCAATCTAAATCATCATAAGAACACAGCAACAAATATTCTATTTATTCTATGTAAATGAATTCAAAAATTTATCGACAATAATTATAAAAAAAGCAAAGAGAGAAGCACAATTGCAACATTTTAAAATGAGAGACAATTTAAGGAAGAAAACTATTTGAAAAAGCAATTTACTAATGTGCATTTTGTTTTTATTGATTTTGAAAATGTTTTCATTTCACGAGCTAAATGGCGGAACAAACAGAAGCAACAATATGCACGTTGACAACAGTGCGAAGAACAACATGTGGTTTATGTTGTTTCAAGTCCATTGACAACAACCTGAGTATCAATGTCAATAACATGCCACGTTTTGTGAAGGTTTTATACTAAACAAATGCTACATAACATTCCACATACCAACCATAGAACGGTTCAGATAAAATTGGGCGACCGACTCAGTAAACTTTAGTGCTTCAAACGAAGCAGGGAACAACTTACGACATAAATATATATTAAAAATTACATTTAAATACAATTTCTCACGCCGAAACTTGCATCCAGGCTTGTAATAGCGAAACTTTAAAGTATCACTTTCTCTCTCCCTAATGAAAGGCATGCATTTTGTATAGCTTGTTTTAAATTTGAAGCTTTTGTCAAGGCCCCTTAATTTATATATATAAACCCAGCACATGCACAAAAAGCAAAAAGAAATTATGTGCAAATAAAAACATCATTCATGCAAAACTGTACATAAGGGCACTTCTATAGGAAGATCTGATGTGCCCCCGCCAAGTGGTGAATTGCACTTGATTCTAATGTTGGCAGATATATGTAGCGACATAAAACATCACAATCATTCAGAACATGCTGTTGAGTTTCCTCGTCGTAATCACACAACCTACATTTTCTGTTGACCTTAAGGCCTAGCCTGTTTAAATGTTTCCTCAATCTACAATGGCCTGTAGGGAAGCGAGTGAGCATTCTTAGGTTGTTTTTTTACAGACATGGAAGTTTTAGGGTGATTTAGATTAGATTAGGTTGAACAGGTCGCCGGTTCTGTGTAGACAAAACCCGACTCACTTGGGTACATTTGGTCCCGTTGTGATTTAAGTCATATTTCCCAATTGCCAGCTTTGTATGTCGTATTCCGGGGAAGTTAAAGCGTTGTTGATCACTGGTGTTCTTGATCTCCGTCCAGATTTCCTTATGAGTTTTATTTTACCCAAGTTCATAAAAGGTTTCTGGTTCCGCCATGGATGTACTTACTCTTCTTCGCCTGGCCAGAAACGTGCTCCTTAAAAAGGTAAAGACTTAAGACCTCTTTGTCAACTGCAGTAGATCATATTTTGGAACAAAGCTTCAAGTGTCTAATCAAATTCTATTTGTTTTAGATAATTTATATCGTTAGCTAAAATGCAAAAAGGCGTAACTAACAAAAAATACAAAATCGAGCTTTTGATTGATTATCATGAATGCTATTAAACTGCATGTCTTGACAAAACTTTACACTTCTAGGATCAAAAATGGCACTTTTATTAATAAAAATAAAGGGACCTATAGTATAGTTTTCATTTTACAATTTTTTTGGCTTCTGCTGTAAAATTTTATTTTTGTTAGTTTCGACCTTTTTCATTTAAACTAACGATATGCTTGTTAGAAAAAAATTTAATCAGAGTAACTTTCTTTGATCCTATGAAGGAACATTGAGTATCGATAGACAAAACAAGAATCAAATAGTAGTGGTTAGCACGTTGACTACTAAAGCATACTCACGAATTTAATACTCAGCCGTGGCAACATTAATTTGTCAGAGACGTATTAATTCTCTTTATAATAATGAATATCACAGTGCCCTCATTCGCCGGTATTACCACACAGACGGCGAAATAAAATAATTATAAATTAGCTATGCTAGCTTCAAACTAATACGTCTACACAACACTGGAGGCGCTGCAACATTGTTCTAAAAATAATCATAACGTGGAATTGCAGTGTTGCCATAAGTGAAGCTTTACTATCACACTAACCATCTGTCTTATGTTAAAAAAAAAAAGCAAATAAAATATAATTTTTCATATTTGGAAACAGGTATTAGTCGCAAGGAGCTAAATCTAGAGTACGCTAAAATAGGTCGCAGTTTACTCCAATTCAAAGAGTAAACTGCGACACACACGTGTATACCCGTGAATTGTCTTCATGAACGTGATCGTTTGAGATGCCAACGATCGACCGATAACTATTGAATTTGATGATGCAGAGTTAATATAGAAATAATTAAGCGCATCTTTAGTTTCGCTGTTGTTTTTTACGTAAAAAATAAGATCTATTTAGATTTTATATATGTATACACGCAAAGAAAAAACAAAGTTGAGTTAATCAAAATCTAAGAGCTACATATATTATTTACGTAATACTATTGTTATGTTGAAACTATATTATTGTCTAACTTAATAATTGCAAAATATCGGGTGGTTAAATTTTAAGGGCCGATGTTGAATGTGAACCACACCTAAACGTCAAGTGTTTTTTCCGCATTTAATTTGACATTTCTCAATTCCAGACTCATTCAATTTAAACTATGGAAATATACACAATCAATGATGAGGCACATTTTAACCTCAGTGGATTCGTTAGAATTGCCGCTGCATCTTTGGGCCTATTTTTGTCCAAAATGAGGCCGGTCAGGCAGTTACTGTGAATGGTTCGCTATCGTAAGATGATAACGAACTTTTTATGGCCCGAATTGGAAGATATCTATGTGGATGATATGTGGTTTCAACAGGACGGTGCCACTTCCCACACAGCCAACGAAACAATGGCTTTTTTGCCCGACAAAATCAATGGCCGCGTTATCTCACGTGGTGTCGATGTCAATTGGCCGCCAAGATCATGTGATTTGACACCGTTGCACTTCTTTCTTTGCGGTTATTTGACGGAAAAGGTATACGTCGATAAGCCAGCAACAATTCAAGAGCTAAAGGATAAGATAAGTCGGCATATTAACGGCATAGAACCTCAATTATGGCTCAGCGTCATCGAAAATTTGGAGCATCGGATTATATTATAATGTTTATATAAACATACTTTTTAACAACAGACACATAATTATTTATTGGATACTAGCTATAAACACTATGGCTGACCTTTAATTCGAAAACGACCACTATTCTCACGACAAATCTGTTTCGGTTTATATGCAAGGTACGATGCCCACTATTCCCACCGAATCTGTTTATTCCTAGATAATTTACATTTTATGGGAGGTACAACTCTCACTATTCAAATACAGTCTAATTTTGCTACACCTGAGTATGAAGGTTACTCTACATATTGTTGTTCTCTACATATTGTTTCGCTTTGTATGGGAGCTACCAGCCCACTGTCCCAATCCAGTCTATTTTAGACTATGCACATTAGTATAAAGGTTACCTGTGCAAAGTTTCAACACTCTTCCTAAGTAAGATCTCTAGGGTCGCGATAATAATTTTAATCTTCGTATGTGAAGTACCACGCCCACTATCCTAATATTCTGCCATACTGTGGTGCACATTAGTATGAGGGTTACTTGTGCAAAGTTTCAAAACTACCTATTGTAGTTATCTAGGTACACGAGAATATTAATTCCCTTTGTATCGAAGGTACTACGCCCACTACTCAAATTTAGCCTATAACCCCCTATAAGGGGGTTACTGGCGGAAAATTTCAAAGATCTACCTATTATAGTTCTGTAGCTACTTAAAAAGTTGGCGTGGCTATTTTTTCTTACCACAAAAACCTATGTTAGATTATGGTGAAGATTTAAAAAAAATTGGCCAAATCGGTGCAGCCGTCCTTAAGTGATGCGATTACCAACGAACGACATTTCATTTTATTTAAATAGATTTGGCATTATGAGAATTATAGCTGGCGACAGAGTTAATTTGCATTAAAAGCTCACTAGTGTGAACTAAAAGTTTAATCTGACAGACGACAGTTTGGTGCATTTGGTAAACAGCTGTTTGTTTGTCAAGTAATTCCATTTAGCATTTACATATGTCAAGTGGGAATGATTAGCAACTAAGCTGCTGGTGAAAAATCACCATTTATTTTGCGTCAACAGAAAGGTTTTCCGAAAAATGTTTAATTTTTCAATAGTAAACAATTTATCATTAGCTGATTGATTGTCGACTGTTTTGCCATATGGAAATATCTAAAATCAGTATAAATTCACAAGTTATTTTAAGTAAGACTACTAATGCTAATTTACTCTCTAGATTCTAATAATTAAAAAAAAAACTAAATTTAAAAACAAGAATAATAATCATCAATAAAAAATTTGAATTCAATAAAATTAATACTTGATTTAAATTTTTCCTAAATATTCACCTGAACAAAGTTTGTAGGGTCAGCATTCCGCATAGATATAGGGTGATGAATTCGAAAAATAACTGATTCAATGTATAATAGAAATCATATTATTGCGTCATATTCACGTCTGAACAATGATGAATTTCCATCCCTGGTTCATGGTTGAGTGATGCCAAAGCTAGTAGAAGTTTTTTGACGTCTATCTTCAATTGCCGCTTTTCCATCATCCTCTGAGCTGATATACTTTTTATCGTAGTGGAAGTCGCGCCTATAGAATTAATTAAATTGTATTATTATTAATAATATCGTTGGCCGTAATTTATTAACTCTTTTATAATTTTTTGCGCCATATCGTTGGCATTTGTTTTAAATTGTAATTGCTCAAGTTCGTTTTTGATCGAATTCGTTCGGTGTCGCTCGCGTCTTTATAATTCTTAATTTCATAAACTTTAAATTAAATTGTAATTTTTTAGAATATTTTGATAACTTCACTGTGTTTATAAATAAATCCGAGGAAAGTTAATTCGTAACTTCTACCTTGTTTAATAGAAAAATTTAAACTTCTTTTTTTCGAAAGTTATTGTGCCTAGTGCTTGTGGTTCCTTTTTGGTGAAGATAGCCGTTTGGAAGCCATCGACACCACCCCACATTTTTTACGTCATCTGTTGGATCGAAAAAGCAAATTTCGGATAGATCGTGAATTTTTGAAATTAATTCAGTCAAAAGTTTGGACAAAAAGTTGTTTGCTGGGTTACCAAGTTTTTATATACAATCAATAATATCACCACAGAAATATTTTATATTTATTTTCGCTTGATATTAAAAAAAAATTTTGGTTGTAGAAATTTTAGTGGGCGCGCAATTTGTATACGAACCGTTCTTTACTCACATAATAGCGCCGTTATGACGTTTTCCCATGGATATTAATTTATTTTTATATTCTGCTTTTTTGTTTCAAATTCTTTTTTCTTTCTTCCAGGCCCTTAAGTTGTGTTTTTTTTTTTAGTTCATTTATAAAAGAAGGTTTTCCTTATTCTAATCTAAGGAAATAAAATTAATTTTTTTTTAAATATTACACCCAATCAGCAAAATCAATATAAATATACCCAGTTAGCCATGTCTTTAAGATATCTTAAATGACCGTTACAATTTAATACAGAAAGTGAAACTGAATTCAGATGAAAGAAGTCGTTAACGAATTTTTCTAACAAATTACCCCGAAACCTTGCAAGACCAAAATATCTATTAAGCAAGCCATAGACGCTGCGACAGTTGTGACAACAATTATAGGAATCAGTTGTATGCTTGTTTCACAAACGATACAATTTAGTGTGAGAACTCATTTACATCCTCATTTAACAACCAAACTCTTTCAAAGTAAGATGGCGTTCAATATTCTCGCGTATGCTATAATTGACGTCGGCCGCATAGTACTTAACATTCAATGCTAACTACAAGGTGGTCACAACATTACTAAACACAAATACTACATAAAATCGTATGCGATAGGCGACGTGTTGGCACAACATAAAAAAAAATCCAAACCTTTTTGATCTTTCGTACAAGCGATATACAACTCGTGTACAATTCGCGTACAACCTAATTAAGTTGGTACGACGGTTGTAACGTCTTTGGATTTCCGTACGATATTGAAAACAATTTTTTTCTGTGCTCGCATTACGCAAAAACTACTGAATGAATTTTAATAAAATTTTGTAAGAAGGTACCTTAGTATCACGATAATCATTTTCTGTAAAAATATCTCATTTCCAAGAGAGAAAAAAGATAAATTACTGAAAGTAGGTAATCTGACCGGTTTAATGGTACTGAAAACTTGGCAGCACCTTTTATTTTTGTAAGCGGAAAATTTTAGACACTATTTTCTACACTTTTTCCAGATCTCTACAATAATTTTAAAATTTTATACAAATTTTAGGATTTGCCTATGTTGCAGCATCCTAAATTAACTAGGAATGGGTACCTCCATATATTTTTTTATTTCAATTTAATTCTTTTGTAACGTTTTAGAGTTCCGTTATTAATAATTCGATGTTTTTTAATAAACATGTTTAATAAATGCCAAGCAGAAGATATTGATGCTCATCTTATCCTTTTATAAAATAATGTACCTTTCATACAAGACTTTTTCACTATTATTTTCGTAAACGAAGATTTTCCTTCAGTTGTCTCTAGAAAACCTAAAGAACAGGGAGCAAATCGTGCACACACCGACGAATACTATGTAAGTTTGGCCAATTGGGTAAGTATGCACATGTACATTTATACGTATTCGTACAAGGGTATAAAATATAAACAAGTTGCACAACAAGTGGTTGAAGAATACCATGAGAAATAGTCGAATTTATGTTTAAAATATAAATAAAGGGTGGTTAAACTTTAAGGGCCGATGTTGAATGTGAACCACAGCTGCATATAATATGTGTCTCTTTCTGCAGCAAAGCAATTACTTTAAAAACATTTGCTGTTGCTTAAGCAATAAGTTGTTCCTCATTTTTATTTTTGCTTTTTTTTCATAATTTGTTTATTGTATCTTCAATATTTTTGAACTAACAATAAATACTCGTATCTTAAGTCTAAAATAAAATATTCTTTTTAAGTTCAGCCAGTGCTAGACAAAAATAATGTTTGTTTCACGGATTTTGCAATCATTTGCGGGTCATCCCTCTAATGTACGGCCAAGAAAAGCAGTATCTCTTCTTTTTAGTCGAATATAACCAGGTTCATTCAGCATGTTACGCGCCAAAGGGTTTGTATGAGATTCCAGCCTCTTTAGATATGTGACTACATGTTTCGCTATTTCTGATGGCATGTTTAGGTCTTTGTGGATGTTCGAATTTTTATATAACAGGGAGCAGATGTAATAATACGTAAAATCTTATTTTGGCGCCTTTGCATTTTTTCTACATTGCTAGCTGAGGCAGTGCCCCATAACGGAATCCCATAACACCAAATTGGTTTGAGGATCGACTTGTACAGTAGTAGTTTACAATTTAAGCTCAGGGTGGAGTTTCTGCCAATAAGCCAATTTAGTTGTACTGCTTTTAGTTTCATTTGTGTTAACTTGAAGTAAATGTGGCTTTTCCAAGTAAGGCGACGGTCAAGATGTATACCCAGGTATTTAACGCCTGAAAGCTGTAGTATCATTTGGTTATTTATGCGAATAGGAGGGCATTAGTCCCTACGCAGTGTGAAAGTTATGTGAGTACATTTTTGCTCATTCACTTTTATTCTCCATTTTTCTAGCCATTTTTCCAAATTCAGTATGTGGTCTTGTAAAAGTTGTAATGCTTCTTGGGCACTTGCATGAATACTTAAAAAAGCTGTGTCATCTGCAAAAGTTGATGTATGCACTAGGGTGCTAATTGGCATATCTGATGTGTACAGTAAATATAAAATTGGTCCCAAAATACTACCTTGGGGAACTCCGGCTTCAATGAGCTATGGCGAGCTTAAAAAGTCACCTTCTTTTAGTAAAAACTTGCGATTCGTTAAATAATCTTTTAAGAGCTTGTACAAGTTTTCGGGCAAGTTCAGCTTTAGCTTAAATATTAGGCCTTCGTGCCAAACCTTATCGAATGCTTGAGAAACGTCGATAAAGAGCGCAGAACAGTATTTTTTTTTCTTCAAAGGTCGTTTTAATTACATTTACTAATCTCTATGTTGTTTTCTGAAGCCGAATTGATGGTTCGGAATGCATCCTTTCGCGCTAAGAATTGGATTCAGCTTAGTTATTAATATTCTCTCAAATAACTTTGACACGTTTTATAAAAGGCTTATAGGTCTGTATGATTCTACTTTTGTGTGTTTATTTTTGCTTATGCTTAACTCTTCACTATGAAGTAGTGGCTGACTACGATTGCTGTTTTTGCTGTTACTCGCTGCTTCAGTCTTAAGTATTAAAAAATTATTTGACAGGGAGAGATTAAAATTATGGCGCCACGTGTAAATCAAAAAAAAAACTAAATTTTGAAGATCTGCAAAAAAAGATTTCCAATATTTCCGAACATTGATTGTAGGAATCAGAAAAAAATTAAAAAATGCCATAAAAGTTAAAATTCAAAAACTTTCAAAAATTTTAAAATGTCGCTTAAAGACCAAAACACCACGACTCTGTCAATTTGAATATCAATTAAATTAGACATAAAGAACTCTGTAGTCATGCAGCAATATAGAACGCTAGTAACTCTCAGTGCTTGATCAGAACATATTCCATATTTCTGCCCACAGCCTAAAATCCACACAGTGACACATTGTGGATGCAATGTATTTTTCAACAATTATATTCACGTGAATACTCTGAATTCCACAGCCGAAATTTGTACGATTACCGAAACCATCAAGACTTAACTGTCAGCTGTCAAATAGCCGTTTAAGGTTGCCACCACTTTACGAAAATATTGAAAAAAAAAAACTTGTGGATTCAGTTACCCAAATGGGTTTATAATCTCTAATATTTTGCCTACAAACAGCTACTAAAATAAAGCTAAGACTAAATTAAAACGTAAATAAATTTTTTTACAACTGAAATGAAACAACAGGCTTGCATACACTTTAGGTAATTATCTGTTTTTGACCTAAACCTTATCAGGTGATGTGATCAAAATACCGGTAAGTACCTAGCCGTGTTGGCCCTTACCTGCCGGTGGTCTTACCACTGGATGAAATAATGTGTAGACCAGCACTAAGAATGCGTCATATGAATACCACACAATACATGCTCATTAAAGCGACAAGAGTACCTAAATGCCATTTTCCCATCATCGCCTAATATCGCACAATGCACAATAAAAGCGATAATTAGTAGCAATTTATAGAATATGGCAAGCCTGAACCCATGTACTAACCTCTTTTTAAGGTACTATCCAACTCTTTCTGTTGAGAGTGCAACAGCACACTTGACCAACCTTGCACCGACGCTGCATGTCCAAACCACAGCCACCACTTGTACCGCTGGGGGACTTTACCTGCAACCGGGAACCAGATTCAGGTTCCAGGGACCCTGGGATCTGGTGCCCCCATTTTCCCCAACAGCACTACGTCAAATTAGAGATATGAACTACAATGACAATAAGTGTCCCCGGGAGGACATTATCTGGTGATGCCTTTATTAACTCTGTATCTGACCTTGACGTAAAAATTACCTCGAAGTGTTAACGGTATTCACTATAAGTGACCTGGCCTATGAAAAGGAGGCTTATGACTCAAAAAAAATTTTTCCACTTTTTTTTGGTTTCGATAGTTTTTGAGACGCTCTTTCATGTGGTGAAAACTAGAAAGTCCTAACTCGCTTAGAAGTGTACTAAAAATGTAGAGAAAGAAGAGCACAAATGAAAGAAAAACGGAATGTTATTGAAAATCCAGAATCAAGATAATAAATGGAATTGAAATATTTAAAAACAGGATTCAACGCTGCAAAAACGAATTTACCAAAAAAAAAGCTGTTTTGCACAAAAAATACTTTTGTGCATAACTGTTCATAATGCAAAAGAAACTGACAAAATGGATTGTTTATCTTTAACAGCTAATTTTTCGAAATTTTGTTTTTGAGTCATAAGCCACCTTTTCATAGACCGGGTCACATATATCATTTCACTCGCCACCATAGGCATTTTTAGAATCCGATGAAATATTAAATATTATTGTAATCTGTCATTTTAAATTGACTGACTATAAATAATGAAGCGCAGAAGCAAATTAAACTTAAAAATTTAAGATCACACTTATGATTTCATTATTTGACTTTACTGTAATTTTTCCTTTTATACTGCGATTATGCTGTCAGCTGTTTAGTCAACTGACATTTATTTATTTATTTTATTTGGTTCGCTAATGTTATTATAACATTCTGCTAAATATTGTGATGCCATTAAATTAATTGAAAATTGTTTATTTTGAAAATAAAACAAATACGATTCTACAACAATG
This sequence comes from Phasia obesa, assembly GCA_949628195.1. Taxonomy (NCBI): domain Eukaryota; kingdom Metazoa; phylum Arthropoda; class Insecta; order Diptera; family Tachinidae; genus Phasia; species Phasia obesa. Next base: position 68,851,579 of record OX451216.1, on the reverse strand, counting down.
TGCGGTGAAACAAAATGATATCTGACATGTCCAATTTGACGTTACGCTCTACAAGCTTGTTTACATCCGTGCAATTATCAGTGATTAGATTTGTTTTATACTAAACTGTTGTCAGCATAAAGTTACACACAAGTGCTTTTGTTAACAGCGAATTGCAAAGTAATACATTTTAATCGAAAAGGAAATTGATATCCGGTTGATAAAAACACATTCATACATAGCGTTTTGTAACAGAGAAAATATCTTACAGGCAAACCTAAATTACCTAAGTTACGTTAAGTGCTGACTAACTGTCAAAAATTCTCATGTACATATGAATTGTTTTGTTTCTTTTTCTGGAACAGTAATGACATTTAAGAAACTTTCAATGGTACTATAAGTTGCGCTACGTATATGTAATTGTTGCCGTGTAGTCAGCTACATAATTATAACCAAGACGACACACAGTGAACAGTTCCCATACTAAAACTGGAAAAAATTCGAAGGAGTTATGGTAGCTTAATGACATTTTTGGCACATATCTCTCTTGGCCTACTATTTTCAAAAATCAGTTAAGATTTTTCGAAATCCTTTTATTTATCCGGTGCGGGGACAATCAAATACCCAAAATTCCCCCATTTCAGTAATTATTATTTTTTTGAATTTTAATCTATTATTTCACATTCCAAATGATAAATCGTGCAAGTTTTTTTTTATAAAATATAACCAATCTCTAATTACTTAGGGTTGCCGTATACCTTTTTGAATATAACATTATTTTAAACTTTTTAGTATTTTTATTGTATAAAGTTTTGAAAATACTCATAACCATTTGTATTCAAATAACATTATATGAATAGGGTTACCAAATTGACAACACTAAATATTTTAAAATTAAATTATTATTTAAGATAAAAAAGATATTTATATAAAGATTAATAATAAAGTTACAAACAAATTCAAATAACATAACAATTGTAAACAATTTCTTAATAACTAAAATAAGTTTCTCAGTCTGAATCAGTGTTAAGAGATTCATCTACTATTACTAATTTCTTGATTATTGTTAAAAGGGCTGCTTGAATTTATTGTATTTCTATTAGATGAAATTAATTTTTAATTCTTGATTCTTTCTCTAATATATTTTCGAGTGTGCCCAAGTCTGTTCTTTCTTAATTGTTTTGTGAAGGCATTTTAAAGCATTCGCCCGTGCACTAACCTCGTATTAGTTCGCCCTGGTTTAAAGCATAGCCTACTATTATAATACATTTTCAAATATTAAAAATATCAACTGATATTTTTAATAAAAATTTCAAATATGGATGATTTTTAAAATCATTATATTTTAAAAGTTGGCATAGAAAAGAACTAAATATTTGTATACATATTTAGTATATATAACAGAAAATAAGATTATTGATTCATAAAAGTAGTTTTTTGATGTGCACATACACGTACATATTTTGGCTAAAATCTTCACAATTTTTTTTACAGTGTTGTTATAAATATTTGAATTTTAGGATTTTTTCATTGTTTCTGCTACATTTCTGAATAAAACAAATAAATTTGCATGCATTTTTAATGCAAAATGAATTTTTGAGATTTATTTTTCCATACCCATTTTTTGTTACTTAAAAATTATGAAAAAATTATCAAAATAATTCGTTTTTAAAGCCGTGTAACTTTTTATAGGTGTAACGCACATAAAAAACCAAACCACCTCTGGAATCGTGGGAGCCTCAGCTTTCATTTAATATGTATTTATTGATAAATTCGAAAGTTTTTTTTTTATTTTTTTCCACTAGACAGTTTACTGTGCGACAGCTACATCGTAAACTCTGATATTGTTGTAGCAATATATATGTATTTCGAAATTGTTTGTAAACATTTTTGGAAAAATTTTTTGTAAAAATATTTTTTTAAAACTTTTTGAAAAATTTTATTCGAATTTCTTTTTGGAAACTTTAAAAAAAATTTTCGTAAAATTTTCTGTAAAAATGTTTAGTAATTTTTGGGTAAATATATTTTAAACATTTTTTTGAAATTTTAATGAAATTTGTTTTCTATATTGAATTAGAATGTTCAGACTAAATAAAAATAAATCCTTAAAAAGTTTCCTCATATTGCCCTTTAACGGCTCCGGTTACCAAGTTATTGGCTACCTCTATATGTATTGCTTTCTATAAAGGTCTTCAATACAAATCAAAGCAGAATATCCTTACCAACCTAAAAATACAAAACACAAAATCGGCCCTCGCAGGGGCTTATTGATGGATATCGCTCAATCAACTTCTCTATGTACAGGTTCCAGAATATATATACTTTATGGGGTCGGAAATGAATACTGCAGAAGTTACACACGGAATGACAAACTTATATATACCCTTTCCACCTGTGGTGAAGGGTATAAAAAGTAAATAAAAAGTTATTTTTCAATGTGTTAATTATAAGGCCTGTGTATGTACATATCGCACTTTAAACCATAAACAGTCGCGACTCAAAATTTACTTATGTTGAATTAAAATTAAATTAAAAAAAAAAACTAAAGAAAAATCGCCGATGACAATTTGGTAAAGAGCACATGACATTAGTCATTCAAGGCCATGTTAACGATTGGCAAACTCCGAAAAAAGATTTAATTTGGATGTGGGCACATGCCTGCATTATTATTATTATTTTCACTATACGAGAAAAGAGCAGATAATTTTAAATCGCCATCACAGCAGAGTGATAGATTGATTTAGAATTTCAAAGTACAAGAGTGTGTTACAATCAGCTTTTCCTAAAGTAAATTATATTTTTGGGCTGATTCCATGGATTCTGCAACAAGCTAATGCTGCTATACATAATGACAGAGTTGTACAAGAATTTTTAATCTTCTTAATTGGCCGTCATATTCTCCTGACCTAATTGGCTTTCCCAGCAGGTTTATGGAGGTGGAAGTCAATTCAAGAAAATGGAAACACTAATTCCTGCCAAGAAGGGCTCCTAGAATGAGATTTCTTTGGATTTTTTTGTTTTAATTTCATTAAAGGACCTTAAGGAAAGAAAAATTTAAATTGAAAGTTTAGTTTTTGTTTTTGATAATTTTGTAATCTTAAGAAAGCGCTTAACCGATGGTAATAAAATTTTATCTTATTTAGTCCACAAAAATATAAAAAGATGTAGCCTACTAGAAACAGAAATTTAAGTGATTATAATCATATGATAGATAGTGTATATTATTAGTGTCAGCGCAGTTAATATTAATAAAGACTTAAGGCAATTTACATTTCAAAATCTACTATTTTTGGGGGGTTATTAACACTGCGTTTACAACTGTCAATGGTGTTAAGACAATAGCAATACATACACACTTTTTCACTAATATGTAAATACATGCAAGATTTTTCAATTGTCTGAACTGCTCTCTTGAATATTTTGAAGACAGTTTATTGGACAATAAGATTTGACATATGCTGACAATAAATCAATTTTTTTTGTAACAACTAATACGTATTCTTTTATTGTCATCACGGTGCTTTCAAATTTTAACGCAGTGTAAGATGAAAATTTCAAAAAGAATCTGGCAACTCTGTGCTTAGCAATTGTGTGATTTACATAAATAAAAATTAAGTTAGTGAAAAAATACATAAAACAAATAAAGAATACTCAACATAAAAACACAAATAAATACATATGTATTAATTTTGAATATCTGTATACATATATGTATGTATGTAAGTATGGATGTATGTATGCATGCATATGTATAGTTGTTAGTATGCATATTTTTATATCATAATAAATAATACCAGGAAATTTAAAACTATTAAACTACTTTTCAAAAGCATAAAGCTAAACGAACAATCACATATACTAAGTATTTTTTATATCACTATCTGTTCATCAGTCTTAAATTTCAATTGAAATATAAACATCACTGCAATGTGCAGCCATGGGCACATTGCCGATAAATGTCAATTAACAGTCAGAAACTACTGTGGAATCTCTGTAGAAGTTTTTATTTCATTGAGATTTGAAACATTTCAATTGGCTGACCAACAGCTTATATAAAAATTTTAAAATAATGATTTTGCAATATATACAAAATCTAAGTCACCAATATAATAAATAACTGGGATATTTTTACGAGGAAAAATATTCTATAGCTGTGCCCACACACGTTGTTTGCGTCCGTAAGACTCTTACGTATTTAATTTATATAAAAGTACCCATCCCTGGATAAAATTTTAATAAAATTCTGAAAATTATGGTAAAGTTACTGAGCTTAGGTGAAAAATAACAAATTAAATACAAATTTTAAGTAATTGCCTATTTGGCAGTAAGCATTTTATATTTTATATTTTGTCATCTGCAATCGTATTTAAAATATACAGCTTTCAAAAATAAAATATGCGTTAAAGTATGCCTTAAAGTACTGCTTTTTCTCCACTTTCTCTTCACTTGAGGTATTTTAACGGAAAAAAAGTATTCTATATTGGAATTAGGATGCTAAGGTACCCCCTCACAAATGTTTGCTTAAATCCAGCCCGTAGTTTTTATGTGATGCGAACACAAAAGAAAGAAAGAAAGACAGACCGGAAATTAGTTACAGTTTAATATATGTATAGATGTAAGAAAATGGGCCCTAGGTCTCCAAAAGAACTGGAATATTTTGGTCGACCCTAATATTATTTCACAAATTAATTCGATTTTGGTTTTACCTCACAATTTCTGGGGATGGATCAAAAGTGTTACAACAATTTTCATTATTTTTAAAATGTACTTATATTATTTCTCAACAAAGATTCAAACAACTAGTACTGTAATTTATATTTTATTTAAGATTTATTGGCGACAAAAAAAAACTGATTATACCGGCATTGCAAGTTTGTAAGCAAAATAACCAACAGGTCTGGTCGTTTCAGCGGCATTTAAAATGTATAAGCTTTTGACCAACATTTACTTAAATTGCTTCCATCTTTTGAATAGGATTTTTCTTAATTATAATTTATAAATGTATGTCTCTTTGACATTGTTTTTTACTGCTGGTGATAGTATTTCATTATTGAAAGAATATTTTTTATGTTTTGAAAATAAGGTCTGATGAGCAACGTCTCAACATTTTCTGCAATGAACAAGATCCATAACGTCTAAGGATAAGTGCTAGAGTTGTAAAGTTCATGAACGACCTAGGTCAGATGAATTAATCGCTCAACTGACCTATATGTAATGTATGTAATGTAGGGGGAATATCAAAGCAGACCACTTCCATAGTGGCTCCCTTTTCGACCCTATTCCGTCCTCTATGATTACAGGCAACCGAAATGTAATTTACGAAAACCCACTTACATTGAGTCATGTGGTACAACCAGCCCTTAATCTTGACTTTAGTGATTTCAGACTGTCGGCCTTCTTTCTCATCACACTGTCTCTGGTAATTGCCAGCATTTGTTTAGAGCTCAAGTCCCCCATGGCATCCACATTTAACAGGGATCTACCAGTGGTCATCAGTCTTATGCTAGCCAGTGCTGGACATTCATTCACACACAATGTGTGCTGCCGTTTCAGCCTCTTTCCTTTCCACGTCTCCTCTTCTGCCTCAGCCTCTTACTTTTAGGCATGAGCTGGGGAACGTTTTGATGTGGCTGCTTCCGAAAATTATTTGGCAGTCCACCCCTTGCAAGGTTTCTTTGTCATTCTTTTTCGATATCCTCCCCTGGCCAGTGGCAACCTAAGTTCCTAAAGGAATTAACTTCTCCACCTCTAACGAGGCTGCCTTGTCTATCCCTATCGAAATATCCCGGTTCAACGCTATAGGAGAACCTTTAGATATTAACTTGTTCATCTCTTGCGAGTTGTTCCTGTCCATCCCTTCTGAATTCTTTCCCTATTGGAGAAAACCTTGTCCATCCACACAGAGCTCCTTATGCGTGGGTAAGTCTACATTGAAACTGGAGGTCGACTGGTATCCAGAGTTCGCATACTAATGGCCAAGCAACCTCCTGACCACGCATCCCTGGCGTATGCTGTTCCACCGTGGATTAGGGTGGGTTACTTCCAGATTAAGGTTCAAGAAACCCTGGCGTCTGGTGCCCCCATTTTCCCCGATAGCACTGCGTCAAAGCTTTAAGAATGAACGGCAATGACAATTAGTGCCCCGGGGGGCTCAACTGACCTAAGCTGATCACCACATTATGCTGATATCAATTATAAAAAATTAAAGGTTGTTTCCATATTTTCGAATTATAATAGGTATACTCTTGAAATTTTCATAAAGTGTTTATTGATATTGACTAACATATTGTTACGAAAGAAGAATTTATTCATTATAGGCTCTGAACCACAATACTGTTGAACAACAACAACATTAATGGTTTGTTTTCTTACAATGATGAAAGAAAGAAACAAACAATAAAGAGTAACGCCTTAAACAAATATTCGCATATACACACACACATTAAATAAACACTCATCAGTTAAATACACAGCCACATACATAAATACAAGCATAAACAAATAAACAGCCACACATACAGGTATAAAGAAATAAATAGCCAGACATTCAGGTATAAAGAAATAAACAACCACACAAACAGAAAACAAGAGCAATAACAATGGAACCTGCCAGACCTGTCTGGAATAGAACATTCTGGTGCTTTTAAATCACCTATATAAGTGAATCGTGCTGGCGAGTAGTATGGCAGTATTAATTTAAAAGTAAAAGAGTTAAGTTGTCGAATTTTAAGAGTGTTTAACAGTTTGCTGTATTTTTGAACAGTGGTGTTAAATAAATAAAGTGATTTACAGTAAAAGTAATAACAGAGTGTATTTATTTTGCAATTAAAAGAACCTAACGTAAAGTAAAAACGTAACAATATTTACTAAAAACTAAAAAGTATTCCCTAGAACTCGCGATTTTCCAAATTTGACCTTATCTTATAAACATTATAGGCATTTTAAATTTATACAGGGTATATGTCACTATGCTTAGAACAATAAAAAGTATAGAAATACTTAAAAGTTAAAGGGTGTCGCCGTGGTAGTCCTGATTAACAAGCATAAACTTAAAATTTTTAAAGCAAAACTAAAAGACGTGAAAAACTAAAATCTTGTACTTTTAAAGTTGTATTTTGAACATAGCACGGAACCCTATGCAATCATAGTACAAATCTGTCATATTTTAAGTGAATATATTTTTAAAAATAGAGTACAAATGTTTAAATAAATTAATCACAGTTAAATAAGCAAACAAAAACCATTTTCCTGTTTACTAATTCAACTTAAGAATATCTGAGTCTCACAAAAATGACATTTACCTACTGAGCAAATGAACTAAGAGAACTAAAAGACCGACCTACTGAACTAGTAAAGTGCTCTGAATTAAAACGATCGATCATTTTAATGAAGTAATTTAAACAATATCTCCGAAAATCACAAAATAAATCCAAAAAGTAAATGAAATCAAAATAAAACTTAATAAAGTCAAGTCAAGTGCGAGTTAGTCTCACATACGTAGCGTTCCGTACTATGTTTACTACGACTTTAAAAATTCAAGTTGTTGATTTTTTATGTCTTATAGGGCACACTTTAATTTTAAAATTAAAGTCATATTTACGACAATTGCATCATTATTGGAACACCCTTTAAATTTTAGTAATTGTTGTTATAGCGGCCATGGTAATACACTTTCTATAAAAATAACAGGAGCCTACCCATTGCGGTTAAGAAAGTAAGGTAATGTTCGTAAAAAACATGTCACTAATGGACACCCTACTGTAAACATTTCAAGAGTCTACCTATTACGGTTTATAAAATAAGAATATTTACGTAAAAATCATATCTCTGTCGAAACACCCTTTAATTTTATTATCTGTTATAGCGGCCATGGCAATTCCCTTTCTATAATTATATCAAGAGTCTACATATTACGATTAAAAAAATATTATGGTTAAAAAATTAGGCAATATTCATGCAAATAACGTCACTGTCGGAACACCCTTTAATTTGTCTCTTTGTTATAGTGGCCATAGTAATACACCTGCAAAAATTTCAAGATTCTACCTTTTATCGCTTAAAACTTAGGCCATATACATGCAAATCATGTCACTATGGGAACACCCTTTAATATTTAGGTTCAATTTTGTATACTTGTTTATAAAGCGAACATAGTTTTAATTACTGTCTCCAAATTTTAAGTGTTTGAAATTCCCAAACCAAATCTTTTATCAACTTAAAAAATCTCCGATTTGGGAATAAACTCTTTAATCTGGCAGCACTGTAACAGCTTTCAGCCTTATAGGTTTGTGTCGCTTTTTTTTATCTAAATTATACTATTATTACATTAGAAGAAGAAAACTTGTTAAAATAAGAATGAAAGAACACAAGGATTTAGGTCGATTTTTCACGATTGAAAAAACGTTGCGTTACCATTACGACCATCAACCCGAAACACAAGTGAGAAACCTAAAATGATGTGCCTGAAAATACGAAACAGTATTTGGCGGAAAATGACGAATTGCTAGTAGTAAAAGTTCTAAGTGAAAAAGAAATAATAGAAGTTGATTCTACAGACAGCAGTTATGGCAATGAAGTATAAGTTTTTCAACTTGGGAATAAATTAGGAAATCAAATCGTCACAAACGATCCTATTAGAGAAAGTGCTGCTCTGAAGTCTTGTATGGCTTGTTATCACGAATTAAATTACAAAGGCTTATAACCGATTTTGCTGTCAAAATGTTGAAGATAACATAGGGAGCACCTACTGTTTTTACTGTTTGGTATAAGTAGCTACTTTCCATATACATTATATGTACATATGTATATGTAATAATTTATTACTCATGGCCCTCGTAAATTGATACACTGACCCTGCTCTGTTTTTTTTTTTTTTTAATAATTTAAGAAACAAGAGCAAAATATGAAGAAAAACACGATTAATGTCTTTTAAAATATTATTGTTTCTTTTAATGAGTACGGTTACAGTTGTTATTTTTGTCGATTTTTTCATTGTGATTAATTTTACTCTATTGCCCTCAAAGTAACTGACACTGGGGATCAGTGTTACCAACCTAAAATCAGTCAAGTAGGTAGTTTTTAATTGAAAAATTGGTAGTTTTCAATAATTCAGTTCTGAATAGTAAGGACAACTGCCTTTAGTTTTCGGCTAGTTGAAAGTCCTTACTGTTTTCCGGGGAATTTTTGTTCGGGTGTTTTTTTTTTTGCTTCATGTGAACTATCGGTATCGATAACCATTTTTTGAAAGTTGTGATTGTCTCACTGTGTTGTCATTTATGTTCAGTAAGGTTTGGCAAGTAATTATAAATCCTTTAAAACCAGAAAAACGCATCCGAATTGTAAAAATTTAATTTAAAATGACGGACATAGCTGTCTAGAAAATGCATTCTGCTTTGCTGGTATCTAATTTTTCTTTATCTCTTTATAATTAAGAACTTAAGCCTAAATAATTAATTTATTAATTTAAAAAAAAAAATAGAATTCTGTTCGCGAAGTTCATAGAGCACTTCGGCCATTTTACGGTCAACATAACCGGCCTAGTGAGCAAGAAAATCGTGGCTAATTTTACTCTACTCGATTTAAAATCATCAACAACGAGTCTATAAAATACAGAACGTGCAATAATTGCAGCCCGACGACCGTCGCTTGCGTTGCGTTTTTCTGATAGGGCTTATTTTAAACTAGCCGAGGATAAGCAATTTAAGCTAGCAATAATGAGCCATGCTGACTGAATTATTTTTAAATAAACATCGACGACATTTGGTTCCAACAAACTGACGCAAATCGCATTACAGCGCGCTTAACAATCGATTTATTTGGAAATCAATATGGTAAAAACTTTATTTTCAGAAGTGGTTCTGTTCACTCCTCTGAATTACTTTTAACTCCTCTGAATTACTTTGTATAAAACTGTATTAAGTCATTGGTTTATGCCGTCAAGCTAGCAACTCTTGAAGAATTGGAAGCCAATATTCAAAGAACCATTGACGCCATATACGCCCGTAATCATATTTTAAAAATAAATGCCATGAAATTATTTACCGGATTATAATAAAAAAAATTCATTCCAAAAATATTTATGTCTTGTATTATCATTTCCTCATGCAGCTAGAAAACACACGACACTTAAAATTAGAAATGAAAAAAGATAAAGATAAAGATTTGAACTGTGAATACTACTACTATATAATGATTATTATTTATTAAACCAAAAAAATATACATATTTATTATGTTGAAAATGTTTAACTGACAAATTGAATTTTTAGTTTAAAAATAAAGTAGAAAAGTTGGCAGATTTCCCTCTCGCAGCAATCGCTCGACTTAAATTTCAAACTCTGAAGATAGATTTGGTAACACTGCTGGTGATAATACATGTAATGAAAACAATTGATGATGTTGATGATGAGAGCAAAATAAAAAAAACAGCAAGTGAATAAGTACAAGAGCCACAACTAAATCAAAAGTAATTCAAAATGTGAGGGCGTCAAATGTATGAAAATTTTAAATCATTTTTTCGACTACTTACGTACCCTACACACAAAAAAGTCATTATAATTTGTTTATTATGCTTTCAAACACCAAAAAAGATGAGAATTGTGTTAAGCTTTGTAACGCATTGTAATACAAATACAACTGAGTGGAAGTACGACGAAATTGGTGACAAAAATTCGTTGCACAAATTCATTGACTAAAACACAATTAGTGCGAAAAAGGTTTATTAAAGAAATGACAATTTTTGCCAGATATTTTTTTTCGCTGGAAATTATTATGTTATTTGGACGAAAGATTATATAAATATTTTTTCATTACCTCGATAACACGGTTAAACACGGTTGCGCAATAGATGGCGCTGTTTTAAAATAATGAAAAAATATGAATTACTAACTGCCAAATAGTCAATTAAATAAAATTTGTATTTGATTTGTATTTTTACTTTGTGGAATTGCGTTGTTATTAAATTATTTTAAACACCTTTTACAGAACTTTACAATAATTTGTAGAATTTTAGAATTTTATATAAATTTTAGAATTTTATGTAGGCATGGGTACCTTTATATAAAATAAATACGTAAGAGTCTTAGAATTAGGTGCGGATTACTTGAAAAGCACACAACGTGTGTGGGCACAGCTAAATAGTTCATAAATAAACTAGTAGTGCGCTCTACGTCGTGTGCATCCTAAAAATAATTTTTAGATTTTGCTTTGAAAGTAATCCACAGAAAATTTTAAGACTCTTGGGTTTATTATTTTATATTTACAAAGGTACCCAACCCTGGGTAATTACTCAGGAAGATAGCCTTTATATGAAATTCTAAAATTTATATGAAATTCTAAAATTATTATAGAGTTCTGTAAATAGTGTTTAAAATTGTCCGCTGACAAAAACATAAAAGGTGCTGCAAAGTTTTAAAAACTATTGAATCGGTAAAATGGCGTACTTTCACTACATTTTTTCTCTATTTTTTCTAGGAAATGAGATATTGTTACGGAAAAAATAGTTTCCTATATTTGAACCATTATACTAAGGAACCTCCTCACAAAATTTTGTTAAAATTTATCCAGTAGTTTTTAGGTGATGTGAACACAGAGTTGCAGACGGACGGACAGACAGACAACAATTCTGAAAATTGGTGTTTTGTATTCTATTTTGATTACAATCCACACCAGCAACAAAATTTTCATGAAATATTTTATGTACTCAAATGGTCCTGTAGCAGTTTTATTATATGTATACTCGTAGATAAGCGATCGTGAAAATTTGTAATAAACATTTCTAACCAAAAGCATGGTCAAGCATTAACTGGAAAACGCACGTTAAGTTCACAAGCTGCTGGTATTAATATTAGGGTGAGAGAGACTGAATTTGGGCTCTTTGTATTTCCAATCAGAAAAAGATCTTCAGCATAAATTTGGAAAGTTAAACGACAAAGTATAAGAAAGAAGAAACTATGGAGACATGATAGGTAACCCTACCCAACCAATGAGTGCATTCTGAAAGCATATTAAGATTTTCTCAAATAGTTATGTAATATTAGATAACAGACCTTATAAAAAATAATAGAGTGTTTTCAATATAAAGAAAATTTTATTAGAAAAAATTAAGAAATAACAATATAATTGTAAAAATCCATTACTCATACTGACTGGTACAGAGAGAAGTTTATGAGAAATGTATATATATACGAGTATATAATGTGTAAAAGTCCATTACAAAAATGTTAAGGATTTTTCCAAATCGAAACATTATCACTTTTCTACACCACTTGCAATGTGTAGGGTACCATATGCTCAGGTATGATCGTATATTTTCTTTTACTTGTTTTATAACGTTGTTGCTATTGTGGTATTTGTTGTTGCATTTTCTAAAAATTTTCATATAAGATTATTTGTATATTTGTTGCAGTTATTTTTATTGCTCTTGTTGCTGTTGTTGTTGTCGCTACTTTGTTTTTATGGACGGACGTGCATTATTGTCGATTTTTAGTTCATGTATGATTATTACTCTTTTAAACATTGTCGTCTCAGTTACAGTAATAAGAATCGACTGACCGATTCAGGCAGCAAAAAACAAAACGCCTGAATAAACGCCAACAGTAAACAACTTTCAATATTTTTGTTGGTATTTTTCGTTCGTCTGTTTAAAGTTTAATTAAAAAAGTGGTTGTCTTTAAAATTAATGTGAAGTGCGTTAAATGTAAAAATCATATTTCAGACAACGAAAAAATATTTTAAAAATACTTTGTGATCGTTAGTTTATTATGTAAAAGATAATAAATAAATATACTTACCTCTGTCCTTAATAAATATAAAAAAAGCAACCAAAACTTGTGTGTATTTGAGTCCTAATATGACTCATCGTTTTAGCATAAGTCCACCTATGGATAAGACTACCTATGGAACCGAGGATGTTGACGATGAGTATGTTATATATTTATTTATTTATTTTTAACTTAATTTTACTATTTTCAAAAGCCAAGAATTTAAGTTATTTTTACACATTTTAGCAGTAATTGTATTACATACATATAAATTTTAAACTTAAGTCACGTTCCTGTTCACAAATTTGTTTTTTAAATTGTTCCGTTTGCACCTCTGCTGGATAGTTGTTACATTCATTCAGAAATTCGAAAGAAGCAATGAAACAATCAATGTTTCTTGACTTAGTGCACTGTTCCTGGGAGTGTTTAATTTAATTGATGAAACAGAACAGACAAAATAATAAGTTTATAAATTTATTTTATTTAGCACCAATTTCAATATACAAAACCTCCATCTTGTTTTCCAAAAGAAATGTTCACCAGAGTCGAGTAGAAGTAGTGAATAGGAATGTTAAAGGCCAGTATTCCTATCCAACATAATAGTACGATCCATTAAATAAAAAAATCTGACACAATTTTGTAGTACACAAAAAATCGTTTCCAAATGGCATTGTAAGTGCAGATTTGCAAAAAAAAAACAGATTTTACAACTCTGAGAGAATAAAAACAAACTTAAGCTTGATTTAAAATTTCATCTGTATGTAAAGTAAATATGTAGTTCGACTAATAAAAATTTTAAATATTCAATATTAAAAAATATCTTATGAATTTTTTCACAAGATTATCAAGTTGTACAGACCTGTCAAAAAGTTTGTCGCATTTATACACTTCTAATCCGCACTATTATACTTTTTGAGCAGACTCATGCATTTTGAACAAATCGAAGGACTGAGTATGATAGCCATTATAAATATAAACGAACATACATATCACCGATTATTGATGACTGCGTTCTCGTGCACCATGCGGCTTTGCCTTATTCCACACATTGTTTCTGACGAAATTAGTTTTTCATTTATCCAGTTGACAATAATATTGTCAACAAACGTTGAATACTGAATGTTAATAGAAGGCCATGTAAATTAAATGGGCGTTCTATTGTGTCAGTAAGTTGACACAAAAGAACACCCATTTAAATAATAAAAGGGTTTTATTTGCACGTGTTGCTCAAAACTGTTAATTGCCATGGCGAATGGTCACTATTAGCAGAAAATAGTTAAGTAGGAAAACAAGCACAGCCTAGAACTACGAAACCGCCTTAAACCGGTAAAATCTATAAATTAATGTTAGAAAATGTTAGTTAGTGTTAGGTAGTAAATCTATACATATAATAAAACAGTAACTCATTTCCTGTCTATCTGTCTTTTCATTTGTGTTCGTATCATGTAAAAACTACTGGATGGATTTTACCCAAATTTTGTGCGAAGGGACCTTAGTATCCTGATTCCAATATAGGATACTATTTTCCGCAAAAATATCTTATTTCCGCCGATTTTGTTTACCGATTTAAAGGTACTGCATTCTTTAAGGCATCTTACGGCGCTGTTTTAAAATAATAATTAACTCATTTCCTGTCTTCTCCAGAGCTTTACAATATTTTTTAGAATTATATATAAATTTTAGAATTTTATGCAGGGATGGGTATCTTTATATAAAGTAAATACGTAAAAGTCTTAAAATTTAGTGTGGATTCCTTTCAAAGCAAAATCGAATAAAATATATTGTCAGGACGCACACAACATGTGTGGGCACAACCAGTTATTAAATATAAAACTTTTACGAAACCAGGCAAACATTAATAAGAAGCAAAAACTAATAAATTCACAAATACTATTGGTTTAAATTATTCATAAGTAATATTGGTTTAAATCTCATTTCAGAGTGCCCCGGTAGGCTAGTAGCCTAGCGGCTAGTTACTATGCTTGATAATTTAAGTTAGAATATAATTTGTTATTCCATTGTAACATTTAGTAAATAAATAAATCTTATTTCGCTAAAAAAAACATAAAAATTTTCAAGATAATTTCACAATTTATTATATATTATCGGCTCTGCTTCTTTAAAGTTATTTTGAAGAACAAGTTATACTTTCAATTTTGTAGAATTTCTTATTGATTTCATTTAATATCATTCAATGAATTAAAATTATTCGATTAATATATTCATGTGCAATCTTTTGACCAATACAGTGATTGCTTCCTACATGGGGCTGGCTACAGTATATAGAGAATACGGCAAGCTTCTCTCCTCTTCTTTCGAACCTTGCTTACAGAACTGGACTTCATGATGTTCAGAGCTGGGGCATATGCGGATGCTTTTGGGATGGCAGTATCAGCAAAATACGGTAGAAAAGGGACCTATTTATTAGGTAGTTCGTAAAGTACTTTCGTTTTTTTTTAGAGAGATGTCGTTAGTTGCAGTCGACTCCTAATCTAGGATGTTGTTCTAGATTCCAAAATGTCATGAAACCCTAATCCTCAGTTTAGGGCAAATAAATCTTCAATAGCCCTTTATGTTTGCAAAAAGTCCGTAGTAAAAAACTGTGGTATTAATCCTCAAAATGCCTATTTAATTTTTAACATGTTGATAAAGCCCATGCTAATGTATGGAGTGATGGTCTGGTGACCCGCACAGGGCGAACTGCAGATTAGTTAACAAAATACTGCGCAGCTATGCTTTGATGATCTCGAGTCTATTCGCACTATTAGCCAAACAATTGGCTATGGATATGGTATAAACACAACTGGGACGAACGACGAACTTCACGCAGTATGACTATAACGTGATCCCGATGAATAAAACTCAATGAAGTGGCAATTATTTGCCATATTTCTGATTTTTTAAAAAAATTTTTTTTTTTTGGACATATTTATTTAGCACGAAATTATATAAACATTCATTGTTTATCACTTTCTCGATGATAGATTCACTGTTATACATTTTTATTTAAATTATGATCAAATTACACTAAATTGCAAAAATTAATTAATTTATAAATAAATTTTTGTTTACATTTAGCAGCGACAGCAACAAAAAAATCGAATAAAATTATACAATTAAAAAATACATATTTGTTTTTATTGACAAAATGCCATAAATAAAGAAGCAAGAATTCTTAAAATAAAAACTAACTTTATTTACCAAAAAACTTCAAAAAAAATAAAAGAACCACGGCACTCTGCACCAATTTGGTAGTTGTTCGTCGGCATGCCGCGGCATAAGAAATACGAGTAGAAATAAAGCTATTGCAGTGTTCGTTACGCACGAAGAATTTCGTCGACGCACTGATTACAGCATGAGGAATATTCTAAACGAAAAATTCGTCGTTCCTGCTAGTTGTGTGAATAGAAATAAGGCTTAGTGAACGATGAACTTCTTCTATGCGACCATTCTGGGAGATGCATTACCCATCCCTGGTTATAAGGATTTATGCTTACCCTCTCATGCTAGTTAGAAGATGCGGAGAAACAATGTGAAAAATATTTATGCTTTCAAATACTTTTATCTGGAATCAATTATTTACCTGTTTTCCATATGGCAAGTTTTGTTATGTAAGTCTTAATTGCTTGGAAAGAGAGGAGGTATACCCCCTTTTACATTTTCCATCTCGTTTTATCGCTCTCCCATAATTCATACTAATGCAAGAACATTTTCCCTGAGGTAAATTGGTATAAGTGTATTTCAAAAATAATAAATATCACACAATTTCATAATTTTTTAAGATAAAATAAAAATTTGAAAAACACAGGAAGGACGATCAGTGGAAAAAATTATGTATCCTTTGTTTTAATACAACCAAAAAACGAGCAATTTTCTCTATGAAATAATCTCTCACGCCAATGCAAATTTTTCACTTTCATTCTATTATTCGATTTTAAGTTCTGTATATAACAACAAGCATGGATGACAAAAGTTGACGATTCTAGTCTTTCTTTTGAACCGTTATAGATCGGCACTTAAAATTTATGTAGTATGTGTATTGCTTGGTACATTAGTGCATATATATGACGCTTATGTTCTGAACCGAACAGCAGATTTTTTTTTCAATCAAAACAATTCGTTGAATAACTATATGCTGCTCTCTTCCAGATATTACAATTAATAGATTAATTTAATTACCTTTTAATTTTTCGGCATTTCTGTACGTGTGCATAAAAAATTTCCAAAAACAGTATTCATACATATACATAAGTATGTATAAAATTTATATTTCATTATTAGGTTTTAGCTTTTCTCTATAATTTTTGCTGAATCATATTTAAGAATTTTGTTAAAGTAACGTTCAATACATTTTTGTACGAAAATTATTTATTTTGTCAATGCACACCATAAATTAATTCACAATCTAGGTGAATAATCTTCTACGATGATAAACGATAAATCTTCAATTAATTTAAAAAACTTTGGGTAACGTTCAATATTCTTTTAGGAATACAAACCAGGATAGACAAATTAACAAAACTTTTTAATATTTTGAAATTATAAATTTAATGATAAATGCAGCTCCATCAATTTAAATGAATATTCAAGCACACTAATACAGAGTAACATTCAATACATTAAACTGCAGGCAACCCAAAATCTCTGAAAATGGTATATTGCACAGTGGTTTAAAAACATTTTGTTTTGGAAATAATTCGGTAACTCATGAACCACTAAGGATATCATCTGTTCTCATTTATCATTCTAAATTTTATAACAAATGCAACCAATATCATAAAATAATCACAAATAAAAGTCCACCACATCAAAAATACCAAGTTAAAATTTTTTTTTAAATTTCAAAAATTTTTTCTTTATTAGAAAGGATATGCTTACAGATTGGTCCCAATTTAAAAGAAGTTCAGAATTTGGAAAATTAAAGGGTGTCCCCATACAACATACATGTTTTTTACGTGTATTATGAACCGTAAAGGGCACAATTTTAAAATTATAAAAAACTGCGTATCACTATAGCTGCCAATAAGAGAAATTAATAAAAAAATAAACTTAAAAATTAAAGGGTGTCCCCATATGTGACGTCAAATTAAATATATGAACCATTTCAACCATTGTAGACAATCACTTGAAAATTGGATAGAATGTCCAATATTTATAATCAGAATTTCAATATTTATAATTAGAAGTTAAATGGTGTCCCAATAGTTGATGTATATTGCAAAACTTTTGAACCGTATCAGAGAGACGGTTGAAATTTACTAAGCACCTGTATATCTAAGTTCGCTATAACATCGAGTATATAATTTAATTTTGGAAACTAAAGGGTGTCCCCATAATTGATGTAATTTGACCTATCTACCCCTATCTTTTGAACCGTTATAGACAAACACTTGAAAATTACACAGAATCTCCACTACCATGTCCCGTATAATAACATTTATAAATATTTAAAATTTAAATATTTGAAATTATAAAGGGTGTCTCAATAGTTGATGTAAATTGATGCATGTGGCCAAATTTTTGAACCGTTTTAGACAGACATTTGAAATTTACAAAGAATCTGTCCTTTAAAATAAGTGTTTAATTGAAAATTGTACATTAAAGGGTGTCCCCTAGGTGATATTGTTTAACCTATGTGGCCCTATCTATGGAACCGTTACTATAAAATAAAGGATGTCCTCATATCTGATGTAAAATGTCGTATATGGTTTTAACTCCTGAACCGTTATGGATAGACATTTGAATGTACAGAACGTATATTACTATGTCCGTTAGAGCAACAATTATAAAAGTATTTGATTTGGGTACTAGTTCTTACAGATTACTTCCTTTTAAAGTTTTAGTTTAGAATCGGTTTTTTTTTGCAAGAATTATTTTAGGTGAAATGAGATTCTTATATAATTTTCTATTGATTTTATTTAATTTTATTTACTGAAGAATACACTGTACTTATGGTAACTGCCAAGTAGCAGAGAATGTGATGCCAGATGTGTGTCTATGGCTGTACAACACATTTCTGTGTTCTGTGCTTGTTTAGGGGATTTTTCTTATCTTTTATGAGATATAATCTTATTAGTTTTTATTTCCATTTTCTTTGTTCATTTTCTAATTGTGATAGTGAAGGGTATTAAAACAATCTAAATATGAAACATGATCTCGGAAACTATTAGTGCTGTGATGATAAAACTGTCCAGAGAGGAAATGGAGGAGCGATTATAAAACACTGTTGCGATCATTTACATTGGCGGTAAAATCTAAAGATTAAATGCAATAAATAACAATTTGCTGTATTGCGATCACCATAATGACTAAAATATTAAAATGTTTCCATCTACTTATATTTAAAAGAAGAGATTGCTTTATCTGTTTAGTAAAATGAAAATATATGTTTGTAACTAACTGTTTATAAAGTAATGCTCATTTATACAAATTTTTTTATAACATGAAGGTTCATTTGTTAAACTGACACTCGAAATTGCAAATTTTGTGGCGTTAAATGATTTATCGTTGCAATAATTGAAAAATGTGATAAAACTTGTGGTTCATAGTAAAGATTTCTTTAATAATATGGACTGAAAATAAATAATAGTTAAATGTACAGGGTAGTTCTAAAATAAGTATATTTTTTACCCATATGTTATATGGGGACCAAAACTAATCGCTTTAAGGTTGAATCGCTTTCTTAAAGTAAGGACATCGAATTTTTTATTTATCCATACCAATTATTTGTGTTACTTTCTTTGAGAAAGGGATAGAGTAGAGATGAGACAGGTAAAGAAATAAAAGAATGGAGAAAGAAAAGCTTCACTCTGTAACTGCATCGCTTCTGATTTCAGGTAGGCATATTCATTTTGTATCTGTAAGGCCGTTTTATTAGCATCCTTCATCGACGATTCAGTGCTACAGAGTAATAGCGGCGAAGGAGAGCACTGGAAAATTGCGATTTTCGGAGTAATGCCATCATTGGACTATTTTTTGTAAATCCTGATTTTAGTCCACAAGAGTCATTATTATGGGCTTTTTAACCGACCTACAAACATGTAGAAGGTTACCAATTTGGGTTAAAACGTAGCCTTATTGTTTTCGCTACAATGTCTGTCCGTATCTGCGTCTCTCAGCGCCCCCTATCTCTGGAACCGTAATGGGTAGACTCTCAAAATTTTCACAAAAGGTGTATAACTCTGGCCGCTATAGCAACAAATACTAAATATGATAGGGTGTTTCGAAAGTGACGTGTTATTGGCGTGTATGTGTTTATTTCTTGAACTGTTGGAGCCATACACTAAATTTTACAAAGAGTAATTGAAACGTTGTTCTCTATATAAAAATACACTTAAAAATGAAAGGGTGTTCCGATATTTACGCGATTTGCGTGTATACGGTCTAAATATTGAACCATAATAGGTAGACTCTTATAATTTTCACAGAAGCTGTATAACTGTGGCCGCTAAAGCTACAAGTACTAAAACTTATATGGTATTCCGAAGGTGATGTGTTATTCGTGTATATGAATTTATTTCTTGAACTCTTGGAGCCATACACTTAAAACTTACAAAATGTATTTGAAATTTTCATAGAAGGTATACTACTATGGCATCTATAACCAATAGTAAAATATAAAGGGTAATCCTAAAGTGTCCTGATTTGCACGTATATGGCCTTAATATTTTAACCGTAATAGGTAGATTCTTGAAATTTTTACAGAAGATGTGTTACCACGCCCGCTATATAATTAAAGGGTGTTCCGTATTATATTGCATTACACCAAAGTCGAATTCGTGTCGAAAATTTGATTTTACTGCATGTAAAAATAATCATAAAAAAGGGTAAACTTTAAACGGCTCTCCTGTTAAATTTACTGTTTTACCCTGCAACAGAGATAAAGTATACTTAAAGTGTACGAGTGTGTTCGAGACAAAATTTTCAAATAAAATTTATCATAAAGTACGCTTCAAGTTAACTTTATTTATTCTTTACCCAAAGTGATATGCCATAAACAGCCCTATTCTCCATACTTTATGATTCAATAAAGAATAATATTTATTTTTGGTACACTCTTTATAACTGAAAACGCTAAACAATTTCCATATTCATCTAATTTTAACTTATCTGACCGTCTGTCTCAGTTGCCCCCTATTAAAGTCTCGACATTAACTATCAAATGAGTGAATATATGAACACTCTAAGTGTTCATATATTTAAATTTAAAATAAACATTTTACTGACTTTAACGACCCGACAGTCTCAGTGCAGAGACGATTATAAGATCTACTAACTTTTGCTGAACAATTGCAGACACCTTATGATTTTTTTATTTATTTATTTATTTATTTAAATTAATATCAAGTATAATCTTTGTCAGATAAAATGTCAAAATAATCGAAGACCACAAAGAAGAGCAGAAAAATCAAATGAAATCATGCTGGTCAACTGTTGTTTATACATAATTTTTCGCATAAATTAAAAGTGTTTTTGTTTCCTTTTGGAAAATTTGTTATCAATAACCGATAACCAAATAACTCACAGCGAATTTCGTTCATTAAAGTTTCTAAGTATCGATTATGTTCTCGATTAAGTTTTTTGTTTCAAGAATTGATTTTTACGTATACAGAATAGTAAACCATACTTAGAGAAAATATTTATTTTTAACCGTTGCTGCCGTAGGCGACTATAATTTTAGATGTTTCAGGATAGTATAACTTGAAGGCTTTTTCGTTAGTGATAATGGATGGAGGAGCATATATACGTCTCATCTAATTGGCATCTTGCATAATTTTACATCGATTTATATTCTCAAAGGTCAACATTACGAGTGTGCTCTCCCCAACGATAGAGGAATAGGGTAAATGTAATCCAATGTTATAGAAATGACATTAAAAGTGATAAAGATAATGATGATTTTGCTATGCAAACTCTGCTTATTTAAATCTACATTTTTATGCAAAGTTAATTGATATTTATGCAAAATTATATTACATTTTTCAAAAAGCATTTTTCTTTGTCAAAAATTATGTTTATTTGAATGCAAAAATTTGATGAATTTATAATTTATTATAAGATTATTTATGCATATAAATTAAAAAAAAAAAACGTTTAATCTGAAAGCGGAATATGACAAAGTTTAAGCAAAAATAAATATACTCGAATGTATATTTAAATGAGATTTGAAAATAAATATTTATCAAACAAATGAAGAGCAATAAAAGCTATGGCGTTTAATGTTAACCTAAATGAATAATATTAAGAGAAAATGCAAACTAATATTAGCTGAATCCTATAACTGAATATAAACCAGAGTAAAATTCACACCTAAGACTTACGATCACTAAAACATAATTTTTTCCACGCTTATACTATTCGGCCGTGCCAAATATTACATACCCTTCGCCATAGATATTGACAGTGGAAATATATTGGAAATATTTTGGAAATAATTCAGCCATTTGTAAAGGGATAGGGCGATTAATCCAAAGTACAAATACCAAATATGCAACAAAATTTTTATAAGGTAAACGATTCAAATGAAATTTTCTGTAATAAAAAATCTTTTAATTTCTAAAATAAAAACTAAAAATCCCAAAATTGGAATTTTTAGTATTTTGCACATAAAGTCCTAAAATGGACTAGGGATCATGAAATAATTTCACCAATAATAATAAGTATATATGTATAGCTTATTTACAGCAGTCTTCTTTTTCCGATCCCAGCTTAGTGATTTTCTAAAGTCTAAATTCAAAATTTCGCTGTAAAATATGTCAAGGAAAGTAAAATAGGTTGAAGGAAATACATCATCTGCAAGATTGATAAATTTTACAAAAATTTTTCTTTAAGCGTACGTACATTTTGTTAGCTTAGACAAGGATAAAACTTTTTTATATAATCCTTAAGAATTTTTTTTTTTTTCTATTAAAAAGATTGACGGCCATTTTTAGGCTAAAATTCACAAAAATTCCTTAATTTTGGAATTTTTAAACTGAAAATCGTTAAGTTTTTAACTCAGAAAAAATATAAAGATATAAGTTTTTACCACAATATTTTAAATTTGGCTCACTAATTATGGGAAAAATTTAAAAAAAAATTTGCCTAAATTTCTGTAAAATATTTTGAAAAAGACTGGAGCAAAGTATCGAAAAATAAAAAATTGTAATTTTAAAATCTTATAACCCGTTAATTTTTTATTATTATTATTATTATTATTATTATTATTTCATTTATTTCTTTAATAGAAATTTTAAACCGTATTTATTAATACATGGATAAATATAAAATAAAATTTTGGCATGGCTTGTCTGCAGGTCAATTATAATTTGGAAACTACAATATAAATATACAGATGAATTAATTATACACTTAAGTAAATTTTTTTAATTTCTTTTATTTTTCTTTAATTGTTTTTTAAAACATAATTTACAGATTAAACCATAGGTATTAACTAGACCCTTAAGACAATGTAAAATTTTATTTTATTTTAAAAATCAAACAAAAAATGGAAAAAATGCCAAGCTCTAAAAGAATAGCACCACCCCAGGCAAGTAGATGGTGCTTACCGTCAAAACTTAAGCTATGATTATGCCAAATTTTGGATCAGTCGGACTAGCCCTTTAAAAATGGATGAGTTATTTCCCAAATATTTTGATTCTGACCCACTGTGCAATGTAATTTTTTTGCCGATAAGTGATAGTTTTTAAGTTTTTTTTTGTAAATTTTCTAATAAAATTAAAATCAATTTTTTAGTGAAGTTTTAGTGAAAATATGATATTTTCTATATATATATATATATATATCTCTAACAAGAATTTTTATAAGTTACCTGCAGTCTTCAGAAAAGAAGGTCCAGAAAATGTAATTTTTGGCGAAACTTGGATTGCTTTTTTCCTTAGTTTTAAGTTTTCACCTCTATATAATTCCCCTTTCACTGACTTTCCAACCGTTAATTATTCTCTCAAAAATGTTTCGCATCAACAGAAAAATATCCCTTATCGTAACTAGTTTTTCCCCCGAAAATTTTTCACTTTTCCCTTTGTTTTTATACCCTTCACCACAGGTGGAAAGGGTATATATAAGTTTGTCATTCCGTGTGTAATTTCTACAATATTCATTTCCGACCCCATAAAGTATATATATTCTGGATCCTTATACATAGAGAAGTTGATTAAGCGATGTCCGTCTGTCCGTCTGTCCGTCCGTCCGTCTGTCCGTGTTAGTGTGGTAATGTCATTTGCCAAGGCACCAGAAGAGATACAAAAAATTTAAGCACACCAATCTGTCAGGCATAGTTTCGAAAATTTTGGTATTGCAATTCAGCAACATCGGATCGTTCCTTTGGAGGCTATGGGTCAAAAACCACGCCCACCTATATTTTTTTTACGTTTTTTTTTTTTAATTTTTTTCGGCTTTAATGATTCTGTTTTGCCTTTTTTTGTCAAATAAATATTAGAGTGTGACAGGTAGATCGCAAGGAGTGCATACAGATCTCGGGGGATCAATAACCCCCTGCGAGGGGCGATTTTTGTTTGTTTTCAGATTAGTAGGGTTTTTCTGCTTTGATTTGTATTAGAGACCTTAATAGAAAGCAATACGCATAGAGGTAGCCAATGGACCCACAGGGTACCCACTGACAAATAGGAGCAGTTAAAAGCACCCCCCATGTGTCAATATGATGAATTTTTTTTTTGTTTGTAAGGATTTCTTTTTGCTTTAGTCTGACCATTCTAACTCAATAGATTGGAGAAAGGTCCAAAATTTAACAAAAAAATGTCAATCAAATTTTTAAAAAAAAATTTTTTTTCAAAAAAAATTTTTTTAAAAATTTTTAAAAAAATTTTTTAAAAAAAAATTTTTTAATTTTTTTCAAAAATATTTACAAAAAAAATTTACAAAGCATTTTCAAAAAGATATTTCAGAGAAAAATATTAGAAAAAAATTTTTTTTAAAAAATTTTCGAATAAAATTTTACAAAAAATTTTTAAAAAAATATTTTTACAAAAAATTTTTACACACAATTTTCGAAAAATTAAAACAAAAATTTCAATATTTCTTTGAAAATGAAAATCATGACTGTAACATAACATATATTTAATATTAAGAATAAACATATGTATGTATGTGTGTATATAGATTAACATATTTTTTTTAAATGCGTTTGATTTTTTTTTAAATGCGATTGATTTTAAATAGATGAGATCTCTGTTTTAAAACCTAGGTGCATTAAACACATAGACATCATCAGGATACCGGGTAAAAACTGCCAAAAGTAAAATACACACGTTTATAGGTAAACGTTTTTTTTTGAAGCCAGTAGATGTCGTCAACTTAGGCTAATTTCTATTTTATTCAACAAAAGAAAATGTCACAAATTACATTATTATTGTAAATTACAAATTCATATACAAACAAAAAGTTTTGGAGGAGATATTTATAAGTTTTTGAAAAAGGTATTTAATTTTATATAAGCAAAATAAGTATTTCTACAACAATGTCAGAGTTTACGATGTAGCGTCGGCTTCAATATCATTAAGTAGCTGACAACACGGCGACAATTGTAGCAAACGGAATTTGTTTTTCATTTGTCTTCTATTTCTTTAACTCATGTATAATGATTTTTTCTTATACGACTTTATTTAAATAAAGAGTCAACAATATGGATAATGCTGTACATGTCTGTATAAATAAAATCACCGTGGTGAAGGGTATAGAAGATTCGGCACGGCCGAATATAGCACTTTTACTTGTTTTAGTTAAGTTTTGCTGGGGAACTGTATTCAATTTATAAATATTTAAGATATCTAACTGACTAACCTAACCAAGGGCGTGAGGCGTAATGACGTCTAGCGCCTAGCTTTGAACAAACCTAAATAAGAGCGCAACGTTTTGTAATAAACAGTAATGTTAACATATTTTGTTTAGTAAAATCTAATTAATAAGGCGGAAAATAGAGATAAAATCCCTAGATAAAGCAGAAAATAGTTAAATGGCACCACTCTTACACAAAAAAAAAAAAAACAATAACATTTTGCTTGCACCCAACTTCACTACCCAACGCTCTGTCAAAATTAGATTTACCAATTGCAAAGCGTTGACGCCGCGCTATTTAGGTTTGCTTCATACATTTTGTATGTACATGAGAATTTTTGGCAGTTATTTTACGCCTTGCGGCCTTATTAAGGTTGAGCAGTAAGGCTTTTAATAAATTATTTTAGGACAAGAATGAAAAGCAATGCTAAATGTTGCTATACAAGTAAAAACAACGTCACATATAGCGGCCATAGTAATACAATTTTTTTTTTAATTTCAATACTGTTCCAGAGGTAGCGGGCACTGACAGATAGACGGACTTTGTAACTACGTTTTTACCCTTTGGGTAAGAAACCCTAAAAAGTATTTTTATATATAAATATAGCATTTGACTAATTTACAATAAATTTATCAAAATAAAAAAATTTGCAAGCCTTGGTTGGCTTCAGTCAGATCTGTGCATATTCTATACATTTTATATCTATTATATTTTTTGTATAAGGTATAACAGATCGAACTGGACCAAAGGTTCGACTTTAGTGTTAATTATTAAGTGATGGAATAATAAGCTTTCATTATACGACTGTCAATTTATTAACCAACGATGCATTCAATTTATTGGTATTGGATGCTATTAATTGATTTGTTAGCGTTAAAAATGTTTGAATAAAAGTCGTGCTGCTGGACTAATGAACAGGTTCACAATGATGCATTAAATTAATAAAAACGTCACTTTTAATAAAATTAATATCGTTTATTTAAACTGAGAATAAAATATTTAAACTTGTGCAGGTTATTTGTTAACGCCTTAACCCTTTCACGCACATAGTGTTGAGGCTAATGGAACAACGTTGTGGGCTAGTTTTAAATACTTATTACTTATGGAAAACAAACATTTTTCCCCGTTTTGTAGCAGGGAACATGAAGTATGTTTCAATTGGAGTCGAAGTCTTGCATAGAGCCGTTTACAATTAAATATAGAAATACAAATTCACAAATTTAGTATTTAATGATAATTAGCGAAACAATCTATATCTTTCTCCTTCAGAGACCCCTGTACATAATTCAATCTCACGGTACTCTAAGCGACAATAATAGGTTGTAGGAACAAGACGTTGTGAGATTATGGGGTCGGAAATAGGCTAGAAAACTCCGTCTGCTTTGATATCATAGATTTTTGGTTTTAGCACACTCAGGCCACAAGCCTGAGAGCTGGCCATACAATTCCCGATTTGGCAATGTCTGAAATGTTAAATCTTTTGCAAAAAGAGTGGATGTCTGCCAAGGACATTTGTCCGACATCATATTCCATTATCAATTCTCATATTTCTACTTAACGTTGGTACTAAAAAAGCCGAATCTGTGCGTTTTAAGCCAATTTGCGTACATCTTCAAAATCTTTGCAACATTTTGGTGAAGTAAATTGACTTGTTGGAAAACTTTTAAAAAGCGAACCATAACAATTTTTAAAGTTTTAGTTCGTTTCAGATAAGGACTATTGGTGTTTGGTTGGACTCTAATACAAGGTATAAATCTAGTCTTTGTTAATAGTTACAAATTTAAAACACAAATATGGCTTAAACATGGTACTATTTCGCTACTAATTGGACGTCTTGTCGTTTTTAAAACTTTTTTTATAAATCGGTTGTATAAATACTCGCAGTAACTGTTCTTTATTTTTGTTAAAACTAAAACCTTTCGTTTCAAGTATAAATTACTAAGCATCGAATTTGCTAGCAATGGTTCTACAACTTTTAAAGAGCTCCCTCGACAGAAAGGCAGAAAGATGCTTGGATATAGTCGGGGTACCTCAAGATGAATAACAAGTCATGGAAACTTTTAGTACAAGATAAAAATCCATAGAGTTGAAGGCCTTGATGCTCATACTCGTATATTTATGTTATATAAACTCATTTACTGTTTTGTATAGCCATTAAAGGCCGGTACGCAGCTCGACTGAATTTCAGTTTGCCATAAGAATTGTATGTAAAAAAAACAGCCTGAAATTCAGGTTTGAAAATTTTCAGGCGACTTTCAGTTTGGTATAACGCAGCTAAAAAGAAATCTAAACGGAATTTTTGAGTATTGCAGGGATGTTAAAACAAAAAGTGTAGACTTTTTTCCTTCAACTGAAACAAAAATTAATGTTTAGGCAATTGTTTGATAACGGAATTTATGACATTTCATGTTTTTTACACTTTTTAAATATTATTTTGTTCATTTCAGTATTTACATATATAATATTATTGTGTACAATATACAATAAAATTTTAAAAACGACCACATGATGAATTTTACTTTTGTAGAAATAAAGGCAAAAAAATCAAACCTGAAATTCCGTAGAACTGCGTACTGGGCTTAATAAATAAAAAAAAAAAATCAAAGAAGACTATATTTGCAAACGGTACCCGAAAGAGGTTGAGGAGGTTAAAGCACATTACATGTGAATGTAATGCTCTAGCTAGCATTCTGTCCACGGATAGATACATATTTAAAGTGGATGTTTTGGGGGACCTTTGCTTTAGACACATCGTAGCAAAATACCAAAGGCTCTGTGATGGGAAATAAGGTCACTACACTCGAAAGTCAAGTAGCAGGACGATACTCAATGACTTACTTTCATTACCATTCGGGAGACGAAAAAAGGGTCATAAAGTTAGTGATTTGCTTTATTAGTTACCTCCACTCGGAGATTCGAAGGGTCCATTGTGATTCCCTTCAGCTAACTAAAACTAAGAAAAACAAAAGGAAAAAAGGAGAAATATATGCGTCCTACTACCTATCACTCAGCCACCCGATTTCCTACGTCGGAGAGCCCGGAGAAATCACACCTAGACGTCTAGAGCCTAAATCTGGAAGAAAAGGTCTGTGATAATAATCGCGGGTCCTCTTGGAGGCCCGACCAGTGCCCAAAGGACTGGTACCACGGGAATCGGTGGCCCCACACAGAGCCTATCCTCTCGGTGACCGGTTATTGGTGAGGTCCCCTTCGGGGGTACACGTGGTGGTTGTGGTTTAAGATCGATTAATGTAGGTACGGTGCAAGGTCGATCAAGTGTGCTGTTGCACTCTCAACAGACGGAGTTTGGATAGTCTCCAAACCCCTAAGCAAGAGGCTATAATATGGATCCAGGCTAGCCTTGGATAAGGCTTGCCATATTATATAAATTGCTACTCATTGTGACTGTATCACACACAAATTGCGATTGGTGGCAATCGTAAAGTGTTGTTATACTACACAATGGGGGCGCTAGTCTACGCTTACATTTCAGTCGGTGGTAAGACCACCGTGATATTAGGCCAACTAGGCAGATACTCACGTTAATCTTGTTCCACAATTGTACCGGCGACCCATTTGCTGATTCTTGCTCTAGTGGAGGCGCAATGGCCAGTGATCCCATCTATCACGATTCTAGACCCAGAAGTAACTTGGTTTTCGCTTTGTCCAGTCTGGGCCGAATTGCCCGAGAGACTGTGCAATCCTCCCTAACCTCCCATTGTAAGTTGGTTCTCCTTAGCAACCAATCAGATGTAAGCCTATAGTAGTATCTTCGACTAAGTTATTTACCTCCGAATCCAATCTTGCGAGTCCATCAGTGATTTCGTTGCTCTTAACATTGCAATGACCCGGGACCCAGCACATTCTAACCTTTTACTTGTCCGCCAACACATCGACAGCCTTTTACACTCGCATACCAGCGTTGATATCGTAAATAAAAAAAAATATTTTAAGTAATTATTGTTTATAAGCAAATTATCTCTTACGTACACTCACACGCAAGGTTCTGTGAGGGATAGTAACTTTTGGGATACGCAATAAGAAACTTTGATTGCCTGAGCCCTATCAGAGCTTTTCAATGACAAGAAAACTCTGCTTCGACCTAGGAACCAATTTTCTCCTTAGCATATGCAGAAGTTATGACAAAGAAGATTTATGGTCATATATGGGGGTGATGTAGCTTAAGTGGTTAGCACGTTGACTACTAAGCAATGGTCACGAGTTCATACTCAGCCGTGGCAATATCAATTTTTCTGATATGTGTTAATTTCTATAATAATGCATAATGCATATCACAGCGCCCTCTTTCGCCTGTATTACCACATAGCACTAAATCGCGAAGTAAAGTAATAATAAATTGGCTATGCTAGCTTCAAACTAATTCACCTAAATAAAACCAGAGGCGCTTGCGACACTGTTCTAAAAATAATCATAACGTGCAATTGCAGTGTTGACATAAGAGAAGCTTTACTATCACATTAACATCTGTCTTATCTACTACTATCCCTTTCCAAAGGAAGTAACACAAAAAGAATAACACAGTTAAAAAAATAAAAAAATCCGTCTGGCCACTTGGTTGGCTAAAAGGTTAACCCGATCAATACAAACATAGCCCAAAGGGTAAATTTAATGTTTTATTATCACAACGATAACTAGATATTTATAAACTCTTGTTTTAAGCATCTTCTTCTAACAAATAAAATTAAATAAAAATCAATTAATTCGCACCATTCATGTTAAACTTAAATAATAAATTGATTATTAAATTATTTAAAAAGAGGAAACATAAAACAAACTGAAATGCAGTAAATATGAAAAGCTAAATTACATAAATTCTCCCTGAACTTGAAACAAAATTCACAATTTTGTTGCACTCAAAATGTTTATTGGGGTTAATTAAAGCGTCAGAAAAAGGGGAAAATAAACAAAAATACAGCGATAAATGAAAATGAATTTAAACATGCAATAGTGATAATAACGACGATGCAGATGATACATATTTATTTATAATGGTCCAAAAGAAAAAAGCTAGTTTATACAATTGTACTTGTCAATATGTATGGTCCCTATAATACCCAGCAAACTTTATTGTAATTGTTAAAAAAATTGTGTGATTTAAAATATATTTTTATATATTTTATTATTTCATTAAGTAAATTCGTTACAAAAGGAGATGCCTATAAGGGATCCACAAAGTTTGGGGTCTGCTTCGGTATACCCGCTATACATATAAGGAACTATTCTTCTTTAATTGTGAAACACATTCTGAACTTTTTAAACCACTTCAATTGTTTGTGATCCGATTTTGTTAACTTTTTTATTTGAAAGGTTATTAATTAAAAAAATATCGTTCATAATTTTTAAATTAAAGGATGTCCCCGTACAACATACATGATTTTTAAGTGTTAAGGGCACTAATTAAAATTTTTAATAAAGTGCGTATCACTACAGCTCCAGATACAAAAAAAGTAATAGAAAATAAAGTTAGAAATTAAAGGGTGTACCCTTAGGTTACTTTATTTGATTTATATGGCTCTATATTGCTAACCACACACTTAACAACAAATAGCTTTTTTAAAATCAATGGCTATATTTTATATGACACTAAGGACCCCCGTGGAAGAGCATGTGGCGGCTCGGCAATGTTTATTAAGGCCCGAATCAAACATTATTTACTGCGTGATTTTTGTGAGAATTACCTTCAATCAACAAATATCTGTCTTAAAGAATTTCATCAAAGCTTAGTTATTTCTTCGATTTATTCACCTCCTAGATTTCAAATTTCGGAAAGTCAGTATAGCGA
Source organism: Phasia obesa (assembly GCA_949628195.1). Lineage (NCBI taxonomy): Eukaryota > Metazoa > Arthropoda > Insecta > Diptera > Tachinidae > Phasia > Phasia obesa. The sequence goes on along the minus strand of OX451216.1, from coordinate 68,820,244 downwards.
CTTCTACAAATCACTAGGTCCCTGTTTCATAGCATCAGGCGACTACAACGGTAAACATACGTTTTGGGGATCACGCCTAATAACTCCAAAAGGCCGTATTTTGTTTGACACAATTTCAAAAATGCGTCTGAATGTGATATCGAGTGGACAACCCACCTATTGGCCTACTGATCGTCAAAAAATACCTGATGTTATTGATTTTGGCGTGTTTAAGGGTATTCCGAGAGAAATGATTAAAGCTGAAGCGTCGCTTGAATTATCCTCAGATCATTCACCCACTATCGTCTATATATGGGACAAACAAAACATCATATCACCAATGACTATCACAAGCATTAATTGGTTGAAATATAGAAAGTATCTTAGTACTCATTGTTCTAAGATACGCTAAGAACACCTAAAGACGTAGAGCGGAGTCTTATTGATTTCGACCAAAACCTCAAATCAACTGCCCAACATTCAAAAATAACCCGACAATTAGCTAGATACAATCGAATTTATTCTGCAGATATCGAACGGCTCTTGGCTGAAAAAAGAAAAATTCGTAGAGAATGGCAATCACAGAGATCTCCTCAACTCAAAACCAGACTGAAAGAATCCACGAACCGGTTAAGAGACATGCTGGAATCTAGAAGAGTAGCATCCCTGAAAAACTATTTGGGAGACCTAGACGCTACTCCTCAATCAGATTATTCGTTATGGCGTGCTTGTAGAAACCTTAAAAGGCCAGTCTTACGTAAGCCTCCCTTGCGAACTTCAGCTGGAGGCTGGGCAAGGAGTGATACCGAAAAAGGAAATTTATTTGCTGGACATTTGAAAAAGGTTTTTACCCCAAATATATCGACTGATATAGTTGAGTTGCCAGTTCTCGAGGCTAGTGCTGCAGTACCGATAAGATTTGAATTTGGTGATCTTGAAAAGGCAATAACGGATTTGAACACCAAAAAAGCCCCTGGCGTTGATAAAACCAGTAACAAGATGTTAGTTGCCCCATGTAGCTGGCAGAATCGTTCTTTTTATTTTTAATGCCATTTTACGTCTTGAGTACTTCCCCACAGAGTGGAAGGTATCCTTGGTTACCTGGTCTTCCCGTTTCCGCAGTTAGTGGTGACATCAAAGTGTACACTTATTTTTTTATATATAGATGTGTAAAATATGACCGCTATAAAAAGTAGAAATATTAAAGAGTGTCGTCATAGGTGGTGTTATTTCATGCATGTATATGACTTAATCTTTTTATCGTTATAGGTAGACACAGAGTATATGTTGCTGTATTCGCAACAGCCATTTGTATAAAATATAAGAGTTAAATGACTTAATTTGATGTATATGAAATTCCTTACCTTTTGAACCGTTACATGTATAACCTTGAAATTTACACAGTGGCCATATTGCTATATCCACTTTTACAAACAGTAAAATTTCAAGTTAAAGGGTATCCCGATGGGCATTTTAATTTAATATTACCTTCTGATATATAGATATGTATTGCTCTATATACGCTATTACAGCAAATATTGAAATAAACTTGTATCCCTATATAATATGCATTTCGGATCATAAAGCTTATGTATATTTTGAACTGCACTGTATATTTTGAAGCACTGTGGTCAATATTTTGAGATAGCGGCCAAAACTCCTTTTGGTTTTTGTTCTCAGATTTTAAAGTTATTAGACTCATATGAAAGTAGACAGTAGTAAACCTCGGGAGCCAAAAAATTAGAACTCTATTTCAACTATTTCACTGAGAACAGGGTGGTCCAAAACGGGCTTTTTCATAATTTAGTAAATTTATGATATTTTTAGTTAATTTTTAAAGTTTAAATGATCATAACTTTTTTGTTTTTCAAGATTATTGGACGAAATAAATTTTTTGTTGTAACTTAACTTATTTCCTATTACTAGTAAAAAAAATTTAAGCTCTACTGTTTTCAGAACAATTTAAATATTTTTTTTAAAAAAGGTCAAATTTCTCGGGAATCTCCTACTTCATAGAGCACAACTCCTGTGAGTCAAGCTGAGTCAAAACACAAATTTACTATTTTGTAGTCCTAACTCTCCCCTACATACCTATATATACATGTCCATGCATCGGGACTGCACTTTTTGAGCTACACCAATTTTTCTGACCCAAGGTAAGATATTCGGTACAAATGCACGTCATATTTTTTGAGAAGTTATTTGTATGTGAAAGTGGATATTATGCATATATTTTGATGCAATTTTGTACAAGAGTTCTTATTGACCCAAAAAATAATTCTGTTGAAATTAGGAGAAGTTGGCCCATATTTGGACCTAGTCCACATAGAAGGGTGTATCAAAATTTTGACAAAAATGACAATAGAACTCTCAAATTATGTGGTATCTGGCAATTCATTTATAAAAGGTAAAAAATGATTTTATTGCCATCTAATATTACATAACTTAAATACCTGAAAATTGCAAATAAATTTAAAACCAATGGAAATAACTGGTAAAACCAAGTACCTGTTATATTATGTTTCAAAGAGGTAAAAAAGATCATGTCGAAACTTCGAGCAATAGTATATTAATCCATCCATTCATTTTTTTTTTTCTTCATTATTGTTTAAACAATGGCTAAATTCAGTTATAGTGTTCTATCTGATATATATTTTGAACGGAAAGATGAAAACGACATTATTTTACATATAATGAATAATCCATTCTTCAAAATATGCGACAAACAAGAAATTCAAATTCATAACTTAAAAATAAAAAACTTTTTAAATACTTTAAGAAAACGGTACAATCAATGTTCCAGAAACAAGAAATTGTTTTACTCACGCAACCAAGAATGGCTAAGAAAGAAACTTATTTTTAAAAAGCCATCAGTAACTACCACGGAAACTGGAAAAGGTGGTCGACCAGCAAAGCCAATTGATAATTGTAGTGAACGAAGACGCAAGCTTAAACATATCAATGAAGAAGTTTCTTGTAGCATCATAAAGGATTCATTTCTGCATCAAATTCAACCATCGAAAACTAAAAACAGTAAAATTGCTATCAAAAAAGCAAGCCCCAGACGCACAAAAAGGATTTTAGAAAGTATGCCGACAACTGAAGAAAATAAATTTACTTTAGAAGAAGCATTTGCACTATTTTTGGATTTGAAAATGACTAAAAACCAATATACAGAATTGCAGAAGCGAACCAATGAACAAAATTGTGGAATTTTTCCATCATATCGAGATATAGTTTCTGCCAAAAAAGATTGCTTACCTTCACCAACTGCTATTAGTGTAACTTCAAGTTCAGCAGAAATAAAATTGCAGGATCTTCTTGAACACACTGCAGAACGATTATTAAAGACATTTGATGCTGACTATTTAAAGAAGTTTAAAAATTGCAGCATGATTTTAATTTCTAAATGGGGATGTGATGGGTCCTCTGGCCAGAAACAATACAAACAATGTAATGCGGAAAATTCATCAGATGCCAATTTATTCATGATTTCTTTCATTGCATTACGTTTAACAAAAACTTATATTGGTTCAGAGCCGTCAACTAGTAGAGCTGCAGAGATAGATGTATGGAACAATGAAATTCCCTCGTCAACAAAATTTTGTAGACCAATAAAGTTTGCTTACAAAAAAGAAACTAAAGATGTCATAACTGAAGAAGTTGGCAAAATAACAGATGAAATTAAAGAACTTCAACCAGTGATATTTGAATTTAATGACCAATGCATCGAAGTTAACTTCAAAATGTCACTTACAATGATCGATAGAAAAGTTGCACAAGCTTTAACTGAAACAAAGTCTTCGTCAAGCTGCACCATATGCCAAAAAACATCAAGTCAATTGAGCCAACCACCAACACAAGACGATAGTTTTAATGAAGCATATGAATTTGGAATGTCACCTCTTCATGCTAGAATTCGTTTTATGGAGCATATTCTTAAATTGGGATACGATTTGGAATTAGGCCCGTTAGGCGAAACAGTGAGAAACAACAAAGAAAATTTGGAAAAAAGAAAGCAAAAAAAAAGATATTCAAGAAAAATACCGTGAGATAGGCCTTGTAATTGACCAGCGAAAGCAAGGAAAGGGAAATTCTAATGATGGAAACACAGCAAGGAGATTTTTTTCCGATCCAGAAACTGCAGCTTCTATACCTGGAGTAGATTATGATTTAATACGACGATTCCAAATCATATTAGAAGTTATAGCATGTAGCAAAAAGATAGATGCAAAAAAATTTGGTCAGTATGCTAATGCGACAGCAACCCTTTATAACCAAAAATATTCTTGGAGACATATGCCAACCACAGTTCACAAAATTTTGTTCCATGGGGAACAAATAATTCAGCACAATATGCTTCCAATTGGAGATCTCTCAGAAGAAGCGGAAGAAAAAAGGAACAAAGACTACAGATTCTTTCGCGAGCACAATACAAGAAAAATTTCCAGATATTGTACTAATGAAGATCTTATTAATATTTTGTTGTGCACATCAGACCCATATATGTCCAGTATTCGACAAAAATGGAAATCAACCTCATTAGAGTTAGATGAAGAAGCTAAACAACTACTGCAAAATGAAAATCAAAGCTATTTGGAAGAAATTTTTACTAATATTGTTTAATTAATACTAGTTTAAAGATTATAATTTGTTTCTAATTTTAGTATAAATTTTTATTAATACATTTAAATAAAATATATGTGCACTTTAAATCAATAGTAAAAGTTTACTTAAAATTTTATCGATGTTGTGTTCTGTATATAATATGTATATCCAAATAGTATTGATATTGTTGGGAATTTCAGTGTTATTTTTCAGTTTAATCCTCACAAGAATTAGTTTTCTTCCAAAAAAAAAAAAAAAACCAACCTTTGGCCCCTGTGAATATTGAGACTAAATAAATGTCAGGGGCCAAATGTTGGCATTTTCTGACCAAAATTAAGTTTAGGAATAATAAATAAGTATTGGTTGCAAAATACGATTGAAGAAAATAAGAAATTATAAAAAAATGCCTATTTAAAATGTCAAAATATTCAACTTTTACATGGAAACTCAACAAAAAAATTAAAATGCATTTTTAACTCCACATTACTTACGTTCCTATCAGTCGATTTTTACGTTTGAACACGCAAATTGAAGCTTAAAGTCCCTCCTATTGAACAAAACAAATTGTGTAAAAAAATACCAATCCAGTCAAAAGTTATAGAGTTTTGACCGCTATCTCGCGAAATTGACCACTGTGCGTAGTAGGCAGACACTTGAAATTTTCACAGTCTTTACCTCTATGTTCACTACAATAAAAGTTAAACAAAACATACAATTATCCCATACTGTACCAGACTCTGTCCTATTTGTTTATCTTTTATTTTTATGAAAATTTTTATACCTGTTGTACACATCAGTTATGCCAATTAGCACCCGAGTGAACACATCAACATTCGCTGATGACAGCGCTTTCTTAAGGATTCATGAAAGCGCCCAAGTACCATCACAATATTTACAAGATCACATAATCAATTTGGAAAAATGGTTGAAGAAATGGAGAATAAAGATGAATGAACAAAAATGTACTCACATAACTCTCATGCCCCTCTATTCGCATAAATAATCAAATGATACCTCAACCTTCCGACGTTAAATACCTCGGAATACTTCTTGACCGGCACCTTACTTTGAAAGGCGACATTGAATCCAAATTAACACAAATGAAGTTGAAAAGCAGTGCAACTAAACTGGCTTATAAGCAGAAATTGTACTCTCGCCTTACATTGCAAACTTTTATTGTACAAGTCAATTCTAAAACCAATTTGGTGTTATGGCATTCAATTATGGGGCACTGCCTCAGCTAGCAATGTAGAAAAAATACAAAGGCGCCAAAATAAAATTCTACGGATGATTACAGTTGCCCCTGGTATAAAAAAAACTCGAACATTCACAAAGATCTAAACGTGCCATCAGTTAAAGCAGAAATAGCGAAATATGCAGTAACGTATTTGAAGAAACTTGAAACACATCCAAATCCGCTGGCCCGCAATATACTAAATGAACGTGGTTACATTCAGCTCTCGCCCAAAAATTTGAGGAATGGCCCGCAAATGACAGCAGCAACCGTGAAACATGCAATTTTTTGTCTAGGACTGGCTGGACTTAACAAATATATTTATTTTGATTTTAGATTTAAGATATGAGTAATTATTGTTAGTTCAATTATATTGAAGATACAATAAATAAATTATGAAAAAAATGAAAATTTGTATTTACGGATTACTCCTTTTAATAATTAAGTTTAGATTTATGCCGTCTGTCTGTTTTGTAGTCGGTTTTTTTGCAAAAATTATTTATGTTTAGAGGTCTACATACATTCATTTATTTTCATTTATTTCTTTCAATCAAAAGCGTTTCAAAGTGTTTTGGTCATTTTTAAGAGTTGTTTTTCAAAGAATGCAGAATTTAAAATGGATTAAATCCTAAAATTTAAAAAAAATCCTTTAAGAAGATGATTCGAATTTGCTTAATATAATATGATTTTACTGTTATTGAAATAAAACGAAAGATAAGCATTTTATACATCATTAAACACAGTCTTATCATTACTTTTTCCACTTTTCTTTTCTTCTTGCAGTGAAGTAACAGAAGGTGCGTTACAGGTGTGGCGCGCATTACCGGAACGCATTAGACAAGATCCAAGTTTAGCATCATTTCGCCAGGAACATGAACGATTACATGGTGAGTGAACAGACCACGGAGCAAAGTTTCCATTAAATAACTAAATTATAATAAAATTAAATTTAAACGAGTTAAAAAAAATCCATTTGCGGAATGAATTTTTGATCATTCTTTTTATTTTTTAATTGGTTTTACGCCATCAAGTTTTATTATCTGTAATTTTGTTGTCTGATGTTCATTGTTTGTGGCTCGTGTAGCATTTATAATCAAACTAAATGCTTTTCATCTTTTGAAATAAATGCCTGCAATGACTTTTTTTCATCTCGGTTTAAAAAAAAAACAAATAATGATTGCTCTTCTATGGCGTCTTTTAACTAAGAGATGTACTAAATTTCAAATTTAAACAAAATCTTTTTAAAAATATAATTTGTAAAACGACTGGTACTTTAAAAAAAGATAATCTTACTGTTACGAGTGCAGCAATAAATCGATTGTGGCGCTCTACTTACAGCAAAATTTCTAAAAATACAATGTAACAAAAGCCAATTGTGTGTAATATTTTAAGCTTTCAAAATACTGGGTGGCGAAAAAGTAAACCTCTAAACCTATAAGTTTTGCGATTGGCCCCTAATGTCAATTCTGTTTTGACATTTGTGTGGTAAACACTTGCAAAATACACGTTAATAAACAATGTTACGCTACACTGCTCCAGAACGCGGAATATTGGTGACTATTTATTTGACCAATAATCGGTCGGTGACTTTAGCACCATCTTTCCATCTTAGCGGGTACGTAAATAAGCAAAATTTACGCTTCTGGGGCACTGTAAATCCGAGTGTAACCCACGAAGAGTCATTACACCCGCTCAAAGTCACTGTATGGTGTGCTGGAGGAGTCATCGGACCTTTTTTCTTCGAAGACGTCGCGGGCCAAACGGTTACTGTGAATGGTGAGCGCTACAGAGAAATGATTAACGAGTTCTTTTTGCCGCAACTTGATGAATTGGGATTGGAAAACATGTGGTTCCAACAGGACGGTGCAACGGCACACTCTGCACGTGCCACAACCAAAATGCTGAAGGATGCATTTCCCGGGCGCTTAATCTCCCGTTTTGGCGATTTGCACTGGCCAGCAAGTTCGCCTGATTTGACCGCTACGGACTTCTTTTTGTGGGGCTTTTTGAAGTCGCGGGTTTATGTCAACAAGCCTCAGACTCTTGCAGCTCTTAAAGACAATATCCGTCAAGAATGTGAGGACCTATCGCCGGAAGTTTTGGCCAAAGTGATGGAAAATGCCATAAAAAGGGCTCAAATGACAATCAACTGTGGCGGCGGCCATTTACATGACATCATATTCTCGACTTGATGTAAAAAAATTAAAAGACCAAATAAAAATAATCCACAAGAAGAATCAAAGTTTTTCATTTTTTTTTTAAATTACAGCCAAAAAACATCGGAAGGTTATTTTGCGCCACCCTGTACATTGTCGATATTAATAAAACATGATTTTAAATATACAACGAGCATTAAAACATTTACATTAATTTAAAACAAAATAAATGTTTTCAAATCAAAAAAGCACCATAATTCGAAATGAAATTAAACCTTAAAAAGTTTAACTGACTAACCTAAGCAAGGGCGTAAGGCGTAACGCCTAGCTTTGAACAAACCTAAATAAGAGCGCAACGTTTTTTAATAAACAGGAGGCTTATTCTGAATTGCGATGCGAAAATACATAAATGCGAACAATTGCTATTCTGTATTGCGATATTCGCAAAGTTATTTTTGAATCGCATTTCAAATGCGAAAAGGTGGCAAGTCGGTATTCTACATTGCGAAAACAAATGTTAAATTCGCAAAATTTATTCGACAACAAATAACATTCACAAAGTACAAACAGTAGTAACTGAAAGATAATATTTTATTTATTTATTCATCATATATTTATTATTTAATTCAGGTAAGCAAGCAATAAGACCACTAAACCGCGTCAATTTGAAATAATTATAGAATTTATGAATAAGCACAGCCAATTGGCATGAGGCCATTTGAAAACACCAAATGCACGTCAGTCGGCAAATACTTTGTGGCAAACGTTAACTGAGGAACTAAATATCAATGGACCACCTAATAGAGAAGCTGCAGGATGGAAAAAAGTATTAAATATACAAACCAGTTCAAAAATATTTGACTTCAACTTTAATTTTAATAGGTTTGGGCCGATTTTGAAGTACACGCCAAACAGAATCTTAGACAAAATAAAACCGACATTGGCGGCACTGACTGTGCACCATCCAGATATAATCCACTGTCTCCCTTAGAGGAGCAAGTGGTGCAATAGTCAAACATGACGGATTCCGTATATGGATTACCGGGCGCACTTTCCTATGGGGCAACAACTGCTTACAAAAAAGAAATATTCTGCAAAAGTAAATGTTTATTTTTCGCAAGAATCAAAATAAATTAGATTTTTTCATTCAAGCTTAGAACATCGAATTTGCTTCTAAGCAATCTTCTCTGTATCATTTTGCTTATGCCCTTCTTCGTCGTCGAACCACAGTGCCACAGAATCCATTTTTACTTTTTTTTTTCTTACAGAATTTCCTAAATAAATTTTATAAACAATTTTCACAGGCAAACACAAACAATTTATTTATTTTTAATTTGTCGTTTGTTGACAATGAAGTTTATGTGAGCAACGTTGCCACGATTTGAAATAAATTACGAAAGCGATTGCGAAAGTCTAACAGAATACCAATTTTCTTTCGCATCCCATTTTATTTGCGCATCGCATTGATTTTCGCATCGCAATTCAGAATAAGCCTCCAGTAATGTCAATATATGTATACTGCTAGTAAAATCTAATAAATTTCAGCGCAAAATAGAGAATCGCTAGATAAAGCAGAAAATAGCTAAAATGGCACCACTCTTACACAAAAAACATAATAACATTTTGTTTGCAACCAACTTCACTACATAACGCTCTCTCCTGTCGGTGAAGACCGTCGTCACTAGCTGTTGGTTTGGAACTTTTGGCTAGCGCTTTAAATAGTACTATTTTAAAACGCGGCTTGATAATAATTTCTTTACATCGAAAGCGCTCGCCAAAAGTACCAAACCAACAGCCAGTGACGACGGTCTTCACCGGCAGGTATGACAACAGTACATCATTTACTGGCGGAACAAATACAATCAATTTAATGTCATAAACAACATATGTTATTGTTTAAAGGCGTTCAGACGATGCCTACAAAGTTATAATGTCAATGTCATATGATATACGCACATGATGTAAACGCAGCTTAAAACAATAAGCATAATAAGTATGGAAATTTGACATACTCATACATAAGTTTTTTTTTAATTTTTTTCTCTATGGGTATGGGTTCTGTAACGTGCTAGAATCACGAAAAGTATATAAGGACTTGTATATTGTTACAGAGAACATAATGTGGTTCTTGTGGCCATACCACAACTGTGGTTTTCTCTGCATGTTGCTTTGGTAACACACACAATATTATTGAACAACAAAAACAGATGCAATAATCAGGTATGTTGTGTAATCCGCAACCGAGTGAAATTGAATCCGAATGAAATTTTAAATTGTCATAACTTTTAATTCTTACAACATTTTGATATTATTTTTTATACATTTGATTAAAGACCATTCACATTAGAGTTGTGCATAATAGTTCATTTCGCTGAATCGTTCAGATCGTACACTGAGTGTTAATGAACTAGGTCGTTCGTTACGGTCATCGTTCTTTATTTTAAACAGCAACTCAACGTAATTCTTATCAAACACATCAGATCATTCTGCTAACACTTCACAATTGTAAACAAACATACATAAATAACATTTATCTTATTATTTATTCACATCTGATTTATCAGGTTTCTTAATTCTAGCTTTAAAATTAATCTTTTTATTTTAGTACAGATTTTAATGTGAAATAAAAGGCATACAAATTGTTCTGAATAATTTTAACAAACAATTTATATATTAATTTAACTATTTTATTTAAGCTTTAGGTCTTTATATAATTTTAATTTTTATTTTTTCGATATAAAGACCTAAAGCTTAAATAAAATAGTTAAATTAATATTAACAAAAAGGTCAAATAAACTATATAAAATAAAACAATTTATATATGTATGTATATTGTGGAATTATTACAGTACTTAAAAAATTCAATATTAATACATACATAAAAGGTTAAGGATTATTGCATTAATTTCTCCTTTATTATTTTAATTTACAAAATTAAATTTGAGATGATTTACTTTTTAAGATTTACCAGTTGACGGCACTGCCAAAAAATAAGAAAAAAAAACACATTTGAACAGTTGATCATTTTTTATGAACTTTTATAGAGCAATATGTCAAGTACCTGAATAAAACAAAAAAAAACGCAACGAACGATGAACGATAAAAAAGAAAACACTGACCGAGTCAGAATCGTTCAGTTAGGGGAATCGTTCCATTGAACTAGGTCGTACATGACCAGCACAACTCTAATTCACATAACTTCCTTGATTGCTTATGTTTTAAAATAATAGGCGCAACTAAGTTATATTTTTCTTTAAAAATTTATTCGATTTCAATTTCACTCGGTTTCGGATTACAGAACATAACCGAATTTCAACTAAAGAGCTTAACTTTTAGGAGATCAAACAAGTAAATACTAAGATTATTTACTTTTCTTTGTTGTGCAATAAATATCAAAAAACGGTTTTATATGACATATACATAGGCGATGCTATTGCAAAATATGAAAAATTGCACAATCATATTGCAAGTGTATGGGCCGCTTAAAGAGTAAATGTTTATGCTTGAGCGATTAAGCAAGAAAAGCTGATGAAGACTGTAGTGGGACATTCTCTATACCTACCAAATTTAAAATAAATAATTTATTTCAATAATAAAAATAACAAAAGGGATATTCTTCTATCTTTGAAACAATTCATGCTCAAATATTACATAAATGCATGAATTAAAATAAATATACAAATTATATGCAATGTATCTATTTTTTATCAACTTAACGCAACAGGCTATGATTCCGTAGATCCTTTATCTAATGATGACTTAGATGCCCATGACCACAACAATGGCAAAGTAATGGGTGACGGTGCTGATGACTGTAAACAAAATAAATTTTCACAAATTGGCATTAATGTTACAAACGAAATGGGACATGTTCACATACTCGATGGGCGTGATGTCGAGAATAATAATGAGGAACAACAGGACGATGCCGACCATCATGGTAATTCAAAGGTAAGTGTCATCGAAATATGTAAATGCTTTTGAAAATTTATACAAAAGTGAATCTTTTTTATTTTTATTATTATTTTTCTAATTGAAGGTGAAGAAATATTTAATTTGGTTTAAAATTGCGATACTTCTGGTAGTTTGGGGAATTTTTACCTCATTTCTAATGTCAACAAATGAACATGTAGACGAATTGAAATTGATTAGCATACCGAAAAATGGCACTGAACGTGGTAAGTAAAATACACAAAAATTGTGTTAATGCATGAAGATTTTTTCATGTTAAAATAGAGTATTTAGCCAGATATTGTCGTTAGGACTTACTTCTGCTCTTTACTTTTAAATTATAAAATTCATAAAATTGTGTATGCAATTAAGTTTAAATTTTCGAACATAACAATTTAAAAAATTTGCTGTTTATGTTTAGACAAATAGTATTTCATTAATTTTAGTTATGCGAATGGGTATTATTAATATAACCGAAAGTTTGAAATGATTTTCGAAAGTTCGAAATTATTTTCGAAATTTCGAACATATTTCAAAAATGATTATTTTGTTGGTTTTCATATAAAATCATCATCAAATCATCTTTTCATCTCAAGTAGACTTAAAAATATATTTTTTAATATTCGTAAAAATTCGATATTAAGTTTAAATCGTATAAAAGGTGTTGTTACTAGCTGTGCCTGTCACTTCATCAGCATCCTTGTAATATTTTGTTCGATTTCGCTTTGAAAGCAATCCACACCAAATACCCTTACTTTTTAGTGCTTCAGTTATTGTGTATGTATATATTTACTTTACATAAGGGTTTCCATCCCACCTAAAATATGTAAATACATAAACCATAACTTAAGCACTAACCGATATGCATAGTTTAAGCATATCGATTAATGTTTCAGATATGGTTTATGTATTTACTTTAAAAGGTCTCATTCGTACTTTCACTGCTTTTTCTTCACTTTCTCTTGGAAACAAAATATTTTTGCGGAAATCCTATATTGGAATCACAAAATTTTGTTCAAATCCATCTAGTTAGTTTATAGCTCTAAGAAGCGGTTGGCTGCATTAAGGCAAAGTAATTCACTAAAATATTTATCCTCCAACGTATTTTTTTCATAAAGGAATAACACATCTGGGTAATGGCCTTCACGGCTTTGCTGCCACATACGGACTCTTCCTTAGAAATGTTCCTTGAACATTTTTCATTAATCTCCAAAGCGCAGGTGGTTAAAATCTTGTATTAAACTCTGAGTTCAAGTAACTCTATTAAGAGTAATGCTAAATCACACGATCTTGAAGTCCAATTGTCAGATCATCGTAACGAGATCATTTAGAATAGGAAATATACAGTATAAGCAAAAATCCCGACTTTATCGTAACGGAGAGGTCTTATTCTATTAAAAATATAAAACATTTCATACGGCCCTTTAGATGTTGACATAATAGTTCATTTCACTGAATCATTCAGATCGTACAGCGCGATTTATTGAGCTAGGTCGTTCGTTACAATCATCGTTCTGTATTTTATACACCAACTTAATGCAATTCTTATTAAACACAACAGTTTGTTCTGGCAAGATTAAAATTGAGATGATTTATATATTTTTTGTTATTCCTCTAACTCCCACTGGAGCTTAGGGCGCCAAAGCGATTCGTTAGCAAATTGTATTTCAGATGAGTGAGTTGCTGGTCCTCGTTTCTTAGATTGGTGATAGGACTGCTATCTATGTGTCCAATCCCACGTTGCAGTCATGCTTCAGCAAACATTCATGTAGTTTACCTACTTGCCTGAGACGTTAAGGTGTGCTGTAACCATTCAGGCTACAGGGATATACTTGGTCTAGGACCGGAAGTAGTGAGATGCTTGGACATTCAAACAGTTCGATCATATTTTTATGTGAACTTTTATAATTCAAAATGTGAAGTACCTGAACAAAACGAAAAAAATAAAGGCATCGATCGATGAACGATAAAAAAGAAAACACTGTCCGAGTCAGAATAGTTCAGTTACCTGAATCGTTCAATTGAACAAGTTCGTACATGATCGAAACAACTCTACGGCCCTTCATGTATTACCTCGTCAAGAAGCAACTTTGACTTTTATTTTATTAGAACACGAAGCATTAGGTGGAAATTAAACCATATTTTTCCTACCATTATGAATTCTGTAGAAAATTACAAAAAGTTTAATTAAATTGTTTTTGCTTTAAAGTAACCAATCGGATAAAAATATGCTTATCTTTCCAGTATTCCCCGTCAACACTGCTGAACTAACACGAATAGGTCTAAGTCTGACGGGTGCCTTTAAACCACAAGAAGCTGAGCCAGTAGCAGACACCTTACAACGACCGCCACCTCTTCTTGAGGTTTATGTACAACGTGTATATTACAATGATACGGGCGATATAGCCTACGAAGAAATTGTTTCGAATATTTGGAAATTAGACTTAGTATATCCCGAACATATGGACACGATATATGAAACTAAGAAGGTCCATCAATTTAATATTAAGAGCATTAATGAAGACTATCAAAATATGACGAACCAAACCGGATTAACGCTGCACTTTGTCACGAGTGTAGAGGCAGAGTTGCCTCTTCAATTGAGCATAGATGAGTCGCCGATTTATAAAAAAGAGGGAGTTATCTATGCTGCCATAGTGTTGTGCGGTTTATATGTCATGATTATTTGGGAAATTGTTAATCGTACATTTGCCGCCATTATAGCATCAACACTGTCGGTGGGTATATTGGCAGCTTTAAATTCGAGACCTACAATGACCACCATAATGGGTTGGATTGATGTGGAGACTTTGTTGTTGCTGTTCGGTATGATGATTTTGGTGGCCATTTTATCTGAAACGGGTGTATTTGATTACTTGGCGGTTTATGCCTATAAAGTGAGTATCTGCAAATTGATATTAGGAAAAGAAAAGTGTTCTCAAATCATGTCTTTCACAGATCACTAATGGTCATGTATGGCCCCTAATTAATTGTTTATGTTTGTTTACTGCTGTTTTATCTTCATTCCTGGATAATGTTACTACAGTCTTACTAATGACTCCCGTAACCATACGTCTTTGTGAGGTCATGTCTCTCAATCCGGTTCCTATACTAATGTGTATGGTTATCTACTCCAACATTGGTGGCGCTTTGACACCTGTAGGCGATCCACCGAATGTCATCATTGCCTCCAATAGTTTTATATCCAAAAATGTAAATTCCTAACGATCAGCGAAAAAAAGCTACGAAAGTTTTATATTCATTTTATTTTCAGGGTGTAAATTTTGCCATTTTTACTTTACACATGTTGCCAGGCGTCATTTTGGTCATGTTTCAAACTTATCTGCAACTAAGATACAAGTTCCGCAATATCAGTGACTTGCAATTCAAAGAATCGCCTGAGATAGAAGACCTGAAACATGAAATTCATGTTTGGAAGCGAGCTGCTGCCAGCTTATCGTCATACTCTAAGGATGAGGAAATTGTAAGACAGACTTTGAATATAAAAGTGAATCGTTTGAAAAGGTCTTTGAAGAAGAAAATCTCCACCGCCGTAGAACCCACCATCAATTACCAACAAACTTTGGATCATTTGCAAGCGAAGGTAAACACGATCACCAGGTTTTATCTTAAACTCTTTAACTGACTTTTTTGCTCTCTCTCTCTCTCTCTCTCTCTCTCTCTCTCTCTCCTTTCAGTATCCAATACGTAATAAGCCTTTGCTTATTAAGTGTTCTTGTGCCTTGGTTTTTGTGATAAGTTTGTTCTTCTTGCACTCAGTTCCCGAATTACAACGTCTCTCTTTGGGTTGGACTGCTCTCTTGGGTGCCATATTTCTAATTATTTTAGCTGACATTGAAGATATGGAAGCCATATTGGCTCGAGTAGAATGGTCAACTCTACTCTTCTTTGCTGCCTTGTTTATTTTAATGGAAGCTCTATCGGAGCTGGGCCTGATCGAATGGATTGGTAGTATGACGGAAAATATCATATTGGGTGTGAGCGAAGAGTCTCGTTTAATGGTGGCTGTGTTAATTATTTTATGGGTGATTGGCATTTTCAAAAATTATTTAAACTTCCTAACAACCCATTTATTAATTTGTTTGTTCTTTTTCAGGTTTCAGCTATAGCTTCAGCTTTCGTTGACAATATTCCCTTGACTACAATGATGGTAAAAATTACCATTTCATTAGCTCAAAATAGTGCATTGAATTTACCATTACAGCCTTTGGTATGGGCGTTAGCACTCGGAGCATGTTTGGGAGGTAAGTGCCAATAGGAAGTCCCGAATGTTTCTTTAAGAAAAAAGCAAATTCTCGTATTAAGGGTATTACAGACTGTTGACATTAGGAGAAAATACGGATCAAAATTTGACGTCGTATGTCTTTTATTTTTTGCTTTATTTTTTACAATTTAAAAAAAAACCATCGCACTTCATCAAATCAGGGATGCATTTTTCGAGGTGATGAGAAATTCTCAAAGGGAAATCGGGACAAAATTACGCAAAAAAGCTCAGCTGGCATCAGTTATATTTTTGTACGCCAATCGTGTAAACGCAAAATATTCAGTCATTTCTTAAATACGTAAGGTCGTACCATCTAAACCACGCTTAAGCACATTTTCACTTAATCTGTATGGGTGCATTTGCTTTTGGATTAGATTTAGCGATCACCAAGTGCGGCTATTTTACTTGGTTATCACCTTGGATTTTTTTTCGAAAATCAGGGTTTCGCACCCATTCGAAAAACAAACGACGCTGTTGATGGTTTTTAATTCTCACAGGGAGATTAGCCAACCTGATATGTTACCTTAACTAACACCATTAGGATTATTTATAATGCTTTAGCCTAGTGCCCAACTGCTCATGAAGAAAAATGAGGGTGCTGTAGCTTAAGTGGTTAGCACGTTGACTACTAAGCAATGATAACGAGTTAAATCTCAGCCGTGGCAACATCAATTTTTCTGATAAGTATTAATTTCTCTTTATAATAATGCATATCACAGCGCCCTCTTTCGCCGGTATTACCACATAGCACTAAATCGCCGGCCAAGTAAAGTAATTATAAATTGGCTATGCTAGCTTCGAACTAATTCGCCTAAATAACACCAGAGGTGATGCAATACTGTTCTAAAAATAATCATGATGTGCAATTGCAGTGCTGCCAGAATCGAAGCTTTACTATCACTAACCATCTGTCTTATCTACTACTATCCCATTCCAAAGGAGTGGTACTTCTCTTTAAAAAAAAAAAAAACGGAAATTGTGATTTAATCAGTTCCGTTACCTTGTAAACCCAATTCTGAACACCAATTTAACTCATTGCTCCCTTACTATATACAGCACAGTGGGGAATTTGGCAAAAAATAGATAGCACAGTGGGGAATTTGGCAAAAAATAGATTTTACGCAAAGATCTTGATCTACATCCATTGAAGCTGATGTAGGAATAAAATCCACGAAACCATCATATGCGTCGAACCTTTGCCTTTTGGACTTTAAAGCAGTTGGAAACTGATCCGATGTTTTATCGCAAAATTGTGTTCAGCGATGAGGCCCACGTCTGAGACTGTACCTCGTCAAGAATAGCGGCGGTGGTCAAAAGCCCGACATCATTTTGAAATGTTGATGACATGTATTGATCTTTCAAATAAAAAAAAATTTGAATCGAAATTTAATTTTTCGTGTTACTTTTTTTAATGGGCTTAAAAATTTTCTTTATATGTAAATCCTTTGTCTTGCTTATAATGGTATATACCGATACTAGAATCAATTTAGGAAAACGGAGCACAGATTTGAAATCAGCGTCTCAAATAATCTAAGAAATAACCTTCAATTGACCACCCAAGTCATGTATACTTGTGTAATTATTTTATTAAATACTAGCTGTGCCCAGCACTTCGTCAACGTCCTGAAAATTTTTTGTTCGATTTTGCCTTTAAAGTAAGCCACACACAATTTTAAGACTCTTACTTTTATATAAAAGTACCCATCCCTGGGTATTTACTATTTGGTTTTGGAAATGAGATATTTTTACCAAGAAAAGGATAATATATTTGATTCAATATACTAGGGTACCTCCTCACAAAAGTTTATTAAAATTCATCCAGTAGTTTTTACGTGATGCACGCAGGCAGACAAAAATTCTAAAAATTGCTTCTTTGTAGTCCATCGATTATATTCGATTGATAACTGCATTTCAAAAAATATTTCATTTGCAGAAATGATGCTGTTACAGTTCTATTATACATATGTTTATATATAGATGGATAGATAATTTTTTTTTTTCATTTCGTTTAAGGCAATGGCACCCTCATTGGAGCTTCGGCTAATGTCGTATGTGCTGGTGTTGCTGAGCAACACGGTTATAAGTTTACATTTTTAGAATTTTTCAAGTGAGTACCTTAAAAAATATTTTTCTATTTTTAAATTTTGATCTTTTCTATTTTTTCATTGCAGAGTTGGTTTCCCTGCCATGATTGGCAGCATCCTGGTTTCAACGGGTTATCTGTTAGTGAGTCATGTTGTGTTTGCATGGCATTGATAAAAAATTATAAGGAGGATTGCTTGACAGTTCTTTAATGCAACTTGTAGTTTCAAATTTACCTCGTAAAGTGTGTTATTGTATTTTGTTTAAATTCATTTCCTTTTATTTGTGTTTTTGTTTTTTGTTTTTTTTTTTCTTTTTCGCCTTTTATATTAACTCATATTTATTTAAGAAATGAAATGAAAAGCTACTAACAACGAGTTTCTTTTACATGTCTTCGATTATTCGTCTTTATGTTATTTTGCACATAAACATATGTATTTTCATTAATTATTAAATGTTAAAAAAATTATTCTTAATTACTAACTATATCACATAAATCTAAATTTGGCCCCAAAATTCCAAGTTTCAAATCTAGGTGATCTAAATAATAAATCTTAATGAAACTCAAGATATCATCATATTAATTTGAACACAAAAATATAACACCGTATTTTATGTGAATTTAGTTTATAAGAAAAAAAGTATAAAAACCGAAAAAGTAAAATTACATATTTAAAAATAAATTCTATGGGCCAGATGCATAAAAATTATTTTTGGTTTATAAAAGATTTATTAAACAAATTTTGTATAAAAATTGATTTTATAAATCAAAAATATTCTTTTGTGTATTTAACCCTATATTTTTAGGTATGAAAAAATAAAATTATTAACATTAAAACAACTACAAAAACAAACTGAGATGAACAAAAACAAAAAAAAGATACATAAATTGTAATATTTTTACACTTGTTATTATTTTTTTAATAAAAATTAAGTCCCAATTATTGTCATAAGTCCCCTTTAAATAAAATCTAAAAAAAAACTTAATAAATGGCTTTATTATTTACTCGGATACTCATGCAACTAAAAATCGATTTTATGCACTTAATATGCGTTAAAATCTGCAAAAAAAAAACAAATATAAGGTGAGACAAAATTGCACTAAAGTACGGGAACGTTAAAAATAAAACATTTTTCGCACAAAAAATAGTCAAAAGTGTTCGACAGTGTTAATAAAATCATTGTATACTTATTGGACACATGAGATAATGCACTTTTTCGACTATTTTGTTTATAAATAATGTTAAAGATTTTTTTACATTACCATTATTTTCAACTTATGAAAAATTAACATAATTGTAAATTCTCATATGTGAGCACTTGCGTTAAAAGCAAAATATTTTCTCTGTTATTCACTTTTGAATAGAAAGGAAAAAAATGAATCTTTTCACTCATAAATGAACAAATACAAAAATTTTCTAGTCTCTCAGACGTGAATGAAAAGAAGCTGAAAAAACTAAAAATATACATACATACTCACACATGAGTGAGCAGTGAGTGAGCATTTCGGTTCTCTGATTTTCAAAAATGGTAATGAGTTTTAATGAAACACTTACATTAATATTTATTTGTCAAAACGAAATCATTATCATTAACCAATGATTAAAAGATGTTCAAAGCATTATTATTAGCAATCGCATTTTTTCGCAAAAAAAATCTGGAGTTGCTAAACTCAACTTTACATGCATCGATAAAACAGAATTTTTAAGAGATATACATATGTATTTACATATATTACATAAAAAATAAAAGTTCAAAGTATATTCGAATCTAAAAAAATAATTATTTTCGGTTTGGGGTGTAAAGTAAACTACCCCTTCTGCATCCCGATGCCCAAAAATTTACAGCTCTTCATCGCTATATACCAAAGGACTATACTGAATACTATTTTGATATTTCAAACGTTACATACTACGTATGGTAAAGTAAAAAGAACGAATTTAAAGTGATCAATGATAAACCTTGTATAGTAGATGGATAATAGCGCCGGGTTGTTAAACATCGGTACCATCTTCAGCATCAGTTTTATAAATATATATAAATATATTTTTGACAAAATTTATAAATTTTGTGTCCTAATGCAAAAGGTCTATTATTTTTTTTTTTCTTAAAAGCTACAACAATCATAAATTAGTTTTTTTATAGAATCAAACACGTTTATTGGAAAATAATATGAAAGTAAATATAAAGTAGAATTTTTAAAAATTCTGGGAACAAAAGCAAGGATGGTCTTTCTACGCTAATGGAGTAGTATCTGCTTCAACGGCGTTACAGAAACCGTGATACGTTATTCGTCGTCTTTTTCAACTGACAAGAGAGTTGAAATACAGGTTTTCTTAACAGTGTTGTCACAATGACAACAAAGTATGAAAATTGGGCAATTTGGAAGTACGTTGAGCAGAGTGATTTATATATTAACTAGCTGTGCCCGCCATGTCGTGGGCGTCCTGATAATATTTTGCTCGATTTTGATTTGAGTGTATTTCACACCTATTGTAAGACTTACTTTTATAGGGTAGCACCTATAAAAGAAAAATGCAACTAAACTAAGAAGAAACTAACAATAACAGAATTTTACAGCCGCACTCAAGTCGTAATATTCAAAAATAATGTAATCACATAATTACCCAAGTAAGTTTTTCACAAAATAACCAAATTATAAAACACGTACGCGACTTAAACCAAATACAAATGTTATTCAATTGGCTATGTGGCAGTAAGCAATTTATATTTTATCAGCGCCATCTGTGTTTAAATATCAAAAATTAAAGGTGCCGTGCCATACTATGCAGTACTTTTATACCGGAAAGCGTAATTTCACTTTTTTTCTCCACTTTCTCTTGAATATAAGATATTTTTGTAGAAAAAAAGTATCCTATATTGGGATCAGGCTACTTAGGTACCTCCTGACAAAATTTTGGTTAAATCCATCCAGTAGTTTTTAGGTCATGCGAACGTAAATGAAAAGCAGACAGACAGATGGAAATGAGTTACTACTTCTACCTGACAATTTTATGTGAGGCCAGAGTACAATTTAATATTTTCGTCATTTATTATTAGATGGGTAAGTATGTATGTCAGTGGGTGTTTTTCATTTGTCAGAGTGATGTAAAAATTGAATCTGGGGTTGTCTTAACCTGTTAATTATTCATGTATCCGTTAAATATCGTGTTAGTTTTCGAGAATGCCTAGTCTTCATACTTTTCTGCTGGTATGCAGTAATGTCATGCATTCATCTATTCTCTTTGGTGCGAGTTCCTGAGTATGAAGGTGTAATGCAAAGTTTGAGTCCTCTCTTTTACTATTGTACGATCATATGTGTCTTGATTTTAATGTTCGTCCAGTTTGTCCTATTTATGTATGGTTGCAGGTGCAAATAAGTCTGTATACTCCTCTCCAGTACTATCTAAAAAGTGGCTTGGTGTCCTTAGATCGAAAACGCTCGTCAATCGTACCAAACAAATAGCCAGTGACGACCCAGCAAAAAAAAAGGTATTTATTACATATACATATAATTAAATATGTAATAACTTTAGAAATATATTACTCAGGAGTCGAGAAGGTAATTTCAACCGACACAAAACGTTGAAAACAATACGATAATCCAATATTAATCAACAATTTATGTTGTTTGCAGTAACGACTACATGATTTCGAGAAAAGACCACTGTCTCTTAGAGAAAAGAGCAGCTTCGTATGCCTTACGACTATCAGTTCCAGAACTAATTTACAAGAGTGTAATTTTCGAAAACAAGAAATTTAACTTTCTTGCTATTAACTTTAACTTTTCTTTTAAGTTTTTAGAGTACCTCTCTCACCAGGCATATCATTTGTTTTTGCTAGTTTACTGTATAGAAGATTGTTATTATAGTTACTATAATATTATTTTGCGTCTGTATATGTTGATAATCTTTTAAAATTATTTGCTAATTCTACATAAGCGCAGAAAAAATCTGAAACCCCTAAGGGGCTTAAAATAATTTTTCTATTAATATTAAAATTTTGGCTCGCCTAAAAGTATGCCAAGATTTTTTAATGACACAACATACGTTATGTATCGTGTGACCATTTTGGCATTTTTGTAGCTTAAGTTACTTTCTTACTATTTAACTACAAATTTTTCCTTCAACATTTAAAAAGATGTGCTTTCCCCATAGTATTTTATTATATTATATTTTCTGAAATAACTATTTCATGATTCTATCTTGAAACATTTATAAAATAATTTTTTCAATAGTAGGAATTATACAAATAAAAATGAATAATGTTA
This sequence comes from Phasia obesa, assembly GCA_949628195.1. NCBI lineage: Eukaryota > Metazoa > Arthropoda > Insecta > Diptera > Tachinidae > Phasia > Phasia obesa. The sequence continues at coordinate 68,797,679 of OX451216.1, read as the reverse complement.
ATTTATATAAATTTAAAAACCTAAATTAAAAGAGCGGCAAACTACTCAAACTATGTTGAAATTAAACTACAATTCGTTTAGTTTCAAATTAAATTTAATAGGTCGATTATGTTCAGTTGCATTCTCAGTGGCCGAAATATTATTACCTATGGCAACTGACAACTAAAAGTTGTTAATTTTAGTTGCAAAAATGGCAACCATAAATTTGTGGTTGTTGTTGATTTTCTTACAGATTATAAAGTAAAATCTGCACTAAAACTGAAAAGCAAGTTTATTATTCGCAAATTTTTGTACACCTAAACCGTGTAAAAAAGGACATTGATCGTATGCAAAAATAGATGATTTGTTTTTTATCTCCAAAGCCTATCAAAATTAGTGAAAAACAAGGATTTTTTAGGAACAAGAATTCATACTTATCACATATACTATGTTTTTGCACCTTTTATTTGCATCCCTAGTGTATGATGAAGACTTAATAGTTTCATTCCAGAAATCTCTGACTGCCTTAGGCTGATGTCAGAGTGCGCGTTAAAAACGAAGCGAAGCTAGAAGCGATAATAGTTCGTGCTAAACCAATGCTACAAGATGTCAGAGTAAATGCTATATTGAGCAAAGCGATTTTTTTGTTTATAATAATTAATAATCAGTGTTTTGTAATGGATGCAGACGAAGAGCTTTTCTTGTCTATTTACACTTTAAAAGCATTTTTTGTAAAGAATAAAGGAACACATCGAATAAACAGAAGACGATCAGCAAATAACGAGTTCCATAATTTGTACAGTGAACTGAGGAATTATCCTGGAAAATTTTATATTTTGCAAGACCGTAATTTCGATTGTAAATTTATTTTTTCACAAAAAAATATGCCTAAAACCTTATTATAAGTAGCTACAACGAGCTACATCGCGCTACAAACCAGTCCACAGCCTGCTTTGTAGCACGAACTCGCATCAAGCTTCGCTCCCACTCTGTCACATCGTTTTGAGCTAACACATAAGAAAAATACATGCATTGGTTTATAGCCTATTAGTATTATAGCTTCGCTTGTAGCGTGCACTCTCACATCAGCCTTATTTAAATTTTTTTTATAGATCTTACTGTGGCTTCGTTTAAACTGAACATTTTGCCAAGAAATGTTGAGCCTTCTAAATTTCGAACGCGGTCTAAAATTTAAATTTTGTTTCTCTGACAAGTAAATTTGCTTGTATGCACAAAAATGGAATACCCCAAATTTGTTATATGGATATACATACATATGTATGTATTTCGTCCAACAGATTTTGAATAGTCCAAATGGAATAAAATCGTGTAAAAAGTTTAACTTTTTTATTTTCAAACCGTGTTTGATCAAAACCTTGTAAAGAAAGACCGTGCAAAAACATATTTACAATTTTATGTACATATTTAAAACAAAATTTATATATTTCTTAAAGCTGAAGATTTCAAAACGGAAAAATAACGAAATTGCATAAGGCTCAACAGATAATACAAGAAATAATAATTTTATTTATTTCTTTAATTCCACAGATGGAGTGAATGAAAATTATTTTATTAAACATCTACGTATAGCGAAGTTATTGCTTGACACATTCATAGTTTATAACCACTAAAGCACTAAAATTATTAAAATTTTACTAAAATTTTCCCAGTTGCGTTGTCAAAAGGCAAAAGTTCGGTTGCCATCCATAATCGACCTATACATAAAATGAATTTTATTACATCACTTTACGGCTTCTCCTCCTGCATAATAAAAAATTAGAATTAAGCTTTAAACACATAGACAACAGCGGCTACATAGCTACATGACCACAAATGATTTTGGCTACAATCGTCGCTTGTAGTCAGCTACTGAATTTTATTGAAGACGACTGGCTACATACATGAAAACTATGAAAATATTGTAGAAATACATTTTTTTAAAATACTTTTTCAAAAAATACTTTCATCATATCAAAACAAATATGTAAATATATTTACTGAAAGCCTTTTGATTGTAAGTGAATTTGTATTTTTAATTTTGTAGCATTTTCTTCTAGTGAGTAAAATTAATCTGTTGAATAAAATAAATTAGCCTAAGTTGGCTACAGCCACAACGATGGTAATGTGTGTAGCCATGTCGCTATGATGTCGTCAAAATTATTGTTTTCCTATAACGTTTGTATTTTAATTTTTAACAGTTTGCAGCCGGAAGCCTGATGTTGTGCATGTGTTTAAGGCATTAAGCTTTATAATAATGCATATCAATTTAATTTTTAAGCTTTTTCTCAAGTCAATTTAGCATTACATTTTTTTAAGTTCTAGTCATGCTGCACTGTGGTATACTTTTTGAGAAGGCGGCCAAAAGACTTGAAAAAAAATTTATCCCCGATTTTAAAAGTGCTTACTTTTTATAAAAGAAAACAACAAAAAATTGAGTTTCTTTTGAAATTGCGATATTTCATTAATCTGCCAAAATTTAATGTTTTGCATAATTTTTTTTTTTAATTTAATTACGCATAACTACATACATATATGTATATTGTTGTGGCACTACTTTAACTTTTTCAAAATTGGTTCTATTTTTATTGAAACTTCCCCACAATAAACAATTCAAAAAAATTTCAAATTTATTTTCGTTATTTATTATTAATGTAGGGGGAATAACGAAGCAGACCACTTCTATAATAGGTCTCTTTTCGACCCCCTTCCAATCTCTCTGATTACAGGCAACCGAAATATAATTTACGGCAACCTACTTACATTGAGTCACGTGCTTAAACCAGCCTTTAATCTTGACTTTAGTGAATTCAGACTGCCGACTGGTAAATGTCAGCCTTCTTTTTCATCACGCAGTCTCTAGTTCGTTATTTAATAATTTGACATTTGTAAATTAAACAGATGATTAGAATTTCCGCCCGTGCAATCACCTGTTTATATTCGCTTTGTATTATCCAGTGTAGTATTGGCGAATATTTTTAATAGTGGTTCAAATATTGTTCACTAGTACTACTTTATGTATCTCCAAGTCAGTAATAGAGGATAAAAGATAAAACATAGTCGCTTTTGGTTTTCACTTTTTAAGATTCCTTTTTCATTACGGCTTTTAGTTTCGCAATTTAAAATCAAAAAATTTGTATCAATGCAATGCAAGGAAATGAATTATCGCACTTTAGCCCATTTCACACTATAATACTGAGTATTAAGATTTTCATTGGATTTTGTAAGATACAAATCAAATGAGAATTATGTGATTGTCAAAAAAAAACTAACGTAACATAACATTTCGTTTTCACACTATGACCGAATTTATACGATGCCATTTTTTCATGCCATTTTTTTCATGTCTCTTTTAAAGTTGCAGCGAATTTCATGGCACATTTTTATGATGAATTTTTTCATGCAATCGGCTTGAATTTGTTTTTGACATTTTCTTTTGATTCCATATTCGTAATTTTTATTGTTTATGAGTTATTTGAAAAAAATATATGCACTCGTACTGAAATACAAAATAAATAAAAATGAAACAAGCAAATAACGAAATTTTACAAGAAATTATTAAAATCATACCGAAATGTATTCATAATTAAACCAAACAATTTCATTTTTTGAAATCAACTCTGAACGAACGAAAATTGCCCAAAGCAAGTGTCAAAAAATACCCTCAAAATTCAAGCCATGACATTTTGTTTACCCCGCTTGCTTTTCTACACCTCTTGCCAACAAACTAAAATTGCATGCAACCAGTTTCATGAAAAATGTCATGGTGTAAGTTGGCTCTATCACACTTCAAATAAAATGAAAAATATCAGAAAAGGAACAAGCCGAAACGAGACATTGAACGGCGGCGGCTGAGCAATATGTGGACGGCAGAGGTGCCAGATCTTAAGTTTGTTTGGCCGTTCAAGTTTTCGGTTGATAAAAAAAAATAAACAAAACAAAAAAATACTACGTACTACGTTTAACAATTTCTAGACATGGCACAAACAAAGTACATACGTAGGCGATAAGACTGATGCCAATTTAGGACAGGTGCAGGACAACGAAAACATATCATGGACGGCGGCTAACTATCGGCTGCGACTCCCTCAGCTTGGTTCCTTGCTTTAAAAATAAACACAACCCTGATAAAATGCAAAATGTTATCGTTTAAGGCGGTTTACATTATACTACAAGTAATACGACATGTCAAATTTTTGTGTAGAAGAGTACAAGTAGTACCGTCTAAACAATATGTAATGAAACTGTCCGACATTGAGAGAAAATACGGATGGAAATTTGACAGTCTTACGGCTCTCTTTATGTTTTGAAATTTTTCAAAAACATTTCTACTTCATTAGATCAGGGTTGCGTTTTTCTTATTAATGCTAACTTTTCAGAGGCAAAAGTCGTCAAAATAGCAGAAAACCGCTGAATATAGTGCAAAATAGATCCAGTTGGTATCACAAATAAGTTTGTAAACAATAAAAAACTTTTGACAAAAGAACGTAAAAATTTTTTAATTTTGTTTTATTTGTTGGTTTCCAGTTTTTTTATTATGGCAATGGCTAGTACAACAACAAGAACCTTTTCCTTGTTCCTTTTTTTAAATTTGGCATATTTTTCACAAGTACGCGCACTATATATATATATATATATATATATATACGATCTTTAATTTCTATTTTTTCATACGGATTGATTTTCATTTTATTTTCTCTTAGATTTTACGTACGTAAATTCTTACTGTCTAAACTGCCCCTTAGAAGATGTTCTAAAAATGGTTTGGTATTATGGTATGTCAAATTTCTTTCCGTATTATTTAACATTTTGATTACATATTGCTTTCACACTATCAAACTTTCTCATTAGATTTAAGTTTTTGACAAGTCTTAATACTCAGTATAATAGTGTGAAAATGGCTTTAGGGACACCATGCTCAGTCGTTAGCCGAGATAAGGTTTAAAACCATCGTTTTAGAATAGATTTAATTTTCGTATCAAATTTTTAAAGATATTATAAGAAATAAGTTTATACAATACAAAATGTCACTATCATAGGTTTGCCATCCCTGGTCTGCTGCATTAAAAAGTATCCCAGTGTTATTTCTGTGGTCTTTGCACTCTAAAGTGTTAAAAAAAAGTCCGTCTGTCTGTGTAATCAATGAGATTTTCAATGAATTTACACTTTTCTACACTGATACAGGCAAAGTATTTGATAAACCATTATAATTGTTTAGGTAAGTTGCCATAATTTTGTCAACAGTCATAGGTTCATTATTACTGGGAATAGTGTCTCTTTTTATTGCAGTTTGTCTTGCATTAACAAATATTGAAAAATATATTGTGTCAATATTGTGGGTAACAAAATCCAATGCATGACATTGAAGAGGTGAAATTTATTTTTGGTACAAAACACAACAACAAAAGAAACAAAAATGATACGAGGGCAATTTAATAATTGAGGATAATTTTGAATAAAGGAACTTTTCGGCAAGAAAGCGTTTTATATCTCAAAATTGTCGCCTTTTAAGGTCGAGCTACAGCTTTTATTTTTGTCAAATTAATATAATTTACGAGGTCCTCAAAATATGCGTTTGTTTCAATGATAACCAGCTATTTCTCCAAGTGGTGCAAACTGGACGTGACGACCTTTTTTGGACGACCAGAAAGTTTGACGTCATTTATGCTGTTAAGACGACAACGGAACTCAGTAAAGCATTTTTACACATTAAAATTTATGCTGCAGTCTTCTTAGTACATATCAAGCCTTTCTTTGGTTTCAGCGATGTTTTCTTACGTAAATAATAATATGTAATCAGCACACAAAATTCAATTTTCCCTTTTCGTTAAAGTTACCGAGCCTATTTGCTTTCAATAGCTGTCAATCGCAAACTAATAGACGCAGCTTTCTCAAAATTCGAAAGTAGTAACAGTATTGTCTGATTAGCGGATTTATCCCCCAAATCGGGGATTTTTATTTACTTATAGGGATAAAAAATTTGGTTTGGAAATTTGGGAATTTTTTGAGAATAGCTTTAACATTTTAGGGATTTTTGGAGTTTTTTTTTGGTATTTTATTTTGATTTATAGTTTGACATATAGCTTTTAGATTATTTTAATTTTATTATTATTTCTATTGTTGTTTTTCTAATAGGGCATTTACACTACAGCGAAATCTAGTAGATTTGAATTAAAATCTTTTTCAAAATTTACATCGTTTAAACTGCATTTTTTTTTTTTTTGATACCAGCAAGATTTCGCTATTAAAATTCATTCATCATTGGATGTTTTTCTTATTGTTTTATTAAAATTTTGTATGTTTATAGAAATTTAAATTATTTTTATTTTTTATTTTAAATAAAATGTAATTTTTCTTGTACAGTGTAGTCTTCAATTTGGGCAAAACTATTAAGTACTACTAAAGGCCAGGATTCACTATTCTACGCAATCGCACGATTCAAGCACAAAAAAATCTGACAGACTTCTGTCCTACTCAAAAAATTCGTTTCAAAATGGCGATGTAGATGCCAAACTATCATTCATAATAAGATTTTGCAACTCTGATCGAATGGAAAAATACTATTTTATAAATTTTTTTTAAAAGATTATAAAATCCTACAGATCTGTCAAAGGGTCTGTCACACACATACACTTTTAATCCACACTATCATACTTTTTGACCCCACATGTAATTTTTGACAAATCGTACTACTGAGTGTGATAGTGAATCATGGCCTTAAGTAGATTTTGATTTGTATGGGAAATCTAGTAAAAACAGCTAGATTCTGCTCGAAATCTCATAATTTTATACTAGATTTCGTTCAAGTGTATCTTCACTAAAAGATTCCTAATGTGGTAACAAAGACGTTATTACAAATTTTTAAGTAAGACTGGAAAATGAAAAGGAAAAAGTCTGAGCAAAAATAATTCAAGCAATGAATTAAATTATATTCATTATATTTACCCTTGATGTAATTGATCTTATTTTAAGAAACAGATTAATGCCCATTATTATAACTTGTCAATAGCCAAAGCTAGGAATTTATTGATGCGATAAGTAGTTTTTTCTTATTATGTAAGTAAGCTAAAAACAACCTTTAACTATCACGCACTTTAAGAACAAGTTATAGCAGTGAGCCTTATCCTTGTTATTATAACGAAACACTACTTATCGTTCCTAACTTTAGCTATTAGAAGTTATAATAATGGTCCTAAGAAAAGGACATCTGGGAACCCTGAGTAGTAATAGAAAAAATTTAACGGAAGCTGTATTGACTTGAAAATTACAGCGGTGGAAGCGCCAAATCTCATTGAATTATCCAACTGCCCTCGTATATAAATATATATAAAATGATTTGTTAACAAATTGCATTTTTAGGGTTCCGTAAACAAAGTGTAAAAGCGTAACCCTATTGTTTTCGCTACAATGTCTGTCCGTCTGTCCGTCTGTCAACGCCTTTTATCTCTGGAACCGTAATAGGTAGACTCTTGAAATTTTCACAGATAATGTATAGCTGTTGCCGCTGTAGCAACAAATAATAAAACTTATAGGCTGTTCCGATAGAGAGGTGATATTCACAAATATGTGCCTATTTCGTGAACTGTAGGTGGGATACACTTGAAATTTACAAATAGTAATTAAAACTTAGTTCACTATATAAACAACTATAAAAAAATAAAACTAAAAATTAAAGGGTGTTCCGATGGTGGTGTGATTTGCATGTATAAGGCCTAAGTTTTGAACCATAATATGTAGATGCTTGAAATTTCCACAGAAGGTGTATAGCTGTGGCCACTATAGTAGCAAATACTTAATCTTATAGGGTGTTCCGATAGAGAGGTGTTATTTACGAATATGTGCTTTTTTCTTCACCTATCGGAAGAATACACTAAAAATATGCAAGCAGTAATTAAAACTTAGAACGCTATATAAACAAGTCTAAAAATAAACTTAAAAATTAAAGGGTTGTCCGATAGTGCTGTGATTTGCATGTATTGGCCTAAGTTTTAAACGATAATAGGTAGACTCTTGAAATTTTCACAGAAGATGTGTAACTGTGGCCGCTATAGCGACATATATTAAAACTTATAGGGTGTTCCGTTAGAGAGGTGCTATTCACGAATGTGTATTTATTTCTTGCACTGTAGGAGACATATACTAAAAATTTACAAACAGTTATTAAAACTTAGTTCACTTTATAAACAAGTCTAAAAAATAAACCTAAAAATTAAAGGGTATTCCGATACTGGTGTGATTTGCATGTATTGGCCTAAGTTTTAAACCATAATAGGTAGACTCTTGAAATTTTCACAGAAGATGTATAACTGTAGCCACTATAGCAACAAATACTAAAACTTATAGGGTGTTCCTAAAGTGACGTGTTATTTGCCTTATGTCTTTATTTTTTGAGCTATTTGCAAACAGTAATTTAATCTATGTTCGCATTATAAGCAAGTATACAATATTAAACATAAAATTAAAGGGTGTTCCGATAGTGACGTGATTTGCATGTATGTATATGGCCTATGTATATGAACTATAACAGGTAGATTCTTGAAGTTTTTACAAGAGGTGTTACTATGGCCATTATAACAAATAGTAAAAAATAAAGAGTGTGCCGACAGTGACATGATTTGCATATTTTTTTATAGATAGACTCTTGAAATTTTCACAAATGGTGTATTACTATGACTCATATAAAAACAATAAAAATTTCAGTGTGTGTCTTTGGTATATGGAGATGAAGGGCTGAAGTTTTTGGGCATAATCTGGAAGGGTAGTTTTCTTGACATCCAAACCGAAAATACATAATTATTTTTTCGAGCATGAATTAACATATAATGTTAAAATTATATAACTAATATTATATTATTATTACACATCTGAACATGTCTGTCCAAAAGGAAGGGATGGTAGGGAAAAAGAGCTTAACTTAAAATTAGGAAAATTTTCTATAATTATTTAACATATAACACAAATATTATCATTACAGGTTATATTGAGAATATCTGCTTAAATTGATACATTCCATCATGTTTGTCCACATAAGAAAGACTAACTATTCTACGTACAGTCATGTTCTTATTATATTCGTTGCATCCCAAACCGAAAATAATTATTTTTTTCGACTCGAATACACTTTGAGCTTTTATTCTTTGTTTGATATGATTTTTTTGAAATGTCATAAAAAGTTGATTTATAAGTCAAATTTTAAGATTTGATTTTGTTCTCAATTTTATCATAAGTAAGTCCACCACGTTGAAAGTACTAAATTGAGGTTGGCCATAACGATTTATTTCTAAAACCACTGTGAATTAGCACACGTTCTGAATCTGTGCCGTCTCTATTAGATCTAATTAAGTCAGTAGAAAATAGTATAAACTTTTAAAATTTTATTTGTTACTAGGTGTTTACCCGCCACTTCATCAGCGTCCTTACAAACTTTTATTAGATTTTGGTTTGAAAGTAATCAACACCAAATTTTAAGACTCTTACTTTTATAGTGCTTCAGATGTAATTTATGTATTTACTTTATATAGAGGTACCCATTCCAGGATAGATAATAAGATTCTAAAATTATTGTAGAGTTCTGTAAATAGTGTTAACCATTTCCCGCTGACAAAAATAAAAGGTGCTGCCAGGTTTTCAGTACCATCGAATCGGTAAAAGACCGTTCTCTCTCTACTTTTTCTCTACTAACTCTTGGAAATCAGATATTTTTACAAAAAAGAGTATTCTTTATTTACACCGTTATACTAAGGTACCTCCTCGAAAAACTTTATTAAAATTCATCCAGTTGTTTTTACGTGATGCGAACACAGACAGACGGACAGACAGAAAGAATTCTAAAAAATGCTTTTTTGTGTTCAATTTCGATTACTAACTGCACCTGTAACAAAACTTTCAAGAAATATATCATGCACAGAAATAATCGGACCCCTATTCCTGTTTTGCGGTTTAATTTTAATAGTCGTTTCTATTGTTTTTATCGTCGTTTCGTTACTAAATTCGTATTCTTGAAATATATTGAAACGTTGAAGAAACGTTATCGGAAACAAAAAGAAAAATTAATAAAGTGTTGTAGCACTGCAATTTTTTGTGTGGTTATTTATGACATTTTTGTAAAATTCTGAAAAGTTTGTTATTTATTTTAACAAAATATGACGAATACTGAATTTTATTTTTCAAGTTCAAGTGATAATGATAATGAAAAAATGGATATTAATATGCATCGGAAGATGCTACGACAGAACGTTAACATTTTTGCCATTCCAGATTCTAAGTACGAAACTCGACTAGTAGCGATCTAACTTCTTCATACCACTACATTTCCTTTCGGGTTAATTTGTTTTTAAAAATTTAATAGCTTTGAGACCGCTTTCTTTAATCGCACCTGTTTATAACATCCTTCCCCTCTTGCTTTTTTTATCTTGATTTATTTTATTAAAAAAACATTTTAATTGATATTTTCTTCTAATTTAGTAAGTAATACTTTATGCCAACCTTCTACATCAAGAACTGAAAGCCCAAACGGATTTAATTTCTCGCAAGATTCGCTTCAAAAATCAAAAAAATTAGGGTTTTATGCCCTTTCGAAAACCCTTAGCATAAGCGGCATGTTTTTCCATTTAAGAAACTAAAATTTCGAACTTACTTAATGTACTTCAGAGAACGAATGTTTTATTGTCGTTTCTATCTTCGTTCTAAAATAGAGAATACCGATATATTTACAACGAGTGTCGTTAACGCCAACGGTAATGCCAAATTGTCATTTTTATTTCGTTTTCAAACTACAACGGAATTAGAGCCGAATCCTGTTTCAGTTTTATTACATATATGTATGTACAGAACGTCGCGTTTATTCTTAAACCACGTAAGCGCTAAAAAGTCGTTTTTCAGAAAACGAAAAAAACTTAATAACTTCTTTAATATGGGTTTCAAAACAATTTTATTTTACAAAACATGGCTGTGTGACTCTCTGAAGTGTATAGAAACTTTTTTTTTAAATTTGTTACTTACAATTAATTGTAGCAAAATCTGTCGCTTACGTGGTTTTGGCGGAACCAGCAAATCGTAAATTTCTGTGTGTAAATTAACATTTATTTATCAAAAAAAAAAACTTTAACTTTACCAAAAATGCTCCAATTGGCCTGAAACTTTCCTGATTTTTTTATTCTTAAATACAAAAAACTTATTGATTGAGTCTTTAACATTTCCAACTTGAAATATAAAAACCATTACATTTTGCATGCATATGTCATTTGTATGGCGCTTACGAGGTTTTGAAAATGGATTTTATTATTTTTCATACAAACTTGTTAAGATGAGAATGTAGTCAGGTGGCAAATGTTATTTTCTACCATAAAAACCAAAAAAGTCAATTTCGAAAAAATGACGCTTACGTGGTTTAAGAAGAAACGCGACGAGATATAGATGTATAAATTTTTACTTCTTTAAGCGAGAAACAAAAAAAAAATAGTTTGATTCACAAGCAGCTCAATCAACCTTTAGACATTAACAAAATAGACATTTAATTTTACATTTTTAATTTCAAATTACTTCTCTTTACCAATTACAAGTTTAGTTGAACCCCTTATTGTTTCCGAGAAAACTATAAAATTAAATGAAACATAAGCTACCAAGTTATAATTTTTTGCCAGTGTTCGGAAACTTGCTTGAATCATGGTAAATATCATCAAAAAGCATAATAGAAATAAAGTTATTTAACTAAATATATGAACATAATTACAAGAAAATTTGTATGTTTGTACACGTTAAAGTGTGCGCATTGCACACACCTTTCCTTAGGCATTTGAGTATCCAAGCAGTTAACGACACACAGTGGGGGATTTAACAAAAAACAAATATATTTATATGTTGACATCCAGTCGCTTTTAATGAAGAAGAAGCTTAATTTTTTAATTTTTACCTTAGAGTGCAATGGGGGAAAACTTTTTTTCAGCTATTGAGGGAAAATATTTTTAATTAAAATTTTGTATAGATTTTTTCAATTTAAAGAATGTTTTCTAATGAAGTTTGGCATTTACATCGAAATTGACATGTTAACTCGACAAATTGACAGTGACTGCATTAATTCACAACTTCCAAAAAAAGTTAACAAAAAACGCACAAATGGAATATTTTATTTCTTTTGTTGTATCAAAAGTTTTGGGTTAAAAAACATCCTGATTTTTTCGGATGTGGAACTACAAGTAAACTTCTTATTAATGTGCTTAGCCTAGCAAAAAAAAAAGTTGGTGAATTTTAACTGAGGAAATAAGAGTTATGCAGTTCATCTAGTTTAGTTAAACTTATAAATCAACTGATCTCAGTGAGCTGATCATCACAATGAGCTCATATCAGCTCCGTAGAACAGTTTAAGCTCCTTAGTTCAATACATCTTCTTAGTTTACTTCAGCTCACTATTTGCATAATTTTCGCTAATTGTGTACAGCGAATAGTAACAGTTTTGTGACTAATTTAAATAACTACTGAGTAAAATTTTTTTTTTTTTTTTTCATAAATTGTTTATTGTATCTTCAATATTTTTGAACTAACAATAATTACTCATATCTTAAGTCTAAAATAAAAATATACTTTTTAAGTCCAGCCAGTGCTAGACAAAAATAATGTTTGTTTCACAGATTTGGAAATCATTTGCGGGTCATCCCTCTAATGTACGGCCAAGAAAAGCAGTATCTCTTCTTTTTAGTCGAATGTAACCAGGTTCATTCAGCATGTTACGCGCTAAAGGGTTTGGATGAGATTCAAGCCTCTTTAGATATGTGACTGCATGTTTCGCTATTTCTGCTTTAACTGATGGCATGTTTAGGTCTTTGTGGATGTTCGAATTTTGTATGCTCCCTGGAGCAGATGTAATCATACGTAGTATCTTATTTTGGCGCCTTTGAATTTTTTCTACATTGCTAACTGAGGCAGTGCCCCATAACTAAATCCCATAACACCAAATTGGTTTGAGGATCGACTTGTACAGTAGAAGTTTACAATCTAAGCTCAGGGTAGAGTTTCTACCAATAAGCCAATTTAGTTGTACTGCTTTTAGATTCATTTGTGTTAACTTGAAATCAATGTGGCTTTTCCAAGTAAGACGACGGTCAAGATGTATACCCATATATTTAACGTCTGAAAGCTGTGGTATCATTTGGTTATTTATGCGAACAGGAGGGCATGAGTCCCTACGCAGTGTGAAAGTTATGTGAGTACATTTTTGCTCATTCACTTTTATTCTCCATTTTTCTAGCCATTTTTCCAAATTGAGTATGTGGTCTTGTAAAAGTTGTGATGCTTCTTGGGCACTTTCATGAATACTTAAAAAAGCTGTGTCATCTGCAAAAGTTGATGTATGCACTAGGGTGCTAATTGGCATATCTGATGTGTACAGTAAATATAAAATTGGTCCCAAAATACTACCTTGGGGAACTCCGGCTTCAATGAGCTGTCGCGAGCTTAAAAAGTCGCCTTCTTTTAGTAAAAACTTGCGATTCGTTAAATAATCTTTTAAGAGCTTATACAAGTTTTCGGGCAAGTTCAGCTTCAGCTTTAATATTAGGCCTTCGTGCCAAACCTTATCGAATGCGTGAGAAACGTCGATAAAGAGCGCAGAACAGTATTTTTTTTCTTCAAAGGTCGTTTTAATTACATTTACTAATCTGTGTGTTTGTTGGATCGTACTATGTTGTTTTCTGAAGCCGAATTGATGGTTCGGAATACATCCTTTCGCGCTAAGAATTGGATTCAGCTTAGTTATTAATATTCTCTCAAATAACTTTGACACGTTTGATAAAAGGCTTATAGGTCTGTATGATTCTACTTTTGTGTGGTCTTTTCCTGGTTTAGGAATCATAGTAATCAAAGAAACTTTCCACTCTGTGGGAAAGTACTCAAGACGTAAGATGGCATTAAAAACAAACAGAATAATTCTGCGACATATAAGTGGCAACTCAACTAACATCTTGTTACTTGTTTTATCAACTCCAGGGGCTTTTTTGGTGTTTAAATCCGCTATTGCCCTTTCAATATCGCTAAATTCAAATCTTAGGTGTATTTCGGCACTAGTCTCTACTGGTGGCAACTCAACTATATCAATACACATATTTGGAGTGAAAACCTTTTTCAAATGATCAACAAATAAATTACCTTTTTCGGTATCATTTCTTGCCCAGACTCCACAAGAAGTTCTCAAGGGGGGCTTACGTACGACTGGCCTTTTAAGGTTTCTACATGCACGCCATAATGAATAATCTGATTGTGCAGATGCGTCGAGGTCTTCCAAGTAATTTTTCAGAGATGCTACTCTTCGAGATTCTAGCAGCTGTCTTAGCCGTTTCGTGCAATCTTTAAGTCTAGATTTGAGTTGAGGAGATCTGTGTGCTTGCCACTCTCTTCTAATTTTCCTTTTTTCAGCCAAGAGCCGCTCGACATCTACAAAGTAAATTTGATTGTATCTAGCTGATTGTCGGGTTACTGTTGCATGTTGGGCAGCTGATTTGAGGATTTGATCAAAATTAATAAGACTTTGTTCCACGTCTTCTGGTTTTCTCAGCGGTATATTTTCCGAACAGTGAGTACTGAGATACTTTCTATATTTCAACCAATTAATGCTTGTGCTAGTTGTTGGTGACACAATATTTTGCTGGTTCCATATATAGACTATTGTGGGTGAATGATCTGAGGATAATTCGAGTGACGCTTCTACCTTAATCATTTCTCTCGAAATACCTTTAGTCAAGCCAAAATCAATAACATCAGGTATTTTTGTCGATCAGTAGGCCAATAGGTGGGTTGTCCGCTTGATATCACATTCAGACGCATTTTTGAAATAGTGTCAAATAAAACACGACCTTTCGGAGTAATAAGTCTTGATCCCCAAAACGTATGTTTAGCGTTGTAGTCGCCTGATGCTATGAAACAGGGACCTAGTGATTTGTAGAAGTCGCTATATTGACTCTCTGATATTTGAAATCTAGGAGGTGAATAAATCGAAGAAATAACAAAGTTTTGATGATATTCTTCAATACAGATGTTTGTTGCTTGAAGATAGTCCTCACAAAAATCACACAGTAAATGATGTTTAATTCGAGCTTTTATTTATTGAATAGCTGAACCACCACATGCTCTGCCACGGGGGTCTTTAGTGTCATATAATATATAGCCATTGATTTTAAAAAAGCTATTTGTTGTTAAATGAGTCTCTGAAACCATCATGACATCAATTTGTTGGTTCTTCAAGAAGTACTCGAGTTCATTTTTGTGTTGGCGTAAGCCGTTTGCGTTCCAGAAACATATTTTTAAACAGTTCATGGTTTGTTAAGTACCGCTTGCAACATCATAGATTGCATGCGAACCATTTCTTGCATCATGCTGCTCATAGAGCTCATAAAACTGTTTAACGAATGCACTAATGTCTCGATACTTGCTTCGAGACGATTGTAGTTAACAGATGGTGTTTGTTCTTTAGCTTCTGGATGCATATTTGGGGTAGAATTGGTTGTAGGTGTCGCTTTGTGTGCTGAGTAAAATTTGACCATATTAAAAAAAGATAAGTCAAAGAAAATTGTAGATATTAAAAAATGTTATTTAAATGTGGAATTTGTCATTATGAGCAACAATGGAAATAGTGAATACGCCAATCAGCCAACTGGTTAATTGATTCCCCTTTTTTGCCCTTCACCACAGGTGGAAAGGGTATATATAAGTTTGTCATTCCATGTGTAATTTCTACAATATTTATTTCCGACCCCATAAAGTATATATATTCCGGATCCTTATACGAGAGAAGTTAGTTAAGCAATGTCCGTATGTCCGCATGTCCGTATTCGGGTAGTAATGTCGTTTGCCAAGGCAACAGATGCGATACAAAAAATTAAAGTACACCAATCTGTCAGGCATAGTTTCGAAAATTTTGGGATTGCAATTCAGCAACATCGGATCATTCCTTTGGAGGCTGCGGGCCAAAAACCACGCCCACCTATATATTTTTCACTTTTTTTTAATTTTTTTCGGCTTAATTATTCTCTTTTGCTTTTTTTGTCAAATAAATATTAGACCGCGACAGGTAGATCGCAAGGAATGTATACAAATCTCGGGGGTCAATAAACCCCTGCGACTTTTGTTTGTTTTTAGGTTGGTAGGGGTTTTCTGCTTTGATTTGTATTAAAGACCTTTATAAAAAGCAATACACATAGATATAGCCAATGGACCTACAGGGTGCCCACTGGTAAACAGGAGCTGTTAAAAGGCACATGGTGGGGTCAATATTAGGAAATTTTTTTTAAGGTATTTTTTTTGCTTTAGTCCGACCATTCTAACTCAATATACATTGCAGGAAGGTCCTAAATTAAAAAAAAAAATCAATAAAATTAAAAAAAAAATCAAATATTAAAAGAAAATTTACAAAAAGATATTTTCACAGAAAAATTTTTAAAAAAATTTTCAAAAAAATATTTTTACAAAAAATGTTTGCAAGAATTTCCGAAAAATTAAAAAAAATCAATATTTCTACGAAAATGAAAATCATGAGTATAACAACATATTTTTAACATTAAGAATATGTGTATATACCTTCACCACAGGTGGAAAAGGTATATAAAGGGTGAAAGGATATTTATTAAATAGCCTTTTTTTGACAGATCACGTGTGAGTCGTGTCATGCTGTAATGCTTTTTTTGTTTAGTACCGTTTGGCATTTCATAACGGAAAGACTTACGCCTGAATCGCTTCGCTCTATGGGGTCTTGAAAAGTTTCAAGAAGATCCGACGTTTTCGAGACATATTTTGTTTAGCGATGAGGCCCATTTCTGGCTCAATGGGTATGTAAACAAACAAAATTGGGCTGGTGGAATCATCGGTCCATATTTCATTAAAAATGATGCCGGTGCGAACGTAACCGTCAATGGCGACCGTTATCGTGCCATGATAACCGACTATTTGATGCCTGAAATTGAAGCTCGAGATCTCGGCGACATTTGGTTTCAGTAAGACGGCGCCACTTCCCACACATCGCATTAATCAATGGATTTATTGAGAGAATATTTCGGTGAGAACATAATTTCACGTTTTGGGCATGTCGATTGGCCACCAAGATCGTGTGATATCACACCGTTAGGCTTTTTCCTGTGGGGATATGTAAAGTCTAAAGTTATGCGGACAAACCCGCTTCGATTCAGGCCTTGGAGGAAAACATCACGCGTGTCATTCGCCAGTTACCAGTCGAAATGTTCAAACGAGTCATCAAAAATTGTACTCAGGGGAGGGACCATCTGCGACGTAGCAACAGCCAACATTTGATAGACATAATCTTCTAAAAATAAATGCCAAGGAATATTCTTTCAAATGATAATAAACATTCTCCATTAAATTTTTGTTTTCTGTGTCTTTTTCTTTAAAAAAGAAGGGGACGTCACCCCTTATAAGTTTGTTATTCCGTGTGTAATTTCTACAATATTAATTTCGGACCCCATAAAGTATATATATTCTGGATCCTTATACGTAGAGAATTTGATTAAGCGATGTCCGTGTTCGGGTATAGTTTCGTTTCTAGCAAAAAAATAGGCTAAGTTAAATATCGTCTGTATACTTTTTAGAAGTAATCCATAAGTGTAGCACAAAAAAGAAATTCATATCGATCTACAATTCCACTTGAGACTGAATAAGATTTTTTTCTTTTGTAGGGGGATACCGAAGCAGACCACTAACTTTATGGGGTTCTTTTCGACTCTCTTCGTTCCTTAATGATTTCTGGTATCCGTCTGGTAATGTGCGACTATCTTACTTTTATCGAGTCTTGTGCTGCCAACACGAGACTGGCGGCTGATACATATTGACATTCACCCTGATCACAGAGTCTATTACTAGCACAGAGTCTATTGCTAACATTTCTACATTTTTAATATGTATCTGCCCGTCATACAATTCTAGTTATTAGTTGCTGGACATCCATCCAAAATGTGCATTGCCGTCTTAGCCTTTTCCAGGCCCAGTCTGCAAGTGTCGTCTTACCGAGACAGATAATACTTGAAGTTCCGTGACCTGTCGCTAACGCAATTAACCATTTGTAGGCACCCAGATTATATATATAAAATGTCTCCTCTTTCTGTCACACTTCCACCATTATTAACCCCTTAACGCACAGTTTTTTATTTAAAAATCTTTTTTTTATATAAAAACATACAACAGAACCGCTGGTAAAATCAATTCCCCTTAGTCTTGTATAACACCATTAACATCACTGTAATTAACAAAAATACATGATGTGTATTGCGCATGCTTAACGTCATTACGTGATATTTGTTTAATGTTTATTTTTTATCGTTGTAGTTGTTGGTAGCTGCTCTTATTGTTGTTGGCCTACCATGGTTTATGGTTTGAGTGGTAACTCTGCTTCGTTGCTCAAGTTGAGGCCATATGAAAAACCAAAAAAATAAATTATTGTTTGTTTTTTGACATTTTTTTCTTATTTTTTATTTAAGTTGACTGCTTGACTGCTAAATTTTACAGCAAAAATATTTACTACTCAGTTAACGATTAATCGTGCAAGAGTAAAGTTTTAAACTGAAACAAAATTACGCACAAAAACGTACAAAATATAGAGTGAGTGGGAAAGATGACGAGTGCAGAGAAAATTTTAAACAAATTTAAATAAATAAATGTAAAATAAAAAGATAAATTTATTTAAAAAAATAAATAAATTAAAAAGAAAATTTAAATGATTCAATAACTTATTTAAAATAAATAACTAAAACTATTTTAAGTTGAGTAGACATCACTCAAGTGGCGCCAAATGTGTGAAAACACGCTAAAAAGGGTATGATGCACTATCATACTCAGTCGTTCGAACTGTCGCAAACGAAATGTGTTCTCAAACAGCACACTAAAGATTTTGTAGGAGAGAGACGAAAGACGAATAGAATAGAGTACAAGGTTACGCCATTCCGAAAATAAAATTGAAATATTCTACGCATGTCGGCCTAATGACGTCACGAAACTGTCTTCAAATTGGCTAATAATTCTAACTGAGAGTATAACTATAAACTATGAGAGTTTTAAATATAAATAAGGAGAGTTTATCTGCAGGGTTGCCAATTTTTGCCTATTATATTTGTACGTATTTATTTAAAACAATTTGTTGATTATAGACTTATAGACAACCTTAATTTGGCCGAACAACGTCATCTAACGCGAAAACATGCGCATGGCGTAATCTTATCTTCTATCACCCTGCTCCCATGTACCTGCAATTCTATTATTGTTCGCTCCTTTCGCCTTGAAAACGATTGTCATCAAAGTCGTAACAAGCAAAAATTTCAATGTATGGACACGAATGCAGCTTCAATAGAGAATTGAGAAAAATTGCAGAAACATAACTTGCACGTCTGGATAAGATTTAAATACACCAGTCGTATCAGTCTACCATTTTGGCGCCTTACAACCTTACAAAATTTGTCAAAATCTTATATTCAATAATATTTCGAAAACTTAAATTTAACTTAATTTTTAATGTTCAAATATTAATTTAACGCTTAAAACAACAAAAATTCATAAGATGTGAATCACAAAAATAGATAAAAATAAAATAATTGTGGAATTAGGAGTATTTAAACAAATCCAAACAAATTTAAAAAAATATTTAAATACAAAATATTTTTTAACAAGGCCATAACGATTGCAACCAATAAATGCCGGTTAATAAAGTTTAAATATAATAAAAAAAATATAAAAAATAGCAGCAATAACATCAAAAATAGTTTAACGTAAAACTGAACAATATTTATTGTTATTGTTTAAAGTACAAACAAATGAAGTAAAAATAAAAAAATAAATAAAACTAAAAGTGAGAGTGAGAGTGAGAGTGTTTGGCAATAATTTAACCATTTTTGAGCAGCAGTGAACTAAATAATTCACAAAAGCAACAAAAATAAACTTGATTCATACAGCGGTTATTTATTTCTTTTGTTACGTTTTGAACTGACCAACCCCAAAAAAAAACACAAGTAAAACAAGTTTAACACTTTATAAACAATAATGGGTCACATAATTTAACTTTAATAATTAAACAAATAAATTTGTAAAATGACTCTTTTTCACACCACTCATGAGAATAATTTTTTTAATACTCAAAATAGTTTTGAAAATAAAAAAAAAAAAAACATTTTTTGTAAATATCTGCATTTCTATTGAGTGGTCGAACTAAAAAAAGTTTCACAAAACCAAATGTTTTCTTACCCCCGTGTCTTAACAAAAGTCAAACTTCATATAAAAAAACATTATTTTTATACACTTCACCACAGGTGGAAAAGGGTATACATATATAAGTTTGTCATTCGGTGTGTAATTTCCAAAATTTCCGACCCGATAAAGTATATATATTCTGAATCCTGTACATAGAAAAGTTAATTAAGCGATGTCGGTCTGTCCGTCCGTATGTGTTCGGGTCAAAATCAACTTTGCAGGAAGGTCCTAACTTTTACAACAAATTTTCTGTAAAATTTTTACAAAAAACTTTCGATAAAATTTTTCAAAGAATGTTTGATAAAATTATTGATAAAAATTTTAAAAAAAATTTTCAGTAAAATTTTTCCAAAATTTTCAATTAAACTTTTCAAAATTAAATTAATTTTATCGGTAAAATTTCTACAAAAAAATCTTCGATAACATTTATACATAATATTTTCGATAAATTTTTTTCAAAAAAATTTCGATAAAACTTTTACAAACAAATTTTTTATGAAATCTTTGCAGATAGTTTTTGGTAAAACTTTTACAACAATTTTACAAAAAATTTTCGGTAAAATTTCTACAATAAATGTTCTATTAATTTTTTACAAAAAATCTTCGATAAAATTTTTACATAAAATTTTCGATAAATTTTTTACAAAAATTTCTTAAAATTTTTACAAAAAATTTTCGTTTAAATTTTTTACAATAGATTTTCGATAAAACTTTTACCAAAAATTTTCACTAAAATTTTACAAAAAATATTTGAAACAATTTTTGATAAATTTTTTACAAAATCTGAAAAAAATACAAGAAAAAATCAATAAATTTTTTAGAAAAAATTTTTACAAAAAATGTCCAATAAAATTTTTACAAAAACATTTTTGTTAAAATTTTTAAAAAATGTTTTATTCAAAATTTAAGCAAAAAGTTTTCGTTAAAATTTAAAAAAAAATTTTTGGATAAGATATTTACAAAAAAATGTCGATAAAATTTAAACAAAAAATTGTCTATATCGTTAAATTTTTTATAAAAAATTTTTGATAAGATTCTTACAAAAAAAATTTAAACAAAAAATTGTCTCTATCTTTATATTATATTTGTAATAATGAAGTTGAAAATCATAAAAGTAAAAACCGAATGTATATTATTGTGAAATTGGAAATCATAACAGTGTAACGGAATACTCAACATTACTATTGTGAAGGGTATATATGATTCGGCATGGCTGAATATATCATTTTTAATAGTTAATACTTTTTTTTATATGAAGTTTGACTTTTGCTAATACATTTTAATGACTAAAGTAGACGGGAGGTTGGACAAACATCCTATATTTCCTACATTTTCTTACCAAATTCTTAATCGGAAAGAGTTTTCTCGAAAAATTAATTTTCTTAAGCAAAATATTGTCAAAGAACAATTTATTTCAAAAAATAACTTTTTCTTAAGTTGATTAATTTAAAATCAAATAATTATAATTTTACAAAACCATTCAAAGGCGTATTTTACCGAAGCAATAAGGCCTATTTGCTAAAGGGAACAGATGTGACACAGTGCCTGGCATGTTGCCTTAATCTTTCGATGGTCTTACCACTGGGTGAAAACAACACTCCTTGTTTAGGGGTAGAAGACTCTAGAATCCTGAGACGCAATTGGTGCCTATGTTGAGTAGCACACCGTACTAACCATACACCATCCCTGCAAAACCTGATAAAGGGAACAATGTAATCAAGATTTAATGTCAGTACCTACCATGATGGCCCTACCTCACGGTGGTCTTACCACCGAGTGAAATCAAAGTGTAGACCAGTACCGAATTACGTAGTACAGCACACTAAACGATACAGGGCTGTGTGTAACTCACCTAATATCGCAATGTACCTTACAGTCTCAATGAGTAGCAATGTATAAAATATAGCGAGCATGTACCCATGCTTTAACCTCTTGTTTAGAGGTTTGGAGACCATCCAACTCCTTCTGTCATATTATGTAAAGTTTGGTACAACCTGGGGCTCCTACCATCATGTATGTTAAAGTAAAAGTCTGATCAACTATCGCCCACCTCAGCCAATTGAAGCCGGAGTTCTCCAAGGTAGTATATTGGGATCAGTTTATTCTTGTATACTTCGCATGTTGTGTTGACTACAAAATTCAAGGATGTCACCAAGAAGAACCGAAAGATTTAATCGTAATATTAAGGAGTACCTTAAGCAAGTGACCGCCACCTACAAAAACCACTGAGATAAGTATGTTAGAGTACAGATCAGATATTCGCGACTAAACGTGCATATCATACATTCTAACTAAGATGGTCAGATACGACCGGGCTTCAAATTCTGTGCGATTCAATAGGAGACAGTCCTTATCACCAAAATTTAAAACTCATTAGGGTGGACCCTATAAAAGTGTGACCAACGAAGCTTATTTATTATTTATTTCATATTATTTCCGTTTTTTTCGAGACACGTATCTATTAGGCGTTGCAACTGAGAATAGGGGATGATCAGGTGCGATAAGTAAAGCAGTTTGAAGTGATAAATAAAAAAATTTATAAACAAAGTTAAAAAAACCTGCATGATACCAGACAATATACAAACCGGAGGGCTAGTGTTAATGTTGATTACCATGATCAAGTGGTAAAGTAAAACCTGTTATATGTATTTGGTAAACATTCAAAAAGTGTATTACTTGGTTTTTGTACCAAATTGTTGCACATGTTGCAACAACAGACATTTAACCCAATTTTTTTGGGCGATGTTAACAACCTTTCTTAAAGCTAAAAATGGCTAAACTGCCAATTTGATTCACTTTTGATTTCAGTTTTTATTCTTACTTCGCCAATTGCAGCTACTACGCTCTCTTCAACACAAAAACGAAAATCTAAATGCAAATTAAATAAAATAAAATAAAACATTTTAAATATTTCCAATATATATAAATTATAAATGATTTCAACATGCGGCAAAGTTCATCATCTTCGTACATTAAGTATCATCAGCATCGTGCGATCAGCTGTCTTTTAGTGATTCTGCTGTTTTTAACAAAATGTAAGTGTGCAAATATTTTAAGCCATAATTAAGTTTAATTAGGTTTAGTTTATACGAGATTCATTTAACGAATATTTTAAATTATATAATTTGACGTGAAAAAAATATGCGGGGTCTGTTCAAAAGAAAAGGTGAATTTTGAATTTTCACGGGCTGTGTACATGAGAGTTAGTATTACCAGTTCAAACTGGTACTGGAGAGGTAATAGTAACTCTCCAGTACCAGCTTAAACGCGGCTTGAAAATGATGTCTTTACATCGAAAGCGCTCGCCAAACGTACCAAAACAACAGCCAGTGACGACGGTCTTCACCGAAAGGTATGACAACAGCTTATAGATGTTTTATTCCAGTGAAATAAAAGGTTGTAATTTCCCGTGATGTTAAATTCACAAACGAGCAAATAAAACCAGAAGACCTTAATGATAGCCACCGAATTGTTAAAACAAGAAATGAACAGCACAATATTTGTAAAAGTCCTGAGATAGGCAATGAAAATAAACAAAACGATTTCAACAATCAACCATGTGGAAGTGATGACAACTTGGGTAGATCACAGCCCCTTCGCGTTTTATAGAAGAAATTGATGTAGTCATAAACGACGAACCAATCAACTACAATGATGCAGTTGATTGGTTCGTCTACTGTAATACGTCAGGGAAAATTCCATCCATTCCAGCCGATTTAAATAGTGCAAGAGATACTACTGCCTCAGCTTGTCTTCCCTCACTAGACCCGTACTAACAGGAGTCCATAAGTCATTCAAACTAAAGCTTTCAGTAAAGTGAACCTCCATAAGCGACAGGGTTCTTAGGTACTGTCTTCAAATGTGTGCCTCATATTCGAGCAGAATTCCCTAAACCTACTCCGTTTCCGAAGACGTATAGTTCTCTTCAGCTCTTTTTTGTCCCTTGAATTGAATCTCTCTTCCTCGTGTAACGGTTAAAGGCCTTTCTTGTGTGTTTTTCATGGATTCAAGATCTCTTTTCCAACCGAGTGTCGGATCTTTCTCTTCCACTACTGTCAAGGGACAAGCCTGTTCTAAATTAGCTTGGATAGCTCTGTGGTCGCATATAGCTAATCTGTTCTCGACCTTTCAGTCCTTAACTATGTCTAACGTATTGAAAGAGGCAATGGCTTAATATTATTTCATCGCCAAAACATTAAAATAAACCCAAATCCGACAAAAAATCAAAGATATAACCAAAAGCTCAGGAAACAAAATTTCTAAAACTCGAAATTTTGCCAAAAACAAAAACTTAGGAGATTACTTGTTTTTCCTATTATGTTAAAATTAATGTTAAATGAGATTGGAAATCATAAGAGTAAAAACCAAAAAATTTACGAAAAATTTAAAACCAATAAAAGCCCGCCACTTCCTTTAAATGGTTTTCAAGCAAACAATGTTTTGGAATAAACTTTCAAGTCGAGTTTTAATTTTTTTCGATCTCAATCTCTATTTGTTGTATAAACAATGTTTTATCTTTTTTCAAGTCTTCCACGTACACCTAGGTATAGGTGTAGTTTATGTAGTAACTTTATTTATAAACAATTACATTTTTTTCTTCATAATCCAATCTAAAGTCCATCTGTATCATCGTTAATGTTGTTTTATTGTTTTTACTTAAAGTTTTCATTGTTACTTTAATCAAGAAACAGGTTTAGCTCTTTCATTTGCAGGTTTGAATTTTGTAGCTCTTAAAACATTAGCAACAACAGCAACAATATTAACGAAAAGATTTAATAAATACCGACGACACATTGTGTCAAGGTCGTTAGAAATAATTATTTTAAAAGTAGCAGCAAAAGCAATTTACAAACATATTTTTAACACTTAATATTAACACATTTATGTTGACTTTTAGTTGCTTTGAAAGTTAATAATAGGTGGTATTCAGTATTTGATGCAAATGGTCTTGCAAAAGTGCAAATGCATAACCCATCATTCAAACTTAACAAAAACAATAGATATTTTGTTGTTGGATTTTACAAAACAGCTATGATATTACGCACTTGCACTTTTGCAAGACCCTTGGCATCGAACACTGAATACCGCTATTGTTTTCATACTTAATAAAAATGAAGAAGAAAAAGGAGTACCTCACGTATCGAAGTAAAATTAAAAAGGTTTTTTTTAAACGGAAATGCCTAAATCAAATCCCCGCAAAAACATACAACCTTAATTTTCTTCTGCATACTTTTACGCACATGTGTCAACTAGACATTTCTTTTTAATCACATTTTACTTACGTCTTTAGTACTTTCCTACAGAGTTCAAGATTGCTTTGATTACTATGATTCCTAAGCCAGGAAAAAGAATGTATTTCGAACCATCAATTTGGCTTCAGAAAACAATATAGTACAATCTAAAGCCCGTTTCACACTATAATACTGAGTATTAAGATTTTCATTGGATTTTGCAAGATAGAAAATTGTGTGATTGTCAAAAAAGCTAACGTAACATAACATTTCGTTTTCACACTATCACACTTCAAATAAAATAAAAAATATCAGCAAAGAAACAAGCCGAGACGAGACATTGAACGGCGTCGGCTGAGCAATGTTATGTAGACGGCAGAGGTGTCGAATCTTAAGTTTGTTTTACCGTCGGCGGCAAACTATCGGCTTGCGACTCACTCAGCTTGGTTCTTTGCTTAAAAAAAACAAAACCCTGATAAAATGAATGGTTGATATAATGGGATATCAAATTTCTTTCAAATTTCATATTTTTTTAACGGCTTTCACACTATCACACTTTCTCATTGGATTTAAGTATATAAAAAAAAAGTCTTAATACTCAGTATAATAGTGTGAAAATGGCTTAACTAATAAGCAGATTAGTAAATGTAATTAAAAAGACCTTTGAAGAAAGAAAATATGTGTTCTGCGCTTTTTATCGGCGTTTCTCAAGCATTCGGCAAGGTACAGCAGGAAAGCCTGAACACGATAGCTGAAGCTAAAAACAATATTTAAATGGCTGAAAGTTTATCGAAAAAGAAGGAGATTTCTTAAGCTCGTTCAGCTCATTGAAGCCGAAATTTCCCAAAGTAGTATTTTGGCACCCATTTAGCACACATCAACATTTTCTGATGACACGGCTTTTTTTAAGTATTTATGAAAGCGCCCAAGCAGCATCACAACATTTACAAGACCACATACTCAACTTGGAAAAATGGTTGAAGAAATGGAGAATAAAGGTGAATGAACAAAAATATTCTCATACATCTTTCACACTGCGTAAGGCCTCATGCCCCCCTTTTCGCATAAATAATCAAATGATACCCCAGCTTTCAGACGACAAATACCTCGCTATATATCTTGATTGACGCCGTGCTTGGAAAAGCCACATAGAATCCTAGTAAACACAAATGAAATTAAAAGCAGTCCAACCAAACTGGCATATTGCCAGAAACTCTACCCTCAGCTTACATTGCAAACTTCTACTGTACAAGTCGATCCTTAAACCAATTTGGTGTTATAGGATTCAATTATTCAGCTAGCAATGTTGAAAAAATTCAAAGGCGCTAAAATAAGATTCTACGAATGATCGCATTTGCTTCCTGGTATATAAAAAACTCGAACATCCACAAAAAGCCTTACCATGTCATCAGTCAAAGAGGAAATAACGAAACATGCAGTAACGTATCTAAACTTGAAACTCATCCAAATACTTTGGCGCGAAACATAATAAATGAACTTGGCTACATTCGACCAGGGATGCCACTATGGTCTGATCGGATCAAAATTGCTAGTTTTTTATTTATAAACGATTTGGTAGTTTGGTTGGTTTGTTCCAGTTTTTCCGAATTTTCGGTAGAAAAAATTGTTTATCCATTCTAAATGTTAAAATTATTTTCCAATAAAAGGGCTTAAAAATTTCTATAGAATTTACTAAAACAATTGGAAATCCTATTTGTAAATGTGCTCTTTATTTACTTACAAATGGAAAAAAACGTAGTAAAGGCCAGGAATCACTATCCTACACGATCGTACAATTCAAATACAAAAAAATCTGACAGAATTCTGTCCTGTCCTGCACAAAAAGTGATTTTGAAATAGCGTTGTGGGTGCCACACTATCATACAAAAAAGATTTTGCAAAAATAAAAAATATTTTATGAATTTTTCCAAAAAACTATCAAATTGTACAGATTTATCAGAAAGTCTGTCACACATATACATTTCTAATCCACACTATCTTTTTTAGCACACATGCCATTTTCGACAGATCAAACGGTTTTGGAGTAAAGAGATCAAAATAAGAACCAAATGCTTGCCTTGTACAATATAATCGTAATAGTGGATACCGAACCAAGCAAGAACCTGGTTATCATTTTGATTCCAGTATCTTAAAAAGCTAAAAGTTACTGAACTTAACCTCTTTTTTGTGTTTATGTGCGGATCTGACTGCCTCCTTTTTATCTAAGTCTTTTTCTTCCACATCTTTTAAGTTAAAGTTTACTCTGGCCTGCTGCACTACCCTAGATAAAAATTTCTCGTTTTCAGATTTGTCTGGTTACTTACTCGTTGAGACCTACTTATTTATCACTTAAGTTGTTTACTAGCGGGGTGCCTCGGAGGGCTAGTAGGTATTGTGCTAGACTATCAGTTCGAGCTTGTGGGTTCGATTCCCACCAAAGACTCTGGAAGGTGCTTGCATATAATCTCGGTGCCAACAACTGGTTAACTGCGTTAGGGACAGGCCATAGAAACTTCAAGTTTTATCTGGCCATGTTAAAAATCTAGGTAGGACGATACTTGCCGACTGTGCCTGGAAAAAGGCTAAGACGGCAGTCCACATTTTGTGTAGATGTCGAGCATACTGGCTAATATAAAAGGCTTTGGACCACGGGAAGAAACATATTAAAAAAATAGATGCTTTCGAGACCTTAGCCTTAGGAAAATGTTAGCAATAGCCTCAAGCTTTTGACAAATTGAGCACAAACTTGCCCAAAAATTTCTACAAATCATTAAAAAGTTATATAACTGTTCGAAAGTTTATACCAAAGTTCTGCCAGGTAGTATTTCCGGTCGAGTATATTTGTTGTACACATCAGATATGTATGTCAATTAGCTCGTTGTCTAGGCATTTATGAAAGGGGCAAGTTTCATCTGAAGTTTTACAGGACCATATATTCTATTTGGTTCAAGGAATGGAGAATAAAGGTTAATAATTAATAATTAAAAATGTACCAATATAATATTAACACTACGTAGAATCGGTTAAACAGTCCAGTGATTTAAACTTTTATTTTGTGTTTTTTTCTAGTTTAAGTTTGTCTGTGTAGGTAGCTGTTTCTTAATCTCAGTTTTTCAAAATGTACTCTATTTACAATAGCACATATAACAGCAGCCTCCTTCGCCGGTATTACCGTATAGTATTTAGATTATACAATCAAATAATATATCTATTATTTTTTTGAAGCAAGTCTACTTTTTGTGAGAGAGAAAAGGCATATAAGTCATTTCTCTTCCAGAAGAAGCAGACTTCCTACATGAAAACTTGGCGTGTGTAAACGAGGAGAACAAAGTAAGAAACAGATTTCGTGGACCTGCCACAAATATTTAGTAAGAACTTAATTTTTTTTGATAACTGTTTTTTAACGGTCCCTATCATGGCACAATAATACAGGTTAAACTGTTAGAACAGCTGTTTAAATTTGCTTATCTGAAAATGTCAAACCTTATATAAAACTCTGTTCGCGCATTTAAAAATTTGTAATAATAAAAAAAAAAAACAGTTTTTAGGGTTCCGTACACAAAGTGTAAAAACGTAACCCTATTGTTTTCGCTACAATGTCTGTCCGTCTGTCAGCGCCTTTTATCTCTGGAACCGTAATAGGTAGACTCTTGAAATTTTCACAGATGATGTATAGCTGTTGCAGCTATAGCAACAAATACTAAAACTTATAGGGTGTTCCAATAGAGAGGTGCTATTCACGAATAAATGCCTATTTCGTGAACTGTAGGTGGGATACACTTGAAATTTACAAACAGTAACTAAAACTTAGTTCACTATATAAACAACTACAAAAAAATAAAACTAAAAATTAAAGGGTGTTCCGATAGTGGTGTGATTTGCATGTATAAGCCCTAAGTTTTGAACCACAATAGGTAGACTCTTGAAATTTTCACAGAAGATGTGTAACTGTAGCCAATATAGCATCATATACTAAAACTTATAGGGTGTTCCTAAAGTGACGTGTTGTTTTCCTTTACGTCGTTATTTCTTGAGCTATTGGAGGCAACCACTTAAAATTTGCAGACAGTAATTTAATCTATGTTCGTGTTATAAGAAAGTATACAATATTACACCAAAAAATTAAAGGGTATTCCGATAGTGACGTAATTTGCATGTTTGTATAAGTAAGTTTTAAACGATAATAGGTAGACTCTTGAAGTTTTTACAGGATGTGTAATACTATGGCCACTATAACAAATAGTAAAAATTAAAGGGTGTGCCGATAGTGACGTGATTTACATAAACATTGACTAATTTTTTGCATGTATAACGAGATATTTTTTGAAACGTATTAGGTAGACTCTTCCAATTTGTATAGAAGATGTGTTGCCATGGCCGTTATGACAATTACCAAAAAGTAAAGGGTTTTCTGTCAGTGACATGTTTTTCGCGAATATTAATTTATTTTTTTAATAGCAATAGATAGACTCTTGATATATTCATAGAAAGAGAATTGCCATGGCAGCCATAGCAAATGAAAAAATTAAAGGGTGTTCCGACAGAGACATGATTTGTACGTATATAGCCTTATTTTTTGAACTGTAATAGGTAGACTCTTTCAATGTTTACAGTAGATGTTGTACTTCGGCCTCTGTAACAATTACTAATATCTAAAGGGTGTTCCATCAGTGATATGTTTTTCACGTATATTACCTTATTTTTTGAACCGCAATAGGCGCATGTATATTTTTATAGATAGTGCATTACCATGGCCGCTATAATAAAAATTAATAAAATTTAAAGGGTGTTCCAACAGTGATACAATTATGACTTTAATTTTAAAATTAAAGGGTGACTCATATCACATGAAAAAATTAACAACTTGAATTTTTAAACTTGTACTAAACATAGTACGGAACCCTACGTGTGTGAGTCTAACTCGCACTTGACTAATTTATTTATATTACTCAATGCATTGCGAACTAATTGCTGAATTTTATTCAATCCTTTATTTAACTTGCAATGTTTACTAAAAGAAAAGAAAAAATATGTGTACTATGTATGTTTTTTAAGTAAAACTTTTCAACTAAATTTAAATCAGTTCTCGTAGGCGAAAATTTGGTATTCGGCATAACCTGATGACAATAAAATAATATGCTCAGCTGGATTTAATGCTGCTGCTAGGGCCATGTGAAGCCCTCTCAATTCATGACTTGCTCGTTAGATTTAGTTTATAAGTACTCCATATTTATTTACATAGGTGTCCTACCTACATATATCTGCAAGGTGCGTGTATATCTACAGAGTCCTTTAATGAAGGCGAAACCCACAATGTAAGGCCTCTTTTGTATAATGACAGTGAGCCTTGGTTATCTTTATATTATGGCTTGTACAGGTGTCTAACCAGAATAACTTTGAATACTGAACTTAAGCAATTTTAATCTTGATCAAACTGAATTATTGGAGGGAGATTGATCCTTATAAATTTTAACTTTTAAATTAAATATGATTACTTATGTTAAACAAATATCTAAAATCTTGGCTTAAGTCTAGTTCAGTGAAGCTTGACCAATCAAAAAAACAATTACACAGGGTGATAGAGAATTAAAAAATAATAAGTAAATGTTAAGTAAAAAAATTGGCGGTCGCCCTTATTTGCCGATTTATGGGCCTCTAAACTCTTCATATAAAACTGTGATTCTACACTACATTTTTGAACAAATTACATCAATATGGGTATCAAATCAAAGCTTTTGGAAATATCTATCACGTGGTGCACAAATTTTATAAGAAATTTTACTTTTTAGGAATCAATGACTTTTTTTGATGAAAACATATGTAAAACATACGTAGAAAATCTTTACAAAGCGAAGCCGGTGTTGGTCATACCATAGAGAAGGAAATCCTTGCGCCCTGCCGAAGGTCGGCTATACAGGAAAACTTTAGTAAGCGAAGTCGGTGTTGGTGTTTAGAATCAAACATAATATTTCAAACTCATTTTTTATATATAAAAAATAATTCAATTCTAAATGGGTTAAATTTTTTTAAATTTTAGCACTATTCGATGGATATTTCCAAAAGCTTAAAAATGATACCTATATTCACCTAATATATATGTCCAAAAATGTAGTGTAGAATCACAGTTTCATATGAATAGTTCAGAGGCCCATAACCCGGAAGGGTGACCGACAATTTTTTAATTTTACATTTTCTTATTATTTTTTAATTCTCTATCACCCTGTATATTTTTTTTTTCTGATTGGTCAAGCTTCACTTAACTAGACTTGTTCCAAAATCTTTTTATACTTTTATGTACGGAATATTAAATATTTAAAACCTTTTCCTAAAAATGCTTCCTTTTACATATAATTTATTTTAAATAATTATTTTAAATAAAAAAAAGTAAACCAGTTTTATTTTATTAAAGTTTAATTCTTGTTATTATAAAAAAATAATTTGTCATAGAAGTGTTTGCGAACACAGTTCATGTGATTTATATTTTTCTTTATATTTTAGTAAAATATTTTGACACAGTCGGGCAAAAACAGGTTGCTTAGTTTTTTTGAATTCGCCTTGCATATAATGGGTGATTTTTTTGAGGTTAGGATTTTCATGCATTAGTATTTGACAGATCACGTGAGATTTCAGACATGGTGCCAAAGAGAAAGATGCTCAGTATGCTTTGACATTTCATCATGAATAGACTTACTAACGAGCAACGCTTGCAAATCATTGAATTTTATTACCAAAATCAGTGTTCGGTTCGAAATGTGTTTTATCGACAAATTTTGTTCAGCGATGAGGCTCATTTCTGGTTGAATGGCTACGTAAATAAGCAAAATTGCCGCATTTGGAGTGAAGAGCAACCAGAAGCCGTTCAAGAACTGCCCATGCATCCCGAAAAATGCACTGTTTGGTGTGGTTTGTACGCTGGTGGAATCATTGGACCGTATTTTTTCAAAGATGCTGTTGGACGCAACGTTACGGTGAATGGCGATCGCTATCGTTCGATGCTAACAAACTTTTTGTTGCCAAAAATGGAACAACTGAACTTGGTTGACATGTGGTTTCAACAAGATGGCGCTACATGCCACACAGCTCGCGATTCTATGGCCATTTTGAGGGAAAACTTCGGAGAACAATTCATCTCAAGAAATGGACCGGTAAGTTGGCCACCAAGATCATGCGATTTGACGCCTTTAGACTATTTTTTGTGGGGCTACGTCAAGTCTAAAGTCTACAGAAATAAGCCAGCTTTGGAAGACAACATTTCCGAAGAAATTCGGGCTATTCCGGCCGAAATGCTCGAAAAAGTTGCCCAAAATTGGACTTTCCGAATGGACCACCTAAGACGCAGCCGCGGTCAACATTTAAATGAAATTATCTTCAAAAAGTAAATGTCATGGACCAATCTAACGTTTCAAATAAAGAACCGATGAGATTTTGCAAATTTTATGCGTTTTTTTTAAAAAAAAAGTTCTCAAGCTCTTAAAAAATCACTCGTTACCTGTATTATTATACCATGGTCCCTATAAAATAATCATATAAATAATGTTATTTTCATGCATAAGCATTTCATTATTTTTATAAATACATACATATGTACGTACTAGGGTTTGGGAAACGATTTGCGATTTGCGATTTGAAAAAAGTCATAAAACTTTATTTAGCACAATTGTTCAACAGATTATTCAAGCCACTCGAATCTGTAGAACCGTCAACTAGCAGTAGACTTTCGCAACAAAAACAAGGAGAAGAATAATCAGTGATTTGTTAAACGCACAAACAGTTCAAAATCATATTTTGAAAAAAATAATTATTGAAATACCTTTTCAGTATTTATAAATATTTGTTATATCTTGTTATTTTTGTCACCTGTATTGTTTTTACGATTTATAAACTGTTATTACTAATAGGTATCTAGTCGTTATTTGCGTTCTTTTTTATATTTTATTAAAATTATGAATTTTTCCCGGGAAAGCGAATATTTTTTCCCCGTTTTTCGGGAAATGAAAAAGTCCAGGAAAACCCAAACCCTAGTATGTGCATATGTAAATTAAAAGACTGTTGTGAAGAAATTCAATTGCAGATTCATGTTCATGTCTTATGTTAAAGACATCTTAAACAAAAAAAAAACTCTTTTTAATACGTACATACATATGTACATATGTACATGTACAACGTTTTTATTAAAAATATCTACACGATTGCGTATTAAATAATTGTATAATCATTTGTATAAATAAAAATTTTATTGCTTTTTGACACTTTTTTGTGAATGAAAGCGAAAATATGTCAATGGGTTTGTCTCAAAGCTAACATGTAATTTAAATCAATTTAGGAATAACGTGTGAGTAGATGTTTAAATAACAAAGTATGATACATGTTTCAAAACGGTGTATTATATTGGAATTTTATTTAATGCTCGTAATTTCTCTTCGAAAAATAAATATTATTAAAAGATTAAAGCTTCTATGAAATAATGCTCGTTTTAGCTATCGTACAACTCTATGTGCGACATTAGAGTTTCTGATACAATGGTTTGATATGATACACACACAGTGGTTTCCACTGAAAATATCTCAAGAAAATTTCACATAGGCAAAGCGTTGTTTCTTAGTGTAGCTTCGAACTATCGGCCCCCTAGGGTAAAGGGGGCTTCTGGATAAGCCTCCAAATTTGGGTACCTCGGGTATATAATTTTTTGAAATGTAATGAAGAGTTTTTTTTAACTCAAATTTTTTTTTCTTTCATAAATTGTTTATTGTATCTTCAATATTTTTGAACTAACAATAATTACTCATATCTTAAGTCTAAAATCAAAATATACTTTTTAAGTCCAGCCAGTGCTAGACAAAAATAATATTTGTTTCACGGATTTTGCAATCATTTGCGGGTCATCCCTCTAATGTACGGCCAAAAAAAGCAGTATCTCTTCTTTTTAGTCGAATGTAACCAGGTTCATTCAGCATGCTACGCGCCAAAGGGTTTGATGAGATTCAAGCCTTTTTAGATATGTGACTGCATGTTTCGCTATTTCTGCTTTAACTGCTGGCATGTTTAGGTCTTTGTGGATGTTCGATTTTTTTATATACCAGGGAGCAGATGTAATAATACGTAAAATCTTATTTTGGCGCCTTTTAATTTTTTCTACATTGCTAGCTGAGGCAGTGCCCCATAACTGAATCCCATAACACTAAATTGGTTTGAGGATTGACTTGTACAGTAGAAGTTTACAATATAAGCTCAGGGTAGAGTTTCTGCCAATAAGCCAATTTAGTTGTACTGCTTTTAGTTTCATTTGTGTTAACTTGAAATCAATGTGGCTTTTCCAAGTAAGGCGACGGTCAAGATGTATACCCAGATATTTAACGTCTGAAAGCTGTGGTATCATTTGGTTATTTATGCGAACAGGAGGGCATGAGTCCCTACGCAGTGTGAAAGTTATGTGAGTACATTTTTGCTCATTCACTTTTATTCTCCATTTTTCTAGCCATTTTTCCAAATTGAGTATGTGGTCTTGTAAAAGTTTTGATGCTTCTTGGGCAATTTCATGAATACTTAAAAAAGCTGTGTCATCTGCAAAACTCAAATGTAAAGATTTTTTAAAATTAAGTAAACCTTGAAAATGTCTATAAAAAATGTACTTACATGTGTAGGTTAACTCTTTTGGTTACAATTTTTTTTTTTAATTTTGTCCTACCTTAACTAAGTATTTTTGGCGCGGTGTACTTATTAATGATCGGATTATTATTTTAAGACATTGGATATATTCTTGCTAAAATTTAGAAAAAATTATTTTGTTCTGATAGCGCTTTTCAATAAAAAGTTAAAAGCCTCTGAATTGGGAAAATGTAAAAAATACTGTTTTCTTCAGGATTTTTCCCAAACAGGTGGTATTCTTTTTTTGCTTGTGTAATTTAAACTTACTTCGGTACTAGTAAATTTTTTAAAAACCATTTTTAATAAAATAAAAATTAGGTAAAAAATTATAACGGTTCTCTCCCCAGCCCTATCCGAACAATGCCAATTTTAAAACAAAATTTATAAATTAATGTAAAAGTCCTCGGAGTGCAAAGCACCGATTAAAAAAAACGAAATCGAATTTTTAAGGCATAAATTGCTGGCTATATACTCCAAAAAGGATTTGACAGTCCCGAGATTAATAAAGGTAGAGTAGCCACTTTTGTAAAAAGAAAAAACAATATTTTGGGACATTTTTCCCCGTTCTGGGAATTTATGTGTTAAAATAAAAAAGTTCAAATTTTATTTCGCCATTTGACTAAAAGAAGAGAAAACTTAGATTTCGTGGCAATTCAAATTCTATATTTCATTTCTTAAAAAACCACCTCATTGTGATTTTTTTCAATTTTTGAAGCAAATATTATTTAAATAATGGAGAGCGAAAAAAAGCATTATAATATTTTTAAACTAGAAGTCAAAAGCTTTCCTCTCATACCACTGACATGTATATCGAGCATATATTTAAGCTATAGGAGCTTCCTAAACCTCGCATTCTCATGATTTTTTTTTTCTCATTTTGTATGTAAAAATGAGAAATGTGTATAAACACGCAAAAAATATAAACTGTCGTTTTTCAGTTTACCACAACATGTACCAAACTCTGCTTTGATTCTCTGAAATTTCATTAAGATGTCTGCAGTGCTTCATGATCGTTTGGAAACCACTGTGCAACAGGGTTTATGTTGAATTCATTGATTTTTTTAATAAATAGTGTATAAAAATGTTTTGATTTGCTGCTATTAACCTTGGTATATCTTATCTACTTACATACATTTTTAATGCTGATTGTTCAGAGATGAACCCCTTTTTTACCCGTCACTGTACAATGAATTCTTAACATTCCTTTATTTTTTGCAATAGTAATAATTTACACAAACAATTCATTTATCGCTACTTTCATTCCTTTAAATTTTATATAAAGAAAAGAAGTTTTTCGTATTAATTGTAAAAATCATTGTATCGTTGACCGTGAAACTAGAAAGTACAATTTGGAATATAACAAGTAAAAGTGCTATATTCGGCCGTGCCGAATCTTCTATACCCTTCACCACGGTGATTTGATTTATACAGACATGTACAGCATTATCCATATTGTTGACTCTTTACTTAAATAAATTCGTATGAGAAAAAATCATTATTCATAAGTTAAAAAAATAGAAGACAAATGAAAACAAATTCCGTTTGCTACAATTGTCGCCGTGTTGTCAGCTACTTAATGATATTGAAGACGACAGCTACATCGTAAACTCTGACATTGTTGTAGAAATACTTATTTTGATTTTATAAAATTAAATAACTTTTTCAAAAAATTATAAATATTTCCCCCAAAACTTTTTTTTGCATATGAATTTTTAATTTGTAATTTTGGACATTTTTTTTTTGTTGAATAAAATAGAAATTAGCCTAAGTTGACGACAGCCACAACGTTTCATTTTTGACAGTTTGTAGTCGGTATTCTGATGATGTCTATGTGTTTAATGCACCTAGGTTTTAAAACAGAGATATCATCTATTTAAAAATCAAACGCATTTAAAAAAATATGTTACTCTATATACACACATACTTACATATGTATATTCTTAATATTAAATATATGTTATGTTACAGTCATGATTTTCATTTTCAAAGAAATATTGAAATTTTTGTTTTAATTTTTCGAAAATTGTGGGTAAAATTTTTTTGTAAAAATATTTTATTAAAAATTTTTTGTAAAATTTTATTCGAAAATTTTTTGGAAAATTTAAAAAAAAAATTTTTTTTCTAATATTTTTCTGTAAAATATCTTTTTGAAAATGCTTTGTAAATTTTTTTGTAAATATTTTTGAAAAAAAAAATTTAAATTTTTTTTAAAAATTTTTTTTTTAAAAATTTGATTGGAATTTTTTTTGTTAAATTTTGGACATTTCTCCAATCTATATTGAGTTAGAATGGTCAGACTAAAGCAAAAAGAAATCTTTAAAAAAAAATTCATCATATTGACACATGGGGGGTCCTTTTAACTGCTCCTATTTGTCAGTGGGTACCCTGTGGGTCCATTGGCTACCTCTATGCGTATTGCTTTCTATTAAGGTCTCTAATACAAATCAAAGCAGAAAACCCCTACCAATCTAAAAACAAACTAAAATCGCCCCTCGCAGGGGGTTATTGATCCCCCGAGATCTGTATGCACTCCTTGAGATCTACCGGTCGCAGTCTAATATTTATTTGACAAAAAAAGGCAAAACAGAATCATTAAAGCCGAAAAAAATTTAAAAAAACGTAAAAAAATATAGGTGGGCGTGGTTTTTGGCCCGTAGCCTCCAAAGGAATGATCCGATGTTGCTGAATTGCAATACCAAAATTTTCGAAACTATGCCTGACAGATTGGTGTGCTTAAATTTGTTGTATCTCTTCTGGTGCCTTGGCAAATGACATTACCACACTAACACGGACAGACGGACATCGCTTAATCAACTTCTCTATGTATAAGGATCCAGAATATATATACTTTATGGGGTCGGAAATGAATATTGTAGAAATTACACAGGGAATGACAAACGTATATATACCCTTTCCACCTGTGGTGAAGGGTATAAAAATATGTACATATATGTATGTACATATATGTAAACATATATATATGTATGTAAATAGTGAATAGAAATTAAAGTTAAAATAAAGAAAGAGTCTAAACTAAATTTAAACATTAAATAACACATACGATATTGCAAACTAAACATATTAACAAATCAGTGACTGAAAAATAAATACAAAACAAAAGAGAACCGTGTTTTTATTAAGGAAAAACACCCTTAAACACTGATTTTGTAATTAAATTTTGTAACAAAATTAAAATTTTGCACTCACGGTTTCATAAAAAGAGACCTGTAATGATGTCTCCTTCCTATATGCCTCTCCAATACAAAACAGAGACTTTGGTGCGATATTAATGGAGTTACGTTACCATACGGTTACAGAGCCCCTTAAAATCAATGATTAAATTTCTACCCGTAGTAAGGGGTCTTAACCATTTATATTAAACCATATATCTTATTTGTAAGATTTTTTGCTTTCAATTAAAGCTAAATTCATATTTTTATTTTTATTTCTATTGAAAATTTACTTTTTAAACGAAGTTCTGAAATAAACAGTTTATTTAATAACCATAAAGCGTAAAATAATCATAATAATCAAATTTAATTTTTCCCATTTCAGTTAAACAATCAGCAGGACTAATTGTTCCCAATGAAGTGCCCTCAGTATTGTCTCTAGTTTACTCCAATATACCACCAATTAAAAAAGGTACGTAAATATAAATATACAAATTTTAAAAATAGATAAGAGTACATTTTACTATAATTACTTGCAGGTACTGATTCACGTCTAGGTTTTGGGTTTCGACTAGGAGAACATGCCGATTTTCAGGTCCTACTCGAATTGGGACCCCAAAAGGAAACGCGACCTATAGGCGAACAAGAGGATTCCGATGGTTCCTCGTTTAATAAAAGACAAGTGAACAAAAAACAACAGCTTGGAGTACAACATGAATTAACTACTACAGAACGCTCGGCTGCCAACTGGCTGGAGAAGTGGTCAAGTGATGCCAACTCTTCCAAAAAGAAAACTTTATTAACGAAAAAACATTCGAATAATAAACCAGCCGAAATACCAGCCATGCCCCAACTTCCAGAACAAGCTCTGAGGCAATTGCAATTGTTGTATAAAATGGCCACCAGTACAACTTCCGAAAGTACACTCCCCCCATCTTCCGAAAGTACACTGGCAGCGGGGGAAAGTGACGCCGCCGCTCATTTGCAAGAGAGATTGAAAACCTTTAAAGCTCCCCCCAATGTAGATGAGTTGCAAGTTTTGCGTCAAAAACCAGCGGGAAAGACAAAAATAGAAATTACTAAAGAACTTATGGATGTCAGTTTGGATGAATGATTTCAGTTCTGGGTGCAGTTGTGTATTTTAAAATCTAAGAAAATTAAATGTTTTTGTATTATATTAATTTTTTTGTAAATAAATTCACATATACCACAAATAAAGATTTACAGCGATATTTGATCTTGAAAAAAATGTGCAAAACACCTTCTAAATATTGTTAATGTGAGATGCAAAATATCGAAAATACCGAAAAGAAGTTATTATACCCTTCACCACAGTTTGTCATTCCGTGTGTAATTTCTCCAATAGTCATTTCCGACCCACCCCATAAAGTATATATATATTCTGGATCCTTATACACAGAGAAGTTGATTAAGCGATGTCTGTTTGTCCGTGTTCGTGTAGCACCAGAAGAGATACAAAAAATTTCCACGCACCAATCTGTCAGGCATAGTTTGGAAAATTTTGCTATTGCAATTCAGCCACAATGGTCCAAAAATTATAGCGTTATGGTAAAAAAAGCGAACACCTCGTATGTTTTTCACATATTTTAGTTGTTTTTCTGTTGTAGATTACCATAAAATAAGAGTTTCACCAAACAATCAAAATTTCACTAAGTTATCACATTTTCATCAAAATTTCACCTGAAAGATGAAATTTTTCCCTAATATTTTTATTCCGATCAAAATTTAAAATTTGATTAAAAAACGAAAATTCACACAAAAAAAACTAAAAACTACTAATATTTAAAACGTTCGCTCAAAGACCTAAGTTTCGCCAGCAAATCAGGTTTTCACCCAAAAAATACAAAAAAAAAAAATTTATTTTAGCAAAAAATTTTATTTGAATTTATAATAAAAATTTTCTAAAACCTGAAAATTCACAAACACAACTTTAAAACCATCAATAATTTCAAGTTCACTTACAGATCCAAGTTTCGCCAAAAAATAAATATCAAAAATTCACCCAAAAATTACCAAAAAATTTATACTTTACCTAAATTTTTTTTCGATATAAAATCAAAACCGAAAATTGACCAAGAAAATTTAAAAACTATCAATAGTTTACAAGTTCGCCATAAGATCCACGTTTGGCCAACAAGTCTGTAATAAAATCGTCTATTGAGTCACTTTTATGCGTGTGGTTGTCATTCTGTTTGTTATTTCTACAATATTCATAAAAGAAAAAATAAAAAAGAATTTTTCCACTGCTGTGTTTCGAACCTTCCAAAATCGTAATGGCAGCTAACCGTGGTGATCATCCATTTAGCTCACTCAGCCACTCCTCGTTTAAGGCGGCAGTTATTTTAGTAAGGATAAGATCCTTTATATAAAGTAAAGTAAGGGTCTTTGGTGTGGATTGCTTTCTAAGCAAAATCGAACAAAATATTGCAAGGACGCTGACGCAGTGGCGGGCACAACTAGTATATTATATACTGTATTTAAAGTACCTATAGCTAATTTTGTTCAGAACAATTGTGGGAACTACGCTAAATCTACCCATCAACCCAGCTACTAAACTAAAGCCCACCTATATAATATAAATCGTCCTATTTTAAACAAAAATAAACGATACATATTAATAATAGGTCTATTCAATAACTTTTCTAGCAGAAAGTAATTTTTATAATATTTACATTAATAATTATCCAACACACCTTCATATAGATGTGTATTATTCAAAATACATACATACATTAAAAACTATAGAATAATAATTGTAAAGTCAGAATTGTACGGGAAAAGAGTACAATTGTATCATCCCCGATTTGTTTACTATTTATAATTTAAAAATCATAAACTGTAATTTGAAAACCTAAATTTAAAATGGGAAAACAAAATTTTATCGTTTAAAGAAAAACAATGAACCAACAAACTTACATTTATTTACTTTTATATTTATGGCACAATAAACAAGGTAGACTCGCGGCGAAAAAAAATACAACTCTGTAATAAAAATATGTACATTTTGCTTTTGTATAAATCATTTTAGGCTGTCGAAACAAAAAATGTTAGTACATTTTGACACTTTAAGATGGAGACAAAAAATAGTCACCTGAGCTCTCGAGTTTACCTGATATGAATTCGCCTTGTCTTATTTTATGTAAAATGCTAAATAGGTTCACATATTTTCTTTAATATTGCAAAAATTTCCTTTTCATACACTTTTGCCAAAAATATAGTTTGTAAACCACTGCCCGATCTGCTGCTTGGCAAGGTAACGTCGATTTTGGGAAAACCTGGAAAAAAAGGGAAATATAAATACCCC
Source organism: Phasia obesa (assembly GCA_949628195.1). Taxonomy (NCBI): domain Eukaryota; kingdom Metazoa; phylum Arthropoda; class Insecta; order Diptera; family Tachinidae; genus Phasia; species Phasia obesa. The sequence continues at coordinate 68,756,103 of OX451216.1, read as the reverse complement.
GTAATTGGGAATTTTACTAATAGCGTAGATTTTGGGAGTATATAAAAAAGGGGAAGTGGTTACTGATTTTCCATGATATTACCAGGTAAAAGCGCTATATATTTTTCCTGGGAATATCGTAGTTTCCATGGGAAAAATCAGCAACGAAAAATCAGCGCCCACTCTAAACGAAGCCACTTTTCTCCGGAACAGCTGCCATTAAGCACGGTTGGCTCGAATCTTCTTTAATGTCTATATTTTCAAAATATATAGTCCTTTTTTCTGGAAGTATCACAGATTCCATGAAAAATAAACAACCACTTTTTTATTCCCCTGTTTTTTCCCGGTTTTTAAATTCCCAAGATCGATACTATTTCCTCGCTATCTTGGCATACGTAGAATTTTACTTGCAGAAACTTGAAAGTTATTTTTGTCTCTCACATTTTTATTCTTTTGTTTTTATCTCTCGTTGCTAGTCTTTCGAGTAAATGAAGACTTTTCCAATGAAAACTAGTAACAATTAGTAACAACTTTTAGTTACTGAACAGACCTAAAAAGTTTTTTCCGGTTTCAAAAAATTATATCCGAACTAACCAACCTTACGAGGCTCCCCTTCTATGCCTTCTTGCCACCAGAAAGAATTCGGTGGAAACTACTCGAAAATATCTCAGTTATGGCTATGTGAAATTCTGTAATCACCATATCAGAAATTCAAGGGCAACCCAGTTATTTACAAAATAAAAGCTTTTGAAAATCTGAAAGCCAATAAACATTTAAAAAAAATCCGCATAACGTTATATAAATAAACCAATATACATATAATGGTCGCCTTCTGCTGGTTTTGCATTGTGAATTTAGGCGCTTTACATTAAAAACACATTTTCATACTACTGTAATTTCATTGTGAATGATATTTGAACTCGCTAAAGAAAATATTAAAGACAACCACCAGAATCTATACGATAATAAGATAAAACAGTGTACCATTGTAAATTGACCCATGCAACCGATAAGACAGTGACACTAATGAGATGCCAGATCTGACTATAGTATTGCCAGGCAGCTTTTTTGACAGTCATTCTTGAAAAGAAATACCAAACAATTTAATATTATTATATACTGACCAATGCTTTAAAAGCACTTTTTTTATCAAACGGATTTTAAATCACATATAATATATTCTAAACATAAAATTTTTTCAAATCGCCTGATATTTGTGATTAAAAATCATGTTCTTTTTAGAACAGGTCTAATGCACCTAAAAGCAATATTTTGCTTAAAAAATAAGAAAATGACAATCTTCCATCTTTGGTAATTTTTCAACCGATTAAAACACTATTGTATACTGTTACTTATGAAAACCCACTATATACAATAGTACTGGAAGTTATCTTAGTGCCTGGTTTAGTATATAGAAATATCCGGAGAAAATAGACAAAATAAGTGAAAGTACGAAATTTTACGAAATAAATGTCGTTTCTATATTAAATAATTGTCATTCCTAATGTTTATCAATGATTTTCCATCCTGCTTCCATCATTCCAAAATATTAATGTATGCCTATGATGTGAAGCTTTTCCTTAGCTTGAACGATTTAATTCAAAGTGCCTTTCTTCAAACGGATCTGAATAATTTTAATAAATGGCGCATCGTTAACATAATGGAAGTCCAGTACTCTATAGATATAAAAATAATGAATATTCTCTTGAAGAAGTGGGTGAATTTTTTGATCTTGCTGTATTTGTTGATAGTAAATTAAGTTTTAATTAAGTATTCTGCAAAAGGCGTACTTGGTTTCATTAAAAGTTTGGGAAAAGAGTTTGACGATCCATATATCACAAGGCAGTTATACTCATCACTTGTAATTTCAATTTTAGAATATGGTAAACACATTAAAAAATAGAATCTTTTCAGAAACAATTCCTTTTATTTTGCCTACATAAGCTCCCATTGAATCCTAATGGTAATCTTCTATCATAAAAAATTCGCTATGAACATCTCCTTTATTATGATTTTAATAAACGGAATTTTTAATCCGTTCTGAAGAATGGATACTGAATATAACAATATACATAATTGTTTCTTTTGATTTTTGATATAATCCAAATGCTTTTAAAAGAATAATTAAACCTTTTTATGTGCTAAATTTATAATTATTTTATTTTCAAACTTTTGTTTTAGCTGTAGTAATACTTAAGTTTGCACACTAGCCTGTAAGAAATTGTTATTCATAGGCTCAATATACATATAAATTAATAAACAAACTAGTTTTTGCCCTTTTCTCCCCTCTGGGTCCTAGTTTTTAAAACGGATTACATATACATATATTTGAGAATTTTTGGCAATTATTAAAGTTGTTGTTGGTGTCGGGTTTATGCTTATTACTGAAATTGGTAAGTATTTCGATGGATTGATTAGAATTACTTTTTCTCTTTGGTTTGGATTCTTCTTTTCAAGGTAAGTATAGCTAAGTACTAAATTTATTGAATTTGTTCAGCCAGTAAATAAAATACTGTTGCCATACCTTTCGGTGAAGACCGTCGTCACGCTTCTTTGCAAGCTAAACGTATAGCACAATTGACACGAGTAAAGACGGAAATACGCTCAAAAAAGACAAACTAAGCAAAGAAGTATATAAAATTTATTTAGAAGTAGCAGACTTATTGACCAAACACCACATATACCACTTATTTCCACGATAGGATACAAAATGAGATGACTGATAAATACAATTGGATCGAAAGACAAATTACAAAACAGCCCAAGAATTTTACTCATGCATCAAAAACCTCAAAGACATACAATTCAATAACAACGAGATGTAACTAATGGAGCAAGGGCTAAACATAATTTCCCTTTTGACAATATACAAAAAACCCCAAATTTTAGACGCCGAAACAAATATTACTTACTTACACTTGAACGTCAAGAACACACGAGACATACTCGAAAAAAACAATAAAAGAAAAAACAAATCCTAATGAACAAAAAACTACTAGACAAATAAAGGCAAAATTACGGAAGACCTACCTGCTACTTACTAAAGCAGATACAGACCAACAACCAGTGACGACGGTCTTCAACAAAAGGAATGACAAGAGTATAGGTAACTATTTCTTCTTTTGGGTAAACAAATACAGGTTAGTTAGTTAGGTTAGTTTTGTTCTTCGTTTTAGGGTTATAATGAAAGTATATTGGTTTATTTCTTTTACTTTAGATTTAAAATTGAAGTCAAAAGAAGTTAACGGTACAATCGTCAAACGGAAAGTTTTAGAATCAAATGGAAGCAAAGGATATACATTTTTATGTTTAAAAATTAATTAAAATCTGTTTTGCCATACAAAAATCTCTTATTTACATTTTCCTCTATCTGAATCACACTTTTGAAAGCAGTATGTCTGTCAGTATGTATATATGCCTATTGCAATTTTGAGGTCTATCTATGTTTGAGTTTATATACATACATAAAATCACTATAGTTGTATAAAAATGCCCGCTTTCCACATATCCACTCACTATATTAGTTTTAAGAGGCCGTCTTCACTAGTCATCAAATTGAATTGGAATGAATTTGTGCGTGTTTTTATAGGTGAGGAATGCGTGTTTATGTCATTTTATGTTTAAACATAATTTTCTGTTTTCCAACAATGTTGTTTGAATGCCTGTTGCACAGCAGATAGCAGAATTACCATTAACAACAGTTCGTAAATACTACTGTCATCCTAAAATACAACAACAACTGCATTGTCATGTTATAAAAGAGTTTTTATAAGAAATATTTTAACAACCATGTTAACACATGGAAATAACATTAACATGGGCAGTCTACATTTAATACTAACAAGCGGGTATGTTCTGTAATCCGAAACCGAGTGAAATTAAAATCGGATAAATTTTTAAAGAAAAAAATAACTTAGTTGCGCCTATTATTTTAAAACATTAGCAATCAAGGAAGTTATGTGAATGGTCTTTAATCAAATGTATAAAAAATAATATCAAAATGTTGGAAGATTTATAAGTTATGACAATTTAAAATTTCATTCGGATTCAATTTCACTCGGTTTCGGATTTCAGAACATACCTGAAGATCTTAGTGTTAATGTCTTTGATTTTATGTCTAATGTAGACTGGGAATAAAACACACGTAGTCTATTAGACCTTATAGATATGGATCTATTGAAGTCTTAAAATGTTATTCAAATTATTCATCCGTATCAAAATGCGTTTCCTCATCTGTGTACCTTTCGGACAAATATTTTCACTAAAATAATGTTAGATAGGGCGTTTTGCATTTTCTATGACGATATGTTTTATTTTAAAAACTTTTTCAAAAGCTCTTTATTTAATATTGCTTATTATGTTTATAAAATTAAAAGTGGTTTTACCTTTTCACCAGTATGTTTTCTTAATTATTCTTTTTTAACATCAATTTGATTCATCACGATTGATATCGTTTAAAAAAAAATTGCGACTAACGAAAGTTTAAAAAATTTTTAACAATGGTACGATTTTTACTGCCTAAAAACGCATATATTTCTGGCAGCACTATGTCGTTGATACATCATTCTGATGTGGCAACCTAAACCTTACCATTCGTTTTTTGTTGTATTTAGTCCGTTTTCAGCTGTCAAATTCGTAAGACGTGTGGATTCCGTTAAGTGTTCGTTATTACAACAGTGCGCTTAATTGAAAGCGGCTGCAAAATTAAGTGCAGAAAAAATAAGCTTTACAAATAATTTTATTAATTAATGCAATTACGAATACTTAATTAAAAAGATTAAATAAAAGGCCCAAGTTAAATAATTAAGTTAGCCAAAAAAAAAAAAAAAAAAAAAATACATTAAATAAAGATTTGCTAAAAAGTTAGTTATTTCTTGCTGGTAAAAGAAATAAAAAGTAAAAAAGAGTGAGAGCACAAGTAAAATACAAAAAGGAGCTGCGCTGTCGGCGTTAAAACCTTTTGCTGTTTTTCACTGTGTTTTGTTTTTGTATGCAGTTAGTGTCAGTATGTGAAAATGTTTTTTTGTTTAATAAAATAAAGTTATTTTTCTTTATACTTAGGAATTTTTAATTGTATTACTTTAAGAAAAAATAAGCTGTCCATAAAATAAAAATTAAATAAATAAACTTGTGAAATTCTTCAAAGTTTTTTTTATATCTCTTTGTATTTTGTTTTTGCTGTACGTATACAAAGAAAAAACACACCTGTCTGTTTTTTTGTTCCATGAAAAAAGACCGTCTGACAACTGTCATTAATTAATTTAAGCAAAGCTTTTAATTATATTACACTGGTCTTGTTGCAATTGGTTTTTAACTTTAATTATAATTTTTCTTGTGCTAAAATAGCAAGCAACAATAACAACATTTAAGGAGACCCGGTGTTTTAAATTTTTCATACTCCAAAAAAGCAACAAAACAAAAAACAACATAAAAAAGTGTAGACGGGAGAGAAAAAGAGTCTACTCAATCACGCAAACAAAACCAACAAGAATAAGAAATTTACCGAAAATCTAACAAAAACAATTTACAAACACACCAAAACAACCAACCACAAAATAAATAAAGCAATTAAATAAAAATTGTTGTCATCTTTTGTTGCTGTATTTTGCAACCAACCTGTGTTTATTTAATTAAATAAAAAGGGTTGCCGTAAAAAAAAACAACACGAAAATTTAATTAAAAATTTGTTTCTAATACAGTCAGTATAATTTAAACGACCCCTTAATTTTATATTTAAAAAAGGTTTCCCAGATATCCTTATTAGTGAAAAACTTAAATGAAAGTGACATAAAATAAATTTTATCAGTGCTGAAGATCAAATTTAATAAAAGTTTTACATCCATCAACTTACACAACATCATTTTGGAATAAAACATTAAAAAAGGTAAAATTTATATTTTCTAATTAGATTTAAACATGGTAGCTATGTATGTATGAATGTACCATACATACATATGTACGTACATCCATATGCATTTTAATTTGCTAATTTAAATTAACAAAAACCGTTATAATAATTTAATTTCTATTTTCTGAAATTGTCCTAAAGGCTTTCTATTACTTCAATGAATAAATAATTAAAATTAAAAAAAAAACTTTAGCTTCACTATACTGTGTAAGCGTTGGTATGCAGTTAAGATTTCTTATAAGAAGTGTAAACAAATGGCTGAGATTTAGGACTCCCCAGCTTTAATCAAAACTACAAGGAATATCTACCGCTTCAGGGATGTTTTAACAAGAATTGAAGAAAGAAGTAGTGTTCAGACTGTTTTTTAATTTGACATTTTTGAAATTCCTTTTTCCTTGTCATTGGTTTAATAGGTTAAGTGTGTGTTAATAGGTATAAGTTCCGTTTGATAACTTTTTCAGTAAAATCTAATGACTGATTTAAAAATTTGACCAACAAAATAAAACTTAGAGCCCTTTATCACTGGAACCGAGACTTGAGATCTTCAGAAAATTTGTAAAAACCAAATCAATAAAAATAAAAGAAGGGTGTCCCCTAGAAGTCGGGATTTTGTCATCTTATACTGCCTTATCTTTCAAACTGAATCACGGAATATTAAAGTTTAGTTTAAGGCAAAAAAAGCTTCAATAGCCCTATACATCTGTAAGAAGACCAGAGGTAAAAACTGGGTCATTAGCCCCAGAAACGCCTACTGGCTTTTAAATACAGTGATAAAAACCATACTAATGTATGGAGCTCTTGTATGGTGGCCTGTACTAGGCTGCAGTGTAGCTAACAAAGTACTACGCACCTCAACCTTGATGATCACGGGTGCCATGCGCACTACGCCATCAAAGGCTTGTTTTTACAATGTTACTTTGGCTTCCAGCCAACTTAATGACCAAACAAACAAGACCAATGGCCAAACAAATAAGCAAATAAGACTTAGCTCAACCTAGGCATGGAAATCGATGAGTTTCGGCCTTGCGAATATTTTGGAATATTCGGAGTATCAATGTCAGGCACATCGTCTATTAATGTCAGGCATGTCGTTCATGATGATACATGATACAAGACATGCTTGAAGTTTATACAGACGGATCTAAAACGGACAATGGAGTGGAGGACTTTCTTTTTTCGTAGAACAAAGTGTTGGTTGCCTTACCAATATCCTTCATAATTGATTTCCTTCTAGAAGTTATGAGTATTTCAATAGATACTGAAATAGAAATTATAAGAGTTTAAATTGAACACAGACACCGCGATCATATATGCGCTTGCAACCCGCCGGACGTGTTAATTCGTTGCTATTTTCGGCATAGATTATTAACCCCGTTTATGAACACCACTCCAACAAATGGTTAGAGCTTCTAAGCCAATGCACAGTTAGTGTTTGGTCTACAGGTAAAAGTCTATCTGGCTACAACTGCAATATAAATCTCACAGATACAGGAATTAATCATATTAAACATTCAGATGCAATGAGATCTGCAACATTATACTACCGATATTTTGTTAAAACCCTTAAAAGCTCTTGGTCATCTCTATCTCGGCACACTATGGCTGGAATATGTGACACACTCTCCTGAATCTCAAATTAGTGGTTTCAGAATCGAGTCGCCTAATCTTTCTCTTACTACTTGTTGCAATGGTTTTATAAGCTTTGCATTTGTCAAACCTGGACCCCTTTCTCTTTTGCCACGGTAGCAGGCAAGGGTTTGTTGAGTTTAGAGGCCAGAAGACATAATACCGCTAGATAAGAATGGACGTCCACAAGGAAAAATACTGTTACCTATACTCTAAAACATATATGTTGTTTTGCCTGCTCGTCCCGCGACGTCAAGATAGTGTCTTATGCAGATGGCTTCTTCATTTATTCATCTGGTGTTGAAATCGACACTACCAGGATAAAATATCACAATACTTCGCCACCATCATGGCATTTCTGCAGCAACGCAAGCTTCAGCTATCACCCTTAAAGTCTCTGTGAGGACGACACGAAGTCCGACGCAACCCACACTGTCTTCCACGGCCTCCTTTACTTCTTATCTTAAAGTCTCTGTGAGGACGACACGAAGTCCGACGCAACCCACACTGTCTTCCACGGCCTCCTTTACTTCTTATCATACACCACCAACATCACGCCATCAAAAAAAAAAAAACTCGAAAAAAGTCCTATAAGCTGATACATATTGGGGAATTAAAACGGAAACAATTATAACGACATGCAAGGCTGTCGGTCGCTATCGCCTTAATTATGTTGCCCCATATGGTGAGTTTTGCAAAATACAAAATATTATGAATTTGTCATAATTATACATACATATTGCAACGTAGTCATATCACGAAAAATCAAAAATTTGAAGTTACTTAAGCAATATAACTCCTTGATAGATTTTTTATATGTAAAAAAATGTTTGCCTGAACCGATATTATAGCGAAAAATGTCAGTATGACCTTTCATATATTAACATACACTTTTAAAACTTAAATTGCGTTTTACTAAGTTTGATTTTTTTGAGATATGACTACGTTGCAATAAAGGAGCGATATGTACATATATCGTTTGCTAGAAGAAGCTAGAATGCTGCCGGTTAGACAATAACTAATGACCGGGCAATATCTGGTGGCATGTCACCTACCAAACCACTTTCATAGCTCTCATGACAATGGATTTATCACAAGGGTACAATAGGTCCACGGACTTGCACCCAGATGATTTGAGGGGTACTACTCCTTAAGGTTGCCCAATTTGTCCAGCTCCAAATGCCTTCTAGTGACGCAAATTCAAGTTATTAAATTTCTTTCAGGAAAAAAACATTTGAAATTAGCAGTGCTGCTACAACAACAAAGTTACTAAATTTCGTTGCTTAGACAAAATCACATTTGTTTCTCTCTTTATTCACCCTCTCTAATGAAAGAAACTAATATGTATACGAAATTCCTTTAATGATAACAACATCCTAGTCTCCTTCACCAGTCAATTCTTAACAATGTTTCTTTGCTGCTAAATTCAACTATTTCTTTATCTTTAACTTATTTAGCCACCGGTATTTCTAATTCTTAAATTTTTTTATTTATATTCTCTGCTCTGCTCCATTCAAGTTATTTTTTTTTGTTGTAGCTGATGTTGTTGTTTATTTATCTGGCTTAGAGCACTGTTAAGATAAAAAAGGCAGTAAAAATCATTGGCAGAAGTAGGCGGAGAGGGTGGTTTTTGCATCTCTAAACTTTCAGGGTTGGCTTTCGCCATGAACAATTCATAATGTTTAGAACAGTTGTATTATGTTGGGAATGTTTCATAATTTATTTTTTTTTTCACTCTGAAGGCCGCACAGTTTATTATTCCTTTTATTATTATTGCTGCTTTTATTATGTGTTTTTTGTTGTCGCTTCTGTTGTTTCTCTATTTTGTTCCAAATAAGCCCCCATGTAGTATTTAAAATAGAAAAATATTGGATTTAGTATAAAATTTCAACTAGCATAGCTGAAATAAGTAAACGATGGCAATCGAATCAGTCTTTGAAAAAACAAAACAAGAATTATGCAAGTGGATTGACTATAACGGCCAGTACATAGCTCGCCTAAATTTCAGGTTTGTACATTTTCGGGCAACTTACCGTTCGGTAGTACGCAGCTAAAGAGAAAATCACGGAGATTTTTTTTGGCTATTCTGACATTTCATATTTTTATTCATTTTAAAATATTTCATGTTAATTTCTGGGTTGATACCATGTTATTACGTACAATATACACTATTGGACAAAATAAAGTGCAAAAACACATTTGTTTTGTTTTAACAGAGAAAAAAGAGTCAACATCACTTTTAACTTTTAAAAATTAATTTAATTCATTTATTTACTAACTTCAGAATATAAAAAAATAATAAAACATACATATCTAAAGTAAAACTTTTCTACAAAAAGCTAAAATTAAAATACTCCTTGCTCGCGGTTGGACAGAATAAAATGCAAAAGTAAACCACTGTGAATGATAACAACAAAAATTTTTCGAAATAATATAACAATCAGTACTTAGTAGCTTCTCCCTTATTAGCTATGACCTCTCGAAGTCTTTTGGGCATACTTGAAGTTAAGTTTTTCAAAGTTTGTACAGGAATCTCTCTCCACTCGGCTTGCATTTTCTCCCAAAATGTTTCGAGTGTTAGTTCGAGATTCCATAGGAATTTTATCGTCTAGTATGGTCTACAAGTGCTCAATGGGGTTCAGATCGTGGCTTTGAGGTGGCCATTCCAGTACTTCAATATTATTTTGTTGGAAAAAGTTCTTTGCGGCCTTGCTCGTATGTTTGGGATCATTATCCTGTTTGAAGATAAAGTCCCCCAAGCCCATATCCAAAGCACTGCCGTTAAGATTTTCTTGCAAAATGCCAACGTAATGCTCACCAGTCATTTTTGTATCGATTCTGGCTACTCGACCTGCCCCAAAGAAGAAAAGCACCCCCACACCAGTATGTGTGATATGTTTAGATTTAAGTCTTTGTGAAGGCTCTCACCATACTCCTTTGCCACGTTAGAATGATTCTGGGATCGAGTAATTTGGTCAGATGAGTCGAAATATGAGCTGAAAAATCCAAAACGTGCCAAAAGAGTATGGTGTGAGCCTTCATAAAGATTTAAATCTAAACATATCACACATACTGTAAAACATGGTGGAGGAAGTCTCATGGTGTGGGGGTGCTTTTCTTCTTTGGGGCAGGTCGAGTAGCCAGAATCGATACAAAAATGACTGGTGAGCATTACGTTGGCATTTTGCAAGAAAATCTTAACGGCAGTGCTTTGGATATGGGCTTGGGGGACTTTATCTTCAAACAGGATAATGATCCCAAACATACGAGCAAGGCCGCAAAGAACTTTTTCCAACAAAATAATATTGAAGTACTGGAATGGCCACCTCAAAGCCACGATCTGAACCCCATTGAGCACTTGTAGACCATACTAGACGATAAAATTCCTATGGAATCTCGAACTAACACTCGAAACATTTTGGGAGAAAATGCAAGCCGAGTGGAGAGAGATTCCTGTACAAACTTTGAAAAACTTAACTTCAAGTATGCCCAAAAGACTTCGAGAGGTCATAGCTAATAAGGGAGGAGCTACTAAGTACTGATTGTTATATTATTTCGAAAAATTTTTGTTGTTACCATTTAGTGGTTTACTTTTGCACTTTATTCTGTCCAACCGCGAGCAAGGAGTATTTTAATTTTATCTTTTTGTAGAAAAGTTTTACTTTAGATATGTATGTTTTATTATTTTTTTATATTCTGAAGTTAGTAAATAAATGAATTAAATTAATTTTGAAAAGTTAAAAGTGATGTTGACTCTTTTTTCTCTGTTAAAACAAAACAAATGTGTTTTTGCACTTTATTTTGTCCAATAGTGTATACATATAATAAAATAGTAACTTTTTTCCTATCTGGCTGTCTGTTTGCTTGTGTTTTTTCTGTGTTCGCATCACGTAAAAACTAAGCGATGGATTTTAATTAAATTTTGTGAGGAGGTACCTTAGTATCTTGGTTCCAATATAGGATCATTTTTTTTTTGCAAAAATGTCTTATTTCCAAGAGAAAGTGAAGAAAAGGCAGTGGAAGTACGTACGTAATTTTACCGCTTTAAAGGTACCGAATACTTTATGACATCTTTATTTTTAAAAGCGGGATATTTTCAACACGGATGCGCAACATCCGTGTTGAAAATATAATGACAAAATATGAAATGAAAGCGGGATATTTTAAATACGTTTGCGCAACAGATGGCGCTGTCTTAAAATAATGACAAAATATGAATTACTGCCAAATAGCCAACTGAATAAAATTTGTAGTTGGTTTGTATTTTTACTTTGTGGAATTACATTGTTATTAAAATATGTCAAACACCTTCTACAAAGCTTTACAATAATTTTTAGAATTTTATATAAATTTTAGAATTTTAATTAGGTACCCACTTTATATAAAAGAAATACGTATACGTGAAGCACGATAAAAGTAAGAGTCTTAAGATTTGATGTGGTTTACTTTCAAAGCAAAATAGAACAAAATATTGTCAGGACGCACGCAACGTATGTGGGCACAGCTAGTACTCAATAAAATTTAAAAAACACGACTACATAATTTTTTATTTCTACGAACAACTACATGATGAATTTTACTTTTGAAGAAATAAAGGCAAAAAATTCAAACCTGAAATTCAGGAGAGCTGCATACTGGCCTTAAATTACTATTTTCTAATAAAACCAAAATCCAATTTAAATGCAAAATTCTAGCTTTTTTCAAATCCCACTTTGGTTTTCGTCGTCAAAATTTGATGACTGTTAGGGTGGCGATCAACTATTTTGAATATGTAAATTAAACTCGCATCTGATCAAAATTTTAACCAACTTTTCTTAGAATATTTATTACTTGAGAAATAACAAATTATTGAAATGGGCTCAAGTCTAGTCTGATAGGCACATAGTAGGCAAAAGTCTGCCCAAAATTTGACAAAAGTTCGATTAAAGGAAAAAAAAACCAAGCAACTGCTTACATAAACTCGCTTCTTTTACACAGCCTAACAGAAATAAAAGTCCATTGGTGAAAAATTGCATAATCTTGGTGGGTGGGGAATTTATTTTAGAAAAATTTCCAATACTGCAAGTTTATATTGCTTAAGTGGCATTCGTGTTGTCTTGAACTTCTGGATAACAAAAATGCGTTGTGCTTTGCGCCCGTACGTTGACGACCATCAACGTTGAAAATGGACTCAAGTAATGCAGAATATTCGATGCACATAAAGCAAAAAACGTTTAGTATTTTGTAGTAATTTTTAAAAATGTTATACGTTTAACGATATACTCGTACAGTTGTGTGTAAAAAATAGTAGTGCCTTTAATAAAAAAAGAATTATTTTGATTTGTTTTTGACGGTCTCGTCTCTTAAGCGTCGTAACATTAATTCCTTTATTTTGGAATCACTCTTTGCCAATTTGTTCGTATATTTTGGCGTATTTATTGTTCTTTAATAGTGGAAGTACTAACGGATAAACCAAGCTCATTTTAAATAATACTTGATGTCGCAAAAAGAATAACTTTTTATAAACATTATTATACGACGATCGTACAGTATCGAAGTCTTGCACTTAGGCCCCCGAGCTTCTTCCCTCGTTTTGTAAGTTAAGTCGTTCGAGATCATTTAATTATAGCACGACATTAGTTATTTAATTGCTTCTAAGGTTTTACCATAATTTCTTTAATAAGTGCTTTTCTCGTCCCATTTAAAAAAAAAACAAGATTTTTTATTTAAAAATGCTAATAAAATGTACCCATTCATATTTACTTTTTAATTTTTTATTTAATTTCTTAACTTTGAATAATTTACTTTCGGAAAAATAACGGCACTTCTATTTTTATAATCAATGAACTCCAAATAAATATATAAAGAAGTTACTAATAATAATCATGACCTTTTGTTTTTGCTTTAATTTAATGCACACAGCTATATATTGTAAAATGGCCAAACAGCATTTTGGGACCGACCACTACAAGTTTGAGTAACTTCACTCCTCGGTCACTCAAAACTATACCGTGTATCCAGAACCAGATTTAAATGAATTCGCCTACACAACACAAAAACCACAGCGAATTTTTAAAAATGTATAAGTTTTATCTTATCAACATATTGTCGTTTGCTTGAACACTGCTGCTATTAAAAAAAAAAAAATTTTAAAAATTTATAAATTTACCCTCGTACTTGTTGCTTAACTTAATGATGTCGTTCAAACTGTTATTATTGCGGGTGCTGAAATCAATAATTTTCTTAAGTATTATTTTTTATGATTTATTGAGAACATGCATTATACTTTTAAGCTTACAAACACACGTACAGTCGTTTACTCAAACAAACTCTTACAAAGTCACACTGTGGGAAAACTGTATCAAATACAAATTAAAAAAAAGTGTTGTTTAATGGTTCTAAAACAAATGCGAAATGTTGGAAAATATTACGAAAAAAAAAATATTTTTTTTTTATTTGTATTTTAATTACCATTGGGGTTACCGGATCATTGAACCTCTAAAGTAAACAATAAAAAATAGTCTTGATGGGATGGTTTACTGCAGCTAGATGATTTAAACCTTATTCCCTTGAAATAGGGTAAATAGGTCGTACGATAAAATTATTGGTTTTTAATTTACTTAATAAAACGAGTTCAGATTGTTGCAAGCATCACTTAACCGCATTTGTTAAATAAGAATATAATTGGGGCAACTTATGTATTAAATATAAAATATTTAAAGGAAAATCTTAATTTATGTGTTAATAAATAGCAGGATTCAGAATTTTTCATTTACGAATATTCAAAAATCAACATTCATGATATTTGCCATAAATGAGAAATCTAAAATTTTATATTTATTTGTCACGCCCATAAACGAAGAACAAAAAATGTCCTGCCTATGTTTTAAAAGAAGTTATAAAAAAAATAATTTTATTCCAACCGCTATATACCAGTTTTGGTATCGTTGCAGCACATTTGACGTCACGCGAACTGTTTTCATAGTTGGCTAATAATTGCAGACTTTAATTGCAGTGTTGCCACCTCTCACATAATACCTACATATGGACATTGGTTCGCACGATAAATATTTCTTTTTAGGAGTTTATGAAACGGATTTTACGTTGTGCGCAAATCAAAGAACATTACAAAATGGCTTTAGTTAAAGCTAATTGGCTCTTCTTGCTTAATCTTTTTCAAATATCAAATTTCTCGGCAATTGTCCCCCCGGGGGTACAAACTGCAGCATTCCAAAAGGATTGACGACGTACTCTCAAGGAAAATGGAAGAACCAGACGCCAGTGTTCCTGGAGCCTGAATTTGGAAGAACAGGTCTGTTTTATAATGGGTCTTCCTCGAGGGTCGACCAGAGTCCAAACGACTGGTATAACGGTAAGCGGTAGCCATACAGAGAGACGTCCCTCACTGTGGTCGGTTGTTGGTTAGGTCCCCTTCGAGTTCGGTTCACGTGGTGGCTGTTGTTTATGATCTCCAAACCATAAAAAAGAGGTTAGGACATTGGTCCAGGCTTCTATGTTCTATATAAGTTTCCACTCATAGGGTACGTATTGTACACTGCGCGATATTTTGCGATGATGGCACAATGACATTTAAAGGTGGTGCTATTGTCTCTTCATTTCGCTTGTATTGTGTAGTGTGCGGTATATATGACGCTATGGGGGTGCTGGTCAACACATAAAATTTCACCCGGTGATAAGAACACTGTCAGATAAAGGCCAACACGGCTAGGTGCTGACGTTAATCTTGAACACGAATCTCTGCAATTGTCTCCCCTGGGGTATTATACCGTCTTTTTAACACCTTGACGCCTATGCTCCCGGAGTATATGGGGGCACCAGTCCCTAAGTCTATTATATTTATTTTTATTTATATTTATATTTTAAGAATTTGGCCCTTAGTGATCAACCTGAGAACGCATTACTAGGCAACCTGTACATCTAAAACTAGGTTTAAGAATAATTATTTCTTAAAGTTGGACTATTTGTGTAATAATGAGAGGGGAAAAATAAAGTAATTTTAAATTTTAAAAATTAGAATTATTGAAATCAAAACTGTTGTAATGTAAAATCATCTAAAACATAAAATTAAAAAAGTTTAAGTTTTACCAAATGAGTTAAATGTGTACCATTGTAGTTTTCGGTTGTTCCAAAATGTACCAAAAAAGTACAATTGTACCAACTTTACCATTCTTGCTATTGCCGGCCGAAGTAAATAATGTATAAACAAAACACACTCACACACACTTAAACATTACTAAAACACAAGCAACTCATAATCACAAAATACTTAACAATAAAATCATCATCAACAACAACAACAACGTAAAGTGTATTTTCTTACCGCAGCCGTTGTATAGAATAAAATGACAGGTGAATTAAAATTTCTAAATGTTGTTGTTGTTGTTGTTGTTGTGTACCTAAATACGTTAACGATGATTATTTTACTTTACAATTTAATACGCGTACTTGTGGATATGTGTTTGTTTGTGTGCACCTCAAAAGTCTGACGGACGATGACGTCCTTTGTTTTTTTTTAGAATTATTTTTCAAGGTATTGTCAGTCGAAGCAAATATTTGAGAAATTATGTGTAACCACTTTTGGGTAAATTTTTATTCAGTCTTGAAATGATGTAAATTTAAATTATATTCTTTACTATTTTAACTTATAAACAGGGTTGGCAGATATGGCGATTTATCGCCAAACGTGGCGATTTTCAATCGTATTTGGCGATCAAATTTTGGAATTGGCGACATGGCGACTTTTTGGCGATTTTTAAAATAATTGGCGATATTGTTGGTGATTTTTCATTGACTTTTGGCCAACATTAGAAACTGAATTAAGGAATATCAAAATGGATAACAAAGAAATTGAAGTTTTAAAAGTAAATTGTTTTTCATATATAAATATGATTTTACTTCTGGAAACCGGAAACTTTCGAAAAATATAGATTTATTTAAAGTTCACGAACATCTTTCCATCAACAAACAACTTTCATTTTAAAATGTGTCGATTTTAATTTTTTTTTAAATTTATATGCAGGATAAGATCGATTTCGAAACAATGCTATAAATTTTGTGAATTGAAATAACACATGTGACACTCTGTTGATCTTTAGTAATGTTAAATACATTTAATTCCTATAAAACATATTCTAAATAAGAACCCGGTGACAAATAGCTTATAGATGGATATGTTCAGGTCTCCATTTATAATACAGTCGAATTCGGTTAAGCGCAAATGAAAAATTACACGATTTATTTTTCACTTATTCGGAATTTTCAATTATAAGGACTACGTATAAGTGAAAACGGGTTTCATTTAAACGAAGTAAGCAATTGATATTAAAAAAAGTCGTATATTATTAAATTTCACTTTAGGTTAATTTTATTAACTATAATATTTTATTAACTATATATGTATGTATATTGTTTGTTATCGCTTTTGTTTTCCTTTAAGCGAACTAGAAGGCTTAAAAATCAACAAGATTAAAAGTTAAGAATTTTCAATTTCAATAAAGCGATTTTTTCTTTTTACTGGCGTGCGATTAACCGAATTCGACTGTAATAACCACTATTTTTACATTGTTTTAAGTACCTTTCTCGTGTTCACAAACCATTTTAGATAAAAAGCAAAATATTTATATATTTTGGCGACTTTTTATCTATTTTTGGCGAATTTTAGCTGTTTCGATTAAATTTATTTTTTGTGATTATTTAAAAAAAAAATTTTAAAATTAAAAAATATTCTATATATTAAAGGCAAATTCTAACAAAAAAACTGTTTTGGCGATTTTGGCGATTTTTCACATCGATTTTAGCGAAATAGGTGAAAATAAATCTGACAAATAGTTGCTTAAAATAATACCTAGGGAGTTCATATTGTATAGTAGTTATACTTATTTCCTCAAATATTTGCCCCGTCTGCCCTTAACTCTATTTGTTAATTTCTACTTATATTTTCTTATTTTCTTTGACGTTCTTTTTCGTTTACTCAATTCGACTTTTATTTCGATCACCCTCTGCTTTTGTGTTTTTAATGGTTCGATTTAATCAACATCATAAATGGTGATTTTTTAATAAAAGATATAATGAAGTAAGCGATGTTTACTTTTATTTCTTGGTTATTCTGATATTTATTGTATTCTATTTAATTTATTGGAAAAACATAAAAAAAACATGACGGATTCACTGCTTAATTTTGTTGTTGTTATTCTTTAGAGTTTATTTTTATAGTGTAGGTAAGTATAATTCAATCCAAACTGGAAATTTTGTAATATTTCAGTTTAACACGAGAATGAAGTGAGTGCCCTGCAGGGCGCCGCGCCTGGCCAATATTTTGTTTTGAAAGTGATCCACACAAAATTTTAATATTCTTACTTTTATAGAGGTATTCTTCTCTGGGTAATTACTCGGAATTTTGTAACCATAAAGTTTATATAATTGCAGAGTTCTGTAAATAGTGTGTCCGCCCACTCATTACCAATGTGGGATCCTAACATAGGCTTGTGGAAACCGAGTGTAAATATGTCGCACAATCCACTAAAAGTTTTAAAACATGGTGATACGAAAATGTATTTTTGCAGTTACGAAATTGCAGCGGTACATGATTTTGTTGAACACAGAGCTTTTTTTTAGAATAAATTATTGTAGCAACATTGCAAACACAGTATC
This sequence comes from Phasia obesa, assembly GCA_949628195.1. Taxonomy (NCBI): domain Eukaryota; kingdom Metazoa; phylum Arthropoda; class Insecta; order Diptera; family Tachinidae; genus Phasia; species Phasia obesa. The sequence goes on along the minus strand of OX451216.1, from coordinate 68,737,940 downwards.
ACAAACTTAAGATTGTATTTTGACATTCACAATATATTATTTTCGCACTTTTTGTAAAAGTCCTAATTTTGTGCACACAATGTTATGCTGCTACATTGGTGATGAGAAGAGTCGTTACTTTTTCCTGGGTACTTACATACATGTACATATGTATGTACACATCGTCACCTAAAATGCAAAAGGCCGTAACTACACTTTTTTTAGTTTTTTACAGGAGAAGGAATAAACGTTATAAATTAAAGACTACTTAAAACTTAATATCCACATTTTAGATTCAAACTTAGAAAGCAAACATAACACACATTGAAAGATAATCAAAGCCAACTTTGTTTTGATTATTTTTTTGGAAAAGTGCAGGTACGGCTTTTTGGTTTAGTTGACGTTGCAGTTACGGCCTTTTGTTTTTCACCAATAAAGTCGTTATTTTTAGACGTGTTTCGGTTAAGTTCGTCATAATCAATCAAAAAGTAAATTTTGAATTTTGGAGTAGTTACGGCCTTTTGCATTTTAGGTGACGATATGTATGTTTATTGTATTTTGAAATATTCAAACAATGTTTTCCTTTTATTGAAATGATGAAAATGTGAAGTACACATTAGAAACTATTGTGATTTAAATAAAAATGTGAAGTACAATTTACAAAGAAAGTTATTACAGCAATTTTGTGTACAACACATTACTATTGTTGCTATTACCTTTAAATTGAACATTAAATGTCAAGAATTATACTTAAGTTTGTATTAGGGTGGCCACTAATCATATAGGTTAAAAACAATGTCGGAAATCTTCGATGTATGCAGAAAATTAGTTAGCCGCAGTTTTAGTTTTATTCAACTGGCGCCATCTGTTGCGCAATAGTTGGAAAATAACCGAACTGAAAATATCCTAGTTTTAAACCGAAAATTTTATAAATAAAAAGGTGTGTTGAAAGTATAATCGTCTTGAAAAATAATCCAGTTTTAAAAATTTCGTTTTTTACTGCTTTTTCTCCACGTTCCACATTGGTCGAACTGCATGATCTGGCGTCATTAAATTCAAATTTTGAAATTTTAAAATCGATAATTTTTTTGCACTTTATCGATAACTGATACCATAATGATGATATTGACGTTTTTACTTATGTTTTGCTATTAATATTCGCACAGCTGTGAGCTGTCAAACATATTATTTGTTGTCGCTTTTGTATTTAAAAATTTGGCGCCAAATTACTCAGTGTGTGATTTTTGTTGATATTGACACAAGTGATTAATTTTTTGGAAACTATATTTATTTTTTTTTAAGTAAAAGGTATTTATGTACTAAAAAATTAAGGTTTGTGGCCTGTGTTCCTCTAGTTTTTTTTAGAAATGGGTTGTGGTAGGTGACGTATGTGGTAGTATATTAGAAGTGGCCTATATTGTAGTTTCATGGAGTAAAACTTTCGGGATTCAATGGGATTCAGTCCAATTTCTATTTTAAGTATTAATTTTATTTGTTGTTATTGTAAAATGTCCAAAATGGGCTGCCCGTTCACGTGTTATTGCATTTTTTAGGCGCAATGAATGTCTCAAAACGCACACTTTTTCAAAGTTGGTATAACGAAAATGTACCCACAAACAAATTTTCTGCTGGCGAGGCCCATGTATTTGATAATATCATTCCCAAAAATAATTTTAGTCAGAATCAGTGCCGAGAAATAAAATAGAAACTGAGAAGCTTTATAAGTAGACTGGTAGAAAAGTGGAAGAACTCCAACAGGACTCCATCGAATTTTGAAGAACGCAATAAAGATTGGTTGGACAGTGAAATTTTATTGTTTGAGCTACCAACAACAAGTCATAATGCTGGACGACCTACAAAAGAATTCGCAGAATGCTCCCCTAAAAGCCAAATAAACAAATTTTAAAAACTTGTCAATGAAACCCCTTGTGAGGAGCTTGTAGTGGCCACCCGCGTTAGTTTACACAAAGCGGGGAAAAGAAGTGCATCTGAAGTGGTATCAATGGTACATTCTGACAAAGAAGTTGCTGCTAAGATTAAAAAAACTATGGTTTCAGAGGTTAGTAAACCTATTGAATATACGCCCGATGAAGCTTTGGGTCTATGATACATTGTTCTTAGCAAAACAAAAATGTTATTCTCTCGGAGTCGAAATTACTGATAGGTCTGCAGAAGTGCCTTTGCAGAGCTTGGCTGACCATACTGTAAGGAGGATAGTTGAATGGCAAAAGGAGTGTTTTATGAATATCAATGAAGATCCAATCACAGCTATATATAAATGGGGATGTGATGGCAGTAGTGGACATGATGCAGTAATACCCCTTAAATTAAACCTAAAAGATGTGGAAAGGGCAATTGCTAGTTTGAACCTCAAGAAGGTTTTGACAAAACAAGCAGCAAGATGATAATGGAACTTCCCCAGGTAGCAGTGAGAATAATTCTATTTATTTTTAATACCATTTTATGCCTTGAGCATTTTCACTGGGTATTTAGAGAAGGCATGAATCGAGTCACAGTCATAGTAGAATTAGCCTAAGACTAGTAGATTTCAGCAACATAATTCATAAGATAATTCATAAAATTAAAAACTATTGAATAAATTTTATATTAAATTGTACCGAAAAAGCAATAAGTGTATCAGAGGACCACTAATATGTCGATTGTACCAAAATTCTTAGAAAATTTAATTTTTCTTTCAGCAAAAGTTTTGGCAAGAAATAAAATCATTTTCTATCTGTACTTTTCCACATAAATTATGACACAACAAATTTGACCTTGAATATTTAATTTTTAACCTCCAGATGGCATGAGATGTTTTAATCAATTTAACATTCGCTGCACATGGCAACTCAGTCATGATGCACATTATCTATTTCCTTTTTCTTTTTTATTTTCCATCAAATCTCATATAATTTTTATTTCTTTGACATTTTTATCCACATGTCTCTCACACGCACTGCTGCTCTCTTCCAAATCTGTATTAGCCTCTCTATTTATTTGCATGGCTTTTTATTTGTTGACATTTGCAGCATTGGGTGAAGGTTCGTCATTGCCACCAACTACGTTCTATATCAACCATAAACCATGTGGATGGATGGATGTATGGTTTGTTAACTGCCAAGTCGCAAATTGTTTTCTGACATTGTCCATGGCATGGAGGTTGAAAACACAAAAATGCTTCTAAAAAATAAAACTTAATTGTTGAAAGGAAATCTTTAAAAATGTGTTCATGATATTAAATTACTTGAGCGGATTTTAAAATGTTGGTTGCATATAAAAAGCAGCTAAATGTAAAACTTTATTCTTTATAAAAAATGCATTAAATATTTTTGAATTGATGTGTTTTTAGCGTTCTTTAGTGCGGTCATAAGAAGTCAACGCTATAGAATATCGATAGTTGTTTTGATTCATACTTATATTAAAGACAGTGGTACGAAAGTGCTTAATTTAGTGAATCAAATATTATTTTCTTAAACCTTTAAATTCAAATATCGTATATATTTTTTGGGAATTATTTTAATACAATTATTTCGATATAATTTTTATAGGAAAATTTGGTCCAATTATAAAGTTAATCTGATATTCGAATATTCGAGCATTACTGATATCATTATATTTAATTTTAAGTACATTTTTTAATCTAATAGATTTAGTTTGAATGATTTTAATTATTGCTGTAGCAAATAATATTCTCTTTGCCGATTTTTTCAATCGATTAAAATTAAAACAACAATAACAGTGCTATACTTGTTACAGTGTTCCGAATCTTATATACCGTTCACCATAGTGATATAAATTAATGGTATTGTGTTTTTATATAAAAGTAATGTTTTTTTTTTTTGTTTTTGTTTTTGGTCAGCATTATTTTTTAATCTCAGTCTTAGATCTCGAAATCTAATGGAATAAGTTGTCAATATGATCATTTGATGACATGACATTTTTGTATAGGAACTTGGTCTTGTTTTAAAACGTATCAATACATGGTCTGTTTAAAAGAAAAGGGGATTTTTGAATTTTCGCGGACTGCGGACATTGTGGCTTTCGGCGAGTCCACTTTGGAGTTGCAACCACGTCAACAAGTGAAGAAATCATTGTAACAGTGTAAAAAATTGTTTTGGGAAGTCGTCGAATCACTATTAGGAAAGTTGGCATATAAATCGGCTCATGCCATGCAATATTCTGGAATGTTTTGGGCATGGCAGCGAAGTTTCTTTCAAAATTGCTAAATTTTGAGCAAAATCAACGGCATTAGTATCGCTCAGATGCTGCTGAATGACGTCAACGACGATTTAGCTTTGCTTAAAAGGGTCATATCTGGTGACGAAACGTGGGTATATGATTATGATGTCGAACCAAGGCCCAACCATCCCAACGGAAGCGGCCAGAAGTCAAAATTCAAAAATCGAAGAACACACATAAACGTGGTTCATTTTCAGTTGACAACAACAAACTATTAATCCAAATTGGTTGATAAGGCCAACATGTGACAAACACATGTGTACCAACATAACAAAGAAATTTCGATAATCGAATGTACGCGAAAATTTAAATTTTGTCCTTTTCTTTTAAAAAGACCTCATATATGCGGAGAACGTAAATAAAGAATAAAGTTTTACATTTAGCTGCTTTTTATAAGCAACCAACATTTTAAAATCCGCTCAAGTAATTTAATATCATGAACACATTTTTAAAGATTTCCTTTCAACAATTAAGTTTTATTTTTTAGAAGCATTTTTGTGTTTTCAACCTCCATGCCATGGACAATGTCAGAAGGAATTCATTAGAATTCCTTCTTATAGAACTTCCTTAAAGAAGTGATTGTGAACTTACCAAACAAAGGGATCCTAATCTCAGAAGCAACACAGCAGAGAAGTGGATTTATTTGGGGTACATTGGTGGCTTTGAATGCAAACTTCTACTTATAGTTCGATTCTAAAATCAATAAGGTGTTACAGAACCCTTTTTTATATAGTAAGTTTCAGAGCTTATAACGCTTGTTTTTTTTTTAACTATCTGCGAAGCTATTTGCTTGTCTACAGGATAGACCTGGAGTGTTTGGCGGGAATCGAACCCGCATCCCCCAGACTATCAAACTATCGAGGTCTGCCTCAGCTTCAATTCAAAATTTTAAAGTCCACGGTCGCGCACGTTGCTGCTTTATATTCGACAAGAAAGGAGGGATATTACCTCCAGAAAGATACAAAGGTTGCAACATCAACCATGAAAACAGTTTTGTGGAATTAAGATATGAATACATAGATTTAAGGATGCAATATATAATGTGGGGAAAAAATAAAAAATGTGCAAAATTGCGACGTAGAACAATATGTAGTAAATATTGATTACATTTTTATATTTTAATGACATTTAGGTATTTTATGTTGCTATTTTTCCTGCTTAGTTTTCTATAAACCTGTCAATATGCATTTGGTTCTAAAGAAAAAAGATCCACAAATCCACACACACACAAACACTATTGTATAAATAATTTCTAGTGTCTATCCCATGTCTGCCTTCCTGTTTCACCCAGGCTCCATTTTAGTTTTTTCTAAGGAATTTTTTCTTCTACAAGAGTAATTCTTAGTTAAAATTTATTGCTGGAAATTGAAATTCATTTTTTACTTCTTCAGTTGCTGAGGTGATGCATATTTTCGAAAAATATTAAGTAGTTGGATTGCTTCCTGATACATTCGCCAATTTTTCTTTCAAAGTTATTCACATTGTGTTCAATGTCATGGTGCTGCAGTTGTTGAACGAGCAGAGAAATGTGCAACCAGACAGAGTTATATTCAACGTGTTTTAACTTTTTTTTTATAAATTACTCAGTGTAGTCTCTAAGGGTTGTTCATATACGAGTGTTTCCTTTTTCACTCCGACATAAATTTATTCGTTATTTGTGAAAAAAACTGACTTTACAATGTCTGAAAAGAAGTTACAGTAAAAGTCAACTATTATACTTAACATTTATTGAAAAATAAAACTGTCGCTTTCCTAGACAAAATTTATTAACATTTTTTTGAGACTAAACTTCTAGATTTCTTACTTAAAATAGCCAAACAAGCTTAATTTCAATATATGAACTAACAAATCAACTTGAAAGGACTTCAAACAACACGACAGTCACTCGTTCTTACGAGGGAGTGTCAATGAGTTTTTAAAATAATATTCACTTTCTATTGCGTTGACTCTGTGCTTGTTTCGCAAAGTAGATCCTCGAAAGGTCCCCAAAAACAGTTTTTTGTTGCAGAAATCACTTTCTATCCGACTTCAATTAGCTAGTAATCTCGATAACGGTCGGATGCATTCTTGTTTTCTTTTCATAGTCTAGTGCGATTCATTATTTTTGGGCTAAATGGGAGAATTTTTTCTTGATTTCTTTACTTTACAATGATAAAAACATTCATGGCTAAGTAGTAGACAGTTCCATGCCATAGTCTAATCTGGAGATTTTACTGTCACCATTTCATTGACTGTTATTTCTATGTTTCATGACACGCTATACATATATTACCGAACATTTCTTCTGGGTGCATTATTTTCTTGCTCACTTCTAACACCTTGACGCCAATGCTACTGCGATATAGGAGGGCACCAGTCCCCGAGGTCTATAGCCCTACAGGGATTTCCCCATATCTCTGTGGCCGGTTATTGGTGAAACCCAATGGGGAGTAGCGTGGTGGCAGTGGTTTAAACTTAACTCGCTGGAAGCACGATTTAATGCGGTGGGATGTTGAATTCTTAATTGAGGCACCAATAGCGGGCCAGGAGTTTAGATAGTCTCCAACTCCTAAAAAAGAGGTATGAGCATGGTCTTGCCAGCCATATTCTGAAATTACTTCTTGTTGTGTCGCTATGCGCAATATGGTAGTTGGTAGGCGCATAGTTTTCACCAAGTGGTAAGACCACTGTCACTGATTTAATCTCTATCACATCATATCGGAGCAAATATTTGCCAGGGCGGCAAAGGAAAAGCTGTAAATAACCTGCTGAGTACAACTAAGTTTGCTCTGGATTGTGAACTAATGCGAAACCAATCTTGTCTATTACCCATTTTGTTTTTTTATAATTCAAAACCGTGTGTGCCTGATGATGATTCCTGTATTAACGGTCTTAACTGCATGCTCTGAAAAAGATTCATCATTCGTGGATATATGGCACAATTAAATTATTAAACATACATGCAAATACTGCTTCAATTCGGGTTTTCACATTAAAATATTTAGAAAAACGTAATTGAAAAAACTACCTTTTATTAATTAATTATTTATTTCCGTTCGAATTATTACAATTGTTTTTGGAAAATAATATAGGCCAAATAGCGGTTATGGTATGGTCAAATAACTAGCTTATCTTCTCTGTAACAATATATGGTTGCAATGAACAATTTACAGTTGTTTTAATGATTAATATGGTAACGATAAACAAGTTTTTGTTATTATTTGATCATGAAATTGTTACCACAGCAAAACAATTACACAATTGTTTTAGTATTTCATAACAATATTGTATTTATAACCATAATATATTATTAGTAAACAATTTATAGTAAGTTTGCTCTTATGTAACCAAAGTTATGTTAGTTTTTTAAAATTAGATTCTAATTTTACAGGTTTATTTAAAAAAATAATTTTTGAAATAAGTCATTTCTAATAACGAGTGCTTAAAAATAAAGAAATAAATAATTGTGTGTTTGATTATAAGGTATGTTTTTATAAATATAAAATCACCAACTTTTGCGCTTCAACCCAAGAATAATTTGGATCTTGTATGCCTATAAATGCAAAGCATTTGTCAAAAGTTCCTATATAGAGAAATACGAAAGCTACAGTTGCTGCGATACCTGGCTTATTGGCTTCTATCAATTATTTATTACCTACTCGTGACATAACCAACTTAGAATGTTGTTTTTATGTTATATGCTTTGAGACAGTTTTTTTGTTTAATTTCTCGATAAAGTTCTAAATTTGTCTAAACTTACTCTCACACAAAAATATTTACGTAAAGCTTGATGTACATTTTTCTCAAGCGTTTGTTTTCATAACATGCTTGGATTGATTATTCAAACAAGTTCATTCATTGTGTATTGTATCGCTCTTGTAAAAGCGTCTGGAATAAAAATTTCATTTCGTTATTGTTTCACACTTTAATGTTTGAAACTTAACTTGAAACGATAAACGTTTATTTATTTGGAAAAATTATGATTTAGTGGAACAGGATATTTATTAGTCGGAAACGTAAGTCATTGGCATAACTTTTTATGGCAAACAAGTAAAAATGAAAAGTTAGATTTTGTTAGTTACCATACCTACCATGATTTTGCCAATGAAACTAAATAACAGACGTATTTAGCTTTATTTCTTTATCATATGGTTGCACTCTATTTGGCCGTTTAGAAAAAACTATACTGGCCATTCACTTCGCTATTATATTCCTCATTAGCTCGATTGTAATTTTGTTATCGATTTTCATTACCATAAAATAAAAACACTGAAAAGAAAATTCCATAAACATGCAAAGACATTGGCTGCAGCATCTGAAAAAAAGTTTTTATTTCTTTTTACTTTTTATGACTTGGAAAAGAAATTAAAAGAAATAAAAGAAAATAAAAATGAACATCAATTATGAAAGAAAAGAAAAGAAAAGAAGAGAAAAAATCAACTGCAAAACACTTGCAAATAAAATGGCACGATATTTTCATATTAAAAATTAAAAAATGTCAAAAATTTATTAGATGCGGAACTGGAGAAACAAAATAGAAACCGGGAACAATGCCAACTAACTTTTATTTGCAGTAGTTTTCTTTTCCAATGATGCAGCAATCAAAAATGGATGCATAAAAAATATTGGTTCGTTGGCTGAGTATTTTGAATGATATATGCCTCTACATATAATAAAATAAAATATATTTTTTTTTTACAAATTTCTAACAAGCAAACAAACATTAGATAAAGAAAAGCTTCTTTTATTGCTTAAACAGCCCAAATGTAATTGTGAAAAAAATATAATTATATTGTTCCCACATATTGAAGCATAAATTATTTTGAAGAAAATTATAGTTTTTTCTAAGCTTAACCCTTTAGTAGCGTCAATTTTGTTACTCTGCAGCAAATTTATATGTTTAAATTAATTTTTTTTTAATTCAAACACTAAAATATTCAAAATAAACATGAATTACTAAAAAGTCAGTACCAAACACCTACTGCAAACAGTGTTGTCAAATTGGAGAGTTTATACCCAAATCGGGGGTTTTAATTTACTTATGGGGATAAAAAATTCGATTTGGGGATTGGGGATTTCTTTGAAGTTAGTTTTAATGTTTTAGGGATTTTTTGGGGAATTTTATTTTGATTTCGTTTACTTATTGGATGTTTTTAATTTTATTATTATTTCAATAATTCCTTTTCTGAATTTCATAATGTGGTAACAAAGACGTTATTTAAAACTTAAGTATGACTGGCAAAAGAAGATAAAAAATCGTAGCGAAATTAATAAATATAGGTGGTAAATATTAAAAGTAAAAATATTTAACAAGAGGGAAGCTTAAGGTAGTGATAGACTTCGTTCTCACCATCTGACGATTGATAATTGAATACAAGTTTTCTCGTATTCCTTTATCTGGGTTTGGTTGGTTAAATAGATGATGCTTACAACTAAACACTACCCTAAGTAGATTAGATACAAGAGTGCTGATGACGGACGAGGCTGTCTAGAAAATGTGCATTCCGCTCCTGCTGGTGTCTAAAAATTAAATTTTCCCAATTTTTCTTTAATATTAACACCTAATTTGTAATTTAATTAAGTCTTTAGAGAAAATAAAAACGAACTTAAGCTTGACTATACATTTTATAGTATGTAATACATAAACAGTTCGACTAATAATAATTAAAATTTTCAAAAAAAAAAAATTTAAATTAATTCAAGCAATATAACTTGATTTATTGCAGAAAGAACTGCAGGCTTTCATCTAGTTTAGCGAAGCTAAAAATAAATAAAAAAGAGGTGGTCGCCCTTATATTCCAAGGTATCGGCCTCTGAAGTATTCACCAGCAGTAAATAACAATGTTTTAAGAAACATTTATAAGTCACACGCAAAGAAATAATATGGTTGAGGTAACCATAATCTAAGAGCAACATGTTATGGTTGAATTATATGGTTATATATAAAAATAATATTGTTCTCGTTGGAACATATTATTGTCTTACATATAAAAAACATTGTAAAATACAACCATAGTTATGTTTAGAATATAAACATACTATAATATAATTTGAAACATGTAAATGGTTATATATAACAAATAACAACAAACAAATATACGAAACAAAAAACAAATATACGAATATTTCCATTTAGACTTACATACATATTTTTATATTTTCTGCTTACCTTTTTATGTGTTTGATATTATTAATTTAAAACTATCATTTATAATAAAAAACAAATTTATTTGTTGACAACAAATATGTATTGCTTACACACATTTTTCTGAACTGAAAAAATGTCAACACCAAAATATGTATTTTTAAAACCAAACATTATTCGTTTATTTTTAGACAAACTTAACATACTATGTTTAATAATAATATATTATGGTTACAATTTTTAAATATTAAAAATAATTTGGTTGTGGTTTGAATTTTAATATGTTTCAAATCAACCAGTTGCTTTTTTGGTGCGTATAACCATTGAATGATTAACTGTTAACAAAAAACTTGTTTATCGTGACCAAAGTATTGTTTTAAATAACTATAATTTGTTCACAGCAAGCATCTATTGTTACAGAGAACATAGTGTAGTTGCTGTGACCATACAATAACCATGTTTTTTCTTTGCGTGCACAATTAAGAAAAATGCCAATAAAAACGTCAAAGCAATTTAGGCGTATTTTGGGAAAAAGTTTATAAATATCTAGACCTGGCAAAGTTTATTTGCATACCATAAATATTTTTTTTCGGCAAAGGAACTAACAAAATATACATATAATAAAGTAGTAACTCATTTCCGTCTGTCTGTCTGTCTGCTTTTAATTTACGTTCGCATCACTTAAAAACTACTGGATGGATTTTAACAACATTTTGTGAGGAAGTACCTAAGTATCCTGATCCCAATATAGGATACTTTTTCCGCAAAAATATCTTATTTCCAAGAGAAAGTGGAGAAAAAAGAGTGAACGTACGCATTGCGGTATAAAAGTACTGCTTATAACGGATATTTAAACACAGATGGCGCTGACAAAATATAAATTACATACTGTCACATTGCCAATTGAATAAAATTTGTATTTGTTTTAAGTCGCTTTTTTTTAATAAATATCTTTTCTTTTCTTTAGTCAAACGTATGTTTTGGAAAAGCATCTTATAAAGGGTGGTTAAATTGGTAAGGGCCGATGTTGATTTTGAATAAAACACAAATTATTTAGGAAATTATTGTCATTTCTTTTTATTTTGCTAATATTGGATTGGATCAATTATGTGTGGAACAAAATATCGGCAAAAAAAAAAAAATCGGTGCTCAAAATTTTCGATGACGCTGAGACATAATTGAAACGTTAACGTGCCAAGTTATCTCATCCTTTAGCTCTTGAATTGTTGCTGGCTTATCGACGTACACCTTTTCTTTCCAATAACGCCAAAGAAAGAAGTTTAACGGTGTCAAATCATAAGATCTTAGCGGCCAATTGACATCGCAACCACGTGAGAGTAAATGAGTAAAACGGCCATTGAATTTGTCGCGCAAAAGAGCCATTGTTTCGTTAGCTGTGTGGGAAGTGGCACAGTCCTGTTGAAACGACATGTCGTCCCCATCCATATCTTCTAATTCGGGCAATAAAAAAGTCATAATCCTCTCACGATAGCGAACACCATTCACAGTAACTGCCTGACCGGCCTCATTTTGGAAAATGAGCCCATAAACCGCACCAAACACTCACTTGTTGTGGGTGCATTGGTTTTTCGACAGTCAGTCTTGGATTATCATTCGCCCAAATGAGTCAATTCTGCTTATTAAAGAATCCACTGAAGTAAAATTGTGCCTCATCACTGAAGATGATTTTCTTTGAAAATTGATCATCCAAAAGTCCCATTTCTTGCCATTATTCTGACCATTGCTCTATTGTGTATCTTTCCATGGTTCAAATTGAGTTAGAGAGAAATTGAAAAATGTCAAATTAAATACAGAAAAAAACATGACGTTTAGGTGTGGTTCACATTCAACATTGGACCTTAAAATTTAACCACCAGATATCTACCAAAAACAAGTTTTTATGATTTGGAAAAATAGCTTAAGGTGTGACCATTTATTATTCCAGTTAAGTCCAGGCATACTCTATCGTATTGAGACCCTTGACTTTGGTAGATTCAAGGTAATTCAAGGAATCAAGGACAATTACTCTAAAACAGCCTTGTATAAAATTTTTGATTTGTTCTATTTTAATGTTGATCTGATTGGGTACAATTTTATCATTAGGGCGGTACAATTTAAACATTGCCAGATCCCAACACAGTATTGTACCTACGAAAAGGATCATCGATGCATCATAAATGTAAATTTACCATTAAATTATTTTCGATAATTATTTCTGACACCTGTTTAATCCTCATCTACCTCCCTTAAAGGGTTAAATCAATCAAACAACAATATTAACTTGAACAAATAGCACATAATAAAGAAGAATTCCATCCTAGAAAACAATTCAATAGAACAATGTAAAACTTATCTTTGTGTACGAGTCTTGCAATTTCTCTATTTTTCCAACACATCAAACATCATCAACTTCACAGATGAAGATGCCGAAGATGATGATGTTTAAATATTAAAATTCGCATAGTTACGAGTACACACACACATGTTGTGTTGTTTTGCTGCACTTACATGCTAATGGCTTCAGATATAGTGGAAGAGGAAGCTATTTTGTCTGCACTTTTTTTTTTGTTCGCTTCTTTTGCCTCATATCCATAAAATAGCATGTGTTTCCAAACATTGAATATGAAAAGATGGAAATATCTGTAAACAAAGACTGTGAAGTTTTCATGCTGATAAATATTTGTACATACAAACAAAATACATACGAATACACAAGTACATGTTTAACAATAGTTTGTTTTTTGTTTGTTGTTCATTTAAGTTTTTCTTTCATTCCTGCTTCATCATCATTGCATTGCATTGAACCAGTAGAGAATATGTAAAACCTGAATGGGTTTAAAGTTGTTGTTTTTGATTTGACGAGGAGTGAGGAGGGAAAATAAGTCTGTGGTTTGGAGAAAAAGGATATTTCACGGTGAAGAATAATTCATTCCCAACAAAAAATTATTGGGTTTTGGTAAACAGTAAAATAAATCTCATGTCTTTCAAAAGCGGTTCTCATAAGCGCATTCGAGAATGCTATAATTGTAAGACAGTAATAACAATCTGTATCCTCTCTCGCTTACGAGGATAATGCTATGTAAGCGAATAAGTTTTCTTTATAAAATTTAGTGAAACAAAGAGACCTCCCTCCTCTCTCTCTTACGCGGATGCAGATATGTAAGCGAATAAGTTTTTATAAAGAACTAGCTGTACCCGACACGTCGTGGGCTTCCTGACAATATTTTGCTTGGGTTTGCTTTGAAAGTATTCCACACCAATTGAAAGACTCTTACTTTTATACTGCTTTAGTATTGGTTTATGTATTTTATTTATATAAATGTACCCTCCCTCTATAAAATTCTAAAATTTATAAAAAATTCTAAAATTTATAAAAAATTCTAAAATTCTAAAAATTATTGTAAACCCCTGTAAGTGATGTTTAAAATATTTTAATAACAATGTAATTCCACAAAGTAAAAATACAACTTTTAATCAACTGTATTCCACTTTCAAAAATAAAAAGGTGTGAGGTGAATATGTAACCGTGTTGAAAAAACCGTGTTGAAAATATCCCAGTTTTAAACCAGAAATTGCCTTTTCAGTGCTTTTTCTCCACTTTCTCTTGGAAATAAGTTATTTTTGTGGAAAAAAAGTATCCTATATTGGGATCAGCATACTAAGGTTTCTCCTCACAAAATTTTGTTAACATCCATCCAGTAGTTTTTACGTAATGCGAACACAAACAATGAAGGACAGACAGACGAAAATGAGTTACAATTTTATTATATATATAGATATAGATTTGGTAAAGCAAAGAGACCTACCAAGTGGGACATCTCAAACAAAAATCATGCCTTCCTGAAGCACGTTGGAAGGGAGAGTCTATTTCTCTCTCCCTTACAAATCTGTTTCCAAGTAAGACTTTTTTGGATAAAATATTTATTTTTCTGTCCTTTAAGCTCAATGCATTTTGTTTCTTATATTTTTACTTATAAGGTTTCTCAAAGCTCTTCCAATAGGCGTTTGTTTCTATAATAACCCCGACAGTTGACCCAAATCTCTTACCGCCCTGCCATTTCGTTAAGTTGGGAAAGAGAAAATAGTCTTAAAGGGCTATATCTGAAGAGCCTGATGGATGGGGTAGTAGTTCGCAGCCTAATTTATTAATTTTCCCCATAGTGACTACATACGTGTCCGCGCGGATAGCTTTTGAAATCCAAATATTCTTGCAAAATGTGGTTTAATGTGCCGCCTCACGTTATTTTATTCTGCGATCGTTCAATATCATTCCATGTATATAAACAACTATTTTTGCTTTGACCATTTCTTTTGGGCTTCCTGTTCTGGTACGTCCACTAAAGATAGAGTCCCCATAGTATTTATCAAGGCTTTCTTTCACTTCTAAGATAACCTAAGATAACCTCTAAATTCGTAACAATTTATTGGCATTTTTGCAAAACCTGTTACATTTAAAAATGTAAAATCAGAAATTACTTTTTTCCAATCTAAGCGCCTTTAATATCAAGTGCAAAGTAATAAACATTTTGTTGTATTGTACTGAAAACAGCATAAACAGGAAAACGCGCTAAAAAATAACCAATGTCTGCTTTCCTCTTTTTTTCTGTTTTTAAAAAATTTTGAGGCAAAAAAAAGCAGCTTCATAATCATCATGTACAGCAGCTGTCTTGATCTTAAGAGTTAGGAAATGTTGCTAAGGGAGGAAGACTGGCGATAAAGACAACGACATCAGACCATGTAATATGAGCAACATTATAAATCACCATAGACAACATTCGTTATAATAGTTATAGCCGTGGCAGAGACAGCCGCAGTGGAAAAGGCAACAGCAGCCAGTATCATTGTTGAATAACTCACAAATAGTTACTTCTGCTCTGACAGAAAAATTTAAATGAAGATGCGACATACATACAAACATATATGCACAGAAAAGTATTTAAATGTTTCTAAACAAACCTAAAACACAGGCATTCAACTTACACACCCGCCAATACTGCTCTGCTTCGACAGTATTGTTGAGGCGAAAACTACAGTGACTTCTTTTAAACTGAGAAAATATTTCAAAATATAAAATGAAAATGAAAGAAAAACTTATTAATTAATACCTTGTTGGAAGCAGATGATAATTATTGATATTAATTGGCTTCAGTTTAACTTTTCGTTATTTCGACCTTAAGCGAAAGGCAGCCAAGAAAAAGTAATAAAAGAAAAGTTTATTTAAAAAAAAAAAAAAAAAATTTACTTTGCTTTCTATAGCTTTTAAACATTGTTAAACATTTATATTAAAATGTTTATTATATCTTTTCTACAATCATCAAATCTGTGGCAAGAAGGAATAAGTGCTTAATGCGACTTAAGCAAAATTTAATTTATTTTGTAATCTCCGTGCTCCAAATTAGCCATGTGCAAAGCTTCAATTATTTTGTACCATTTTTCTTTTTTTTTAATGTCTAATCGCATATTGAAAAAAGCTTAAAAAACTATAAGCTATTTTTCGAAATCATAAAAAGTTCTTTTGCAACTTATTAATTGTAACGTCTGCGTACTTTTGGTAGATATAATATGATTTTCAACAACATACGTTTGACTCCCATATGTAGAGTTTAAAGATAAGCTATTAATCTATAATCACAGCGATTAATTCGAAAAACTATGGATCATTTTTGCAAAACGATTTCTTTTAACGATTTTCGAAACACCGTTTGTAGTGGTCCGCTTCCTTAATGGTTAAATTTTCGACAGCCTTACGTCCTCAATGATTATAGGCAACCGATTAGGAATTTGGCGTAACCTCACTTTCTTTGAGTCACATGCTAGCAGCAGCCTTTACTCTTGACATTATTGATTTCTTCTTTTTCATCACAGAGTCTCTAGATGCTCAAATGCTAGCATTTGTCTAAGGCATTCACATTTAACATGGTGCTACCCAGGGTAATAAGCCTTAAATTCTAAACATTCACACACAATGTGTAGCTCTTCCAGGCACAGTCTGCAAGTATCATCGTCTTCGATTTTCATCTTCAGATGATAATTGATATCACGAAGATATTCAGCTTCAAGAAGTTCTATTATATCTAACCACCTTCCTGCTAAGGTTGCTCTTTGAACACCATATTTTGATTTTGAGAAGTTCACCGAATGCTCGCTCGCATTATGCCATCAGCCAGCGCTATTCTGGGTGCTGGTCCACAGAAATTCACAGCAGATTCCCTTTTTGTTAGTAGGTTTGCTGAATCACTCCCAGCTCTGCCTATGTGTTCTTTAATCCACATCAACATTACCTTATTCACTGAGGCACATCTGTTAAGTTTTAAATCACATTCCAGATGCCATATTCTGTAATTCTCGTAGCTAAATCTATCGCTAACGTTCTAAAAATGCACAAACAAATTATGAGTGAACCATGAACCCTACTTTCCAGCAGATGATTTAACTCATGCAGCAACCCAAGTAATTTAGCCTGGTAAACGGTGCCGAACTCTTCAAACGCAGTCAACTTTGAGCGGTATAGAGACATGATTACTAACATTTTTCCGCCTCAGTGAGAAGTCATTAGTATTGAAGGAATACTGCCACATGTCACACAAGGTAAAAACACTCAATTACTGAGAACGAATTTGGCGAACGAATAATTTTAGGAAATAGACCTGTCAACTGGCCTCCTCGTTTCTGTGATTTGACGTCATTGGATTATTTTATCTGGGGATATGTAAAGTCCCAAATAAACCTGAAACGATCGAGCGCTTGTAAGGGAATATTCCAAATACAGACTGATTTACTGCGTAGAGTGTGTAAAACTTGGACTCCCTGATTACGATATGTATGCGGTACACGTGTCTGCCAAATACCTAGTGATGAAAAGGAAATTATGCTTTACTTCAAAATTCAAGGAACTATTAAATTGCACTCGTGATTTTATTATGCTTATATTTAAAAAATTTTTTTGCTTTATTGCTTTTGGCAGCATCGTGGTTACCATCAAGCAGCTGTCTCTTGCCATGTCTCCCAAGTTTTTAGAAGTCAACCATTGTAAAACCTGAGTTTCCTCTACTTCAGGCTCCTAAAAGGCATTCGCAGATGCATTTACTCGAGCGTCTTTGTAGTTTTTTATTCCCTGCAAATAAGAGGATCTCAAGGCGCCCTCAAAATAGGTGTTTGTTTTATTGATGATTTCTTCGTTTGATCCAAATACCTTTCCCAACTATTACCAACTATTTGTTTATATTTGGAAATAGGAAGCAGGATTAAGAGGCTAAATTTGGATAGACCACAATGACTACGTAATTGCTTTTCCGTAGATTGTCTAGATGGCGGATGCCTTTTATATCGAAATATTGAAAAAAGCTAAATATGAATTGACCACTCGGTTTAGATGCGTACAGCCTCAGTCACCCCATGC
The DNA here is from genome assembly GCA_949628195.1 of Phasia obesa. Classification (NCBI taxonomy): domain Eukaryota; kingdom Metazoa; phylum Arthropoda; class Insecta; order Diptera; family Tachinidae; genus Phasia; species Phasia obesa. The sequence goes on along the minus strand of OX451216.1, from coordinate 68,720,199 downwards.
TCCCCATTCACTTTTATTCTCCTATCGTCCAATTAGCTTGAAATTCACGGATTTTCTATTTTCGCTTAAAGAGTGCCTGCTTTTAATAGCTGTCAAAAACAAACTAATACACACAGCAGTAAAAGATAAGAGTTAACGGAATTAATTTTGCGTTCAAAAACGAAACACCACAGAAATCAAAGTGACAGGTGAACTTGCGAAAAGGGGATCCTGTGTGACTTCAGGAGGAACGGAAGACGGGCTCGCGCTTGAAAATGGTAGGGTGGGAGCTAATGATTGGAAGAAGCCCTTTGGAAAAAAGCAAAATATGCACTTAGATTTGGAGTAACCTAAGCCAACTGTATAACTGCATTAATGATGTGTGTGAAGTTAGCTCCGTCAGTTAGCTTCGTTTTTAACAACCCTGTGTCTTTTGTACAAATGAGTTACATTTGTACAAAAGATGGTAAAATACACAAAAATGAATTATTTTAAACATTTTTATACAAAAAGTAATTAAAAGCAGCTATTTTATTAACATTTTATTGATAATTAATAATAAAGGCTTGGAAAAAAGTGAAAATATGTATTTTCCCATATGGACTTTTATTAAATATCAAAAAAATGGCCAAAATCGGAAAGGTGCGGCTTAGCGGACTATAGGGGTTAAAAGCTATGACATTACAGATTTCAGAACTGTATTGGTTATATTCAGAATTTGTATAGGTTTTAGTAATAGAATATATTTCTGAATATAACCAATACAGTTCTGAAATCTGTCTGAAAAATGCAGAAAAAACAGCGCTTATTGAGTTTGAATGTCTAGCACTGGTTGGCATTAGACTGAGGGTCATAAACAGACACATATTGAATGAAATACAGTGCGAAAAACAATCAACTATCACTGAGGTCAGAGTAATCGCTTGGCGATAACGCGGAACTAAGTGATGATTAATAAAGATGGTAAAATAGAGAACCAAAGCAGTAACATTCTGATGGTTCAGTAAACTCTCTAGGCAATTATTAATTAGGCTCTGCGCATTATCGAGGATAGGATTGAAAGAGTAGTAATTAGTTTTTCCCCAAATGCAGTTCATGTGATTATGTATCATTCTATTTTCTTTAACTTTACAAGGTGTTTAACCACATGGAATTAGAAAAATTTTGGCTATATATGTTTGGTTGGGTGTATCGCTTTTTTATTATTTTGTTCCAAATATTTTTCAAAACCACTGCCAACACTGCAAAATAAAAAAAAAATAAAATTGAAAACCTAAGACCGTATGGCAGCAATTTACCCAAAGCGTAGGTGTGTCTGTGTTATTTAGCCATAAAACATGTTACTGGCTGAGAATTGGGCCACCCTAGACTATAATTAATGGCAACGAAAAAGTGGCTTAAAGAAATTCCTTAATTTGAGAGTTTTCTGTGCAATAAACTGTAAAAACTAAAAAAAAAAGAGTTAAGTGTAGTTTTTTTTTTGTAATAATTTTGTGTTCTCGCCACCACCTACTACCAACATCTGACTATCAACAATAACAACTTTACATCTTTAAGTCAAATGGGGTCATAAAACACAAGTGTTTTTCTAAACAGATCTTAGCAACAAGCAACAACAAAATATATCTCCAGCCTTTATTTCATAAAATTGCCTTAAGGTTTGCAAGCGCACTGCTATAAATATAAACACTTGCATCATTTAAAAAAAAGAAAAAAAAAAACAACTAAGAAACAATGTACAGTGATATTAAGTATGTAGCATGAATAGAACTCGTAGACAATGCTGCAAAGTTAAGTATAAAGAAACCCTCTCAGCTGTGAAACCAGTCCAAGTAACTCAAGAATGTTGCTTGCTATGACTGGTATGGCCACTGCCACCGACATAGCTACTGCAATTGTTGTATGTTGTTGGTTAGTTGCAAGTTTTTCTATCTACTAATCTATACAGCTATTTACTCTATATGTAACAACTACAACTACAAATAAGGCAAATACTAAATCGGCATTTTGACTATCAAACGCGGCCTGTGAGCACGGCCTGATGGCATGTCATCAAACTTGTGTAAACGTCCAATATTCGTGTTTGACAGCCGCGCTGGATGAAAATAAAAAATGTTTGATATTTTGTGTTTGCCATCAGGCCATCAAACGCATGTTTGTCAAACACAGTGTAAATTTCATTTGTTATTTTGTAAGCGAGCAGTAAAGATGTCGTCAGGTGCCGTTATTTCCAATTCTTTCAATAATTTTGTGTGGGATCGTCTTTGTCTTTTAGCAAAGTATTTTAGTTCTAATTAGTTTCTTTCTTTTTTTCTGGTTGTCGTCTTGCAACAATTCATCAATTACCAAAGCAGCAACTAATTTACGCGGCATCTTTAAAAAGAACCTTACTGCTCAGTGTCTTTTGTATAATGATGTTTGACAAACTTCGCCTGCCAAATGCTAAACTCTCTCTCTCTTTCTCATCAGGCCATACTCACAGGCCGCGTTTGACCGTCTAAATGCCGCTTAACAATAACTAAAGCAAAAATTGCAGTTTCTTTATCTAGAGGATTAAATATTTTTGTCTGTGTTTTTTCATTCATTCATTCATTTGGTTTAACTGCTGCGTTTTGAGTTTCCTGCGTCTCTTGCCACTGGTATTTGCAACAAAAAATACAACAAACAAATAACAAAAGTACATACATATATTACACGACAAGTTTACTCGTGCGCAAGCAAGGATAAGCATGCATACCATTTGTATGTCTGTGTGTCTAAAATGGTGCTTAACTTTTATGCTTTTTTTTGCCTTTTTTCTAACTGAACTGCACAATACTTGTTTGTTCCTTCTGCCTGGTTTTTCTCTCCTCGAACTTTAGAAAGTACAAACTAGTATTCCGTTGACGAAGAAAAAACAACAACTACACAAAGTATTGATTAACTGCATTTTTGTGTACTGTAATAAAAAATTAATCCAATAAATTTTCATCTGTCTGGTAATTTTTAAGTAAATAAATTTAGTCACAAAATGTCTGCAGTATTAAGGCGTATAAAGAGTTTGTGACTCTTAATTTCGGTGATAAATTTTTGGAAGTGTTTTTTTAAGGAACACAAACTAGACATTTGCTGATTGACAAGTCAAATAATTTAATTGTGTAGTTTTACTACATAAACAAGATTCTTTGGAAAACATATCGCTCCTTTATTGCAACGTAGTCATATCTCGAAAAATCAAAAATTTGAAGTTACTTAAGCGAAATAACTCCTTGATACATTTTTTATATGTAAAAAAAAATGTTTGCCTTATATCTCAATCTGAACCGATATTACAGCGAAAAATGTCAGTATGACCTTTCATATATTAACATACACTTTTAAAACTTAAATTGCGTTTTGCTAAGTTTGATTTTTTTTGAGATATGACTACGTTGCAATAAAGGAGCGATATGTAGTAATTAAAAACTGAATAAAGGTCTTTGAAGAAAGAAACTACTGCTCTGCGCTTTTTATCGACTTTTCTCAATGAGCCATGGTATGAAGGCTTTACATTTAAGTTCAATCTGTACTTGCCCAACAACTTTTAAAAACTATTAAAATGTTTTTTTTACCAATCTAGCCAGACATTAGGCCAAAAATTAAATTTAAGAAATGTACAAATTTAAGTACGAAGATCGACAGACAACAAAATTCGTATAGAAATTAGAGAATTTTCAAGGCTTTTGTTTGAGATTTGTCGTTTTGGGACACTGTTAAATTCAGAAAAGTTGAGTGAATCGCATATGTTTTTATTGCCTTTTTACGATATTGAGAGGTATACGATATATTTTTTGTGGCTAAACGAATAAAAAAGACTTTGTATTGAATTTTCGCTGTAAAAGGCTATATTAACAGTTACTTATATTAATTTTTAGAAAAATTTTATCTGAAAATTATATTATAAAAAATGTTGCTGAAGAGGTTTTTTGAGAGTTAGGGCAATCGCGATCCTAAAAATGTTATATATGACTCAAAAATTTCTCTACTTTTAGACTAATTTTCTGCCTGCCTGTCTTATTGTGCTCGCATCTCGTAAAAACAACTGGATGAATTTTAATAAAATTTTATGGAGACTTACCTTAGTATCGTGATTCATATAGGATATTTTTTTCCCCTTCAAAATATCGCATAACTAAGAAAGAAAGAGAAAAAGTAGCGAAAGTACGCAATTTAACCGATTCAATGGTTCTGCAAACCTAGCAGCAACCTTTATTTCGGGCAGAGCGAAATTTAAAACACTATTTAAAGTACTCTACAATAATTTTAGAATTTTATACATATAAAGCCTATGTTCCTGAGTAATTGCCCAGGGATGGGTACCTTTATATAAATTAAATACATAAACCATAACTGAAGTACTATTAAAGTCTAAAAGTCGATTACTTTCAAAGCAAAATAAGGGCGCTGACGAAGTGGCGGACACAGCTAATTACGAAGGAATTAATTATTTTCAGATAATTTAAATACAATAAATTAATAAATTACAAAAATGTCTTGTTAATATTCTTGGGTGGTAGGGATTGGTCAGACACCTTCTCTTCGACATAAAAGCATAAAATTGAATATTTTTTTGAAAATTAGCAAAAAATAAAAGTTTTAAAGAAAAAAGTTTTAAAGAAAAATTGGACGTTTCGGGGGGTGGGATTGGAGGGATACCTTCCTCTGCCCATAAAAACTAAAAAAATTTAATTTTATGCTATTAAGGCGTATGTAACCAATTTCTTTAATAATTACATTATTTTTGCAAATAATATTTCAATTACCGCCCACAAAAGGGGGCGTGGCGCAAAAATTTCATTTTAGATTCTTCTGAGTCCAAGTTTAGGCTTTTGAACATCGCATACCTTAAAAATAGCATTTGCTGAACAAAAGTATGGGAAAAAAATTTTAATTTTTCGGAGGTAGGATTAGTTTTTCTTAGGGGAACTTTTTTCTCCTACGTCCGATTTTTCTTTTTTTTATAGCTTTAAGAGCCTATGGCCATAAGAGATTTTTCTGCCATGATTCATTTATCTAGGGGTACTCACTAAATTTTTAGAGCCAATATAAGCTAAAAAAAGTAATGTCCGGCTAGATTGCCAAAATACCGCTCTGTCCGTAGTTACCTTGCGACATATTTAATGCTTTGAATATGCCAACACGCAGCCTGGTATTCACATCGATTTTTGGGGATGACACAGCTTTTTTAAGAATTCATGACAGTTCCATCACGATATTGTCTTTTTAATATCGTGATTGTACTTGGGAACTAAATTTAGAAAAATTGTTAAAGAAATGATGAATAAAGGTGAATGAATAAAAATGTGCTCACAAAAAATTCATACTGTGTAGCGACTCATGTATCGATATTCTCATAAATAACCTAATGATACCACAATTTTTAGAAGTCAGATACCTCGATATACATACATCACACACGAATATTGTGTGAAAAAGCCATATATAATCAAAGTTAACAGAAGTGACGTTAAAAGTCCAAATAAAATGACTTATTGGTGGAAACTACACCTGCAGCTTAGAATGCACACTTTTACCGTACTATTTGATTCTCAAAACAATATGGTACTAAGGCATTCATTTATGGGGCACTGCCTAAGTTACCGTAGATCTAAACATGCCACTAGTTAAATCAGAAATGGCAAAACAGGCAATAATCTCCCCGCGGGAAATTGGTCACAATTGTTCCAATCGTATTCATTCCATGAATTGTCAAATTAGAACATGATGTTATTGCATGAGACTGACTGATGAGTAAAGGAAACAAGTTCTGACAAAGTATTGAGTAATGGGTAACGGGTATCGAGTGTATGAATACTTTTTTAGAACTCAATACACAAAAGTAGTTAATAGAATTACTTTCAAATAAAATAGAATAGTTGACGACTACGACGATAAATATCCGTTGCTATTATAAAAACGTAAGTATTGAGTACTCTTGAGTAACCAATTGAACAGTATTGAGTAGTATCGAGTAATTGAAAGTAGTAGAAGTTGCCATTACTAGAGGACACATTACGTATCAGCCTTACAAGTGTTAAAAAGTAGTTAATTTAACTAGAGTTCGGATAGTATTATAATAACTGCCACTGAACAAGCACGTTAAGGTTAAGTATGACATTCAAGGCGAATTCATAACAGGTAAACTCGAGAGCTCAGCTGACTATATTTTGTCTCCATCTTCCAGTGTCAAAATGTACTAACATTTTTTTTAACAGCCTAAAATGATTTATACAAAAACAAAATACACGTATTTTTATTACAGAGTTGTACTCTTTTTTCGCCGCGAGGCTACCTTGTTTATTGTGCCATGTATGACACCTATCACAGAGTGACGTGAGAAGTGGCAGGTCCCTGTTAGAACTCAAAATGGTCTTATTGGCGTCTACAATTTCCCTTTTACAAAAATAAAAAGTGTTGCCAAGTCATTTAAATCGGTAAAGTAGCGTGTATTGCGTTTTTTCTCTATTTATCTGTTTTCATTTTTATGGGAAAAAGGTATCCTATATTTGAGGTACTAAAATCAATCCACTAGTTTTTATGAGGCCATCCGTCTGCCTTGACAGACAGACAGACAGACAGAAAAAAATTCCAAAAATTTATGTTTTGCATTCAACATATTCTATCTGGTCCAAATATTCTATACTCTATATGGACCAGCAACATAAAAAAAAACATTTCATGTACAGTCACTGCCATGTTATTATATGTAGAGATTTAAGCGAAAGATCAAGTTTAATTAGAATCAAAAATTAATTAATTCATTCTTATATTTTCCTCAAAGCGAGAATTATATTAAAAAATACAATAAAAACATCATTAAGTTTTCAATGAGTTGTAGTCAGTGTAAAATAAAACAAATCACAATCAATGTGAATTATTAAACGATTAATTAAATTAAACAGCACAAAATCAATTCGAAACTAAAACAAAAACAACATTTCATGAAATTGTTGTTTCCACTGCACTATTGACTTTCTTACGTACTACAACTACTGCTCTACAACATTATCTTCTAATTGCTGAACAGCAATTAATTGTACGATAAAATGAAAAAAAAGAGAAGCCAAATGAAATGAATCGAACCTGAAAGCAAAAGATTTTGAAAATGTGCTATTGTGGGCAAATCGACAACGAAATACGCTATAGCAGATGCGATTTACAACTAAGAACCAAGTTCAGGAACATGTTCGCTTAGTAAACAACGGGTGTTCTAAAAGTAAACTTTGTAATGTGAATGTGCATTTATTCTAGCAAACGTCCTCAAATTTCAAGAAGCTCCACAAAAAAATCAGGATTCATAAATATTCTTACGAAAGAAGAATTTATTCTTTAAAATCTCTAAAAAGAAATAGGCAACAATTGTGTACGTAACAACAACATTAATGTTCTATTTTCTTACAATAATGACTGAAAGACACAAGCAACGAGGAACATCACCAAGCATGTATTAGAGCTTGCATATATTCATAAAAAATAATTCTTGCAAAAAAAAAAACCGACTTCAAAACAGATACAGTGGTGTTCCATAAAATAGAGCCAGTCTCACTTTCTTCATTTTGCTGTCCTTAATTCACTTGAAGAAACTTTGTGGTGTGACGAATCAAAACTAAATTTATTTAACTCTGACAAGCAGCCACTGTGTGCGAAGGCCACCTCAATACAACATAAAGACCATTAAACGCGATGGCGGAAATATTATGGTGTTGGGACGTTTTTCATATATTGGAACTGTGCCTATCGTACGGGTGGAAGAAAGAATGGATGCTATTTTTTACACAAATCTGCTCACCACCGGGGGTTCCAATTGTCACTGCAGGAATATGGCAAATGCTTTGACGCGGTTCACTCGGGGAAAATAGGGGCACCAGACGCTAGGGTTCCTAGAGCATAAATCTGGAAGGAAAGGTCTGTTGTTTTATAACACGGGTCCTCTTCGAGGCCCGACCAGTGCCCAAAGGACTGGTACCACGGGAATCGGTGGCCCCACAGAGATCCTATCCTCTCTGTGACCGGTTATATAATCAAATAATTTTAAACTTATTGCTATAATTGCCATAGTAATATACGTTCTGTATATATTTAAATGTCTATCCATAACGGTTCAGAAGATAAAGCCATATACGACAAATTACGTGAGATATGAGGACACCCATTATTTTTTTACACTTATTATTACTGACAGTAATAAAAAGTAACGGTTCCAAAGAGACAGGGCCATATAAATAATAACACCTATTGGGGTACCCCTTTAATGTATAATTTTAAATTAAACACTTATTATAAAGGATAGATTGTTTGTAAATTTAAAATGTCGGTTCAAACACCTTGAGACACCCTTTAATTTATAATTTTAAATATTTATACATGTTATTATACCGGACATAGTAGTGGAGATTCTATTTAATTTTAAAGTGTTTGTCTATAACGGTTCAAAAGATCGGGCCAGATAGGTCCATTATGGTTCCACCCTTTAGTTACCAAAATTAAATTTTATACTTGATGTTATAGCGGTCTTAGATATACAGGTTCTCTGCAAATTTCAACCGTCTCTGTTAGGGTTCAAAAGTTTTGCCATATACATCAACTATTGGGACACCCTTTAAGTTCTAATTATAAATATTGGATATTCTGTCCATATTTATTTCTGTTATTGGAGCTGTAGTGATACTCAGTTTTTTACTTACGGTTCATAGTTCATAGGGACACCCTTTAATTTTTTAAATTCTGAACTTCTTTTAAAATGGGAACAATGTGTAATATTGCATATCCTTTCAAATAAAGAAAAAAATTTTAAAATCGGTTCAGAAATAAATATAATACATGCCCTTTTTTCAGCAGAAATGTACACTAGGGTGGAACGAAAAAATATTTTGTTTTCAATTTCAATATGGGTTGCTATTTTATCGACAATAAATTACTTTTTTAAATTTTATTATTTCATTTTTTTTTAACTTCAAATAAAAATAAACAGCCTGACAATGACCTCAAAAAAAAATTTATAGGCCAGAAAGCAATGTTTGAGACCTAATACAGCAACTGGTGGAAAATTAGACTCAAATATACATCGAGGAAAATTGTGCTGGTCAGTCTAAAAAAATAAGGAAAATTAATTTTCCTTGCGAAAAACTTAAGTTGTACTTAAGTAAAATGGGTTTCTTGTTTTCTTATGGCTTTAGAAACATTCCAAGGGATTAACTTTCTTGGCGGTCAGCAGACAATTATGTTGAACGTTTTATAGTAAGTAAGGTTACACCTTCTGCCCTCAACAATGATGACACAAAGCAATTCTTGAGGGCAGAAGGTGCATCCTTACTTACTATAAAACCTTCAACAAGAAAAGGTAAGAATCCCCTAGTGGATTAGAACGAAATGTAACTCCAGAACAGTGAGCAAAGTGGCTACTGCTAAAAATGAAAACTAGGTTAAGGGATAACAACTCTTGAAAATTCGACCCAGTCCAACAATGGAATGGGTATCACCCTAGCCCTTGAGAAGCTGTAGCCTCTTACTGCCCTGAACCCTTACGCCTGGGTAGATAGTGTTACAGTAGTAGCTAAAGACCTGCAATAAAAATATGGAAGAGTCCAACTAGCTACTTAGGATCAAGCTAAAGTGGTGCTCAGGGAGCATTTACGTTGGAAACAAAATAAGGAATAAAATATGCCAAACTTAATATAGCTGATCACGTGGCAGATGGAGGATGAATTGCGTGAATTTTTAGCACTTTTGGAATTAGACTAAGGACAATGGTGGACCTCAGCATAAAGGCTTGGGTTAGTTATTAGAAAGGAGATCGAGCGATGACTTCCATTCGATTGCCACAAATTCAACAAGTGATTTCGCAGACCTCAGTGACTCTCATTAACTCTTAAGGAACGCAGGGGTTGAAAAATAAATGTTTAACTGCCCTGTACTTCCACAAAACATCTACATCTTACACGATTTGTCGCAGCTGTTTTCGCGTCTTCTTTTTCGTGTGCCAAAGGTGTTGCCGTAAGATTCATTGTGTTGTTTTTTTGCCTTGTGTTAGTTTTGTTAATCCGTTGTTGTTTCAGCTTAGTAGATGATCTGTCGTTGCCTAGAAACAAAGGTATAAAGGTGTATTTGGTGTAGTTCTAATCTTTCATTTCTACAGTTTTTTCTACCCTGTAGTTGGGTTGTCATTATGACGAAACAGCGATTGATCTAACAATTAAAAAGAGCAGAGCGATTATTAATTATTAATTATAAAATTAGGGTACACTAAACTTGGGAAAAGCAATAGTTGTGTTACGAAATCTTATTTTCTTAAAAGCTGAAAAAATATGCTTGAAATTATTTGTTTGCTTTAACTTTTAATAGCAACAACAATAGCAACCGCAACTATAAGATAAACTAATAAAATAATAATTGGATCCTATTGTTGTTACACATTCACTTTGCACTCGCATTCACTCCACACTATCTTAACAACTAATAAAATAATAGTGCGATTTTTTGCGTTTTCGCGATTTCTCAATATCACGACCACATTATTTCTATTCATAAATTGATGTTGTTGAATATTCCTACTTGTAGGCTCGCAAAACTTTTTCACTCCACAAGATAGGGGTCATTTTTACGCTAAACTGGCCATGAGCTGGCTGATTGATATTTGTAGTAGATATCGTTCGTACTTTTTTCTTTCATTATTTTACAAAAAAAAGTTTAATATTTTTATTTTTGTACTTCAATAGCTTTAATTTTAGCACCAATGTGTTTTGATGATTGAATTGTTTATTTAGTCATGGTTGTAGCCGTTGTGATTGTTGAGGTTTTCGTTTTTGTTTTGATTATCTTTTTATGGGTTTTTGTTTTTTTTTTGTTTTCGCTTGTATGTATATTTAGTTTCGTTGATAAGATAAATTATTAAGATGTTTGTTTTTGTATATATGTGACCGCGCAAATGGAAAGGGACCAAAAACTAAATGGTACAAGAGAGCCGTTTAAAGTTTACCGTTTTGTCAACGTTTTTTACGAGTGTAAATGCTGTAAACATACATATTATGAATTCGAAATTACCGATTAAATGGCCGAAAATGTTAACATGAGTTCATGTGATCTTCCGTGAGGGTTAACTATTTTTTCGTCTTCAGAAACACCTCGGGGGTGGTAGTCTGGACTACTTCCATTCGACTTGTCACTAAATTTTACCCCAATTAAAACAAAATGATTAAATCTTTAAAACGGTTTTCTGAAAACTTCAATATTTTTAAAAAATGTAGAACATTTTTAGGATTTTTTTTGTACTCGACTTAAATGCAGAAATTCGCAAATTTTCGATACGAATTCGGCTTCCGCTTCCTTATTTAAAAAAATAAAATCGATCAACCTACCCTTAGGTTCCTTTCTATGTCTCCCCGGGGGGCACTAATTGTACTTGTCGACTCAACCTAATACTTTGCGCTGTGCTTCCAATGTATATGGGGGCACCAGATGCCGGGGTTTCTTGAACCTGAATCTCAGAGTACAGGTCTGTGTATATAGGTCTTTCGAGGCTCGACCAGTATCCAAACGACAGGTTCCACTGAAGTCGGTGGCTCCACAGATAGCCGCCCATCCGGTTGACCGGTTATTGCTGTGTCTCCTTCGGAATACACGTGGTGGCTGTTGTTTAGACCAAGATTTGCAGGGATGGTGCAAGTTTGACAAAGTGTCCAAAACCCTAAATAAGGGGTTGGAACTTGGGTCCAAGCTTTTCATATTCTTTAGATTGCTACTTATTGTGATAGAAGCACAATAAGGGCTTCAATTTTACTCAGTGGTAACTATATATTTAAAACCGACACACTTTGTAATGCTTGAAAGCTACTTAAACGTCATCAGCTTTGGCTTTCATTACTTGTATATTTTTATTTAAATTAACTACAAAGCACTTTAATAACTTTAAATTTTTTTATATTTTCAGGTAAACTATTTGGATTAAATGCATTTAAAGAAGCTCATTTAATTGAAAAGTGTAAGTTAAAAAATTCATTAATTTATTCGTTTGTTTTACCTATGCACTGAAGTCGGTTTCATTTAAAATCGACTTACTACACCGCCATACAATTCTTCAGCAATTCAATGTATCATATCTATCTTTACATATTACCACACATCGGCGTAAAATAAAAAAATTTATAAGAACAGGGTGGTTCTACAGTTCATAAAAGTGTTTTTCGAAACGTGATACAATTAATTTGTTTTTAACTAACTTCAAAATAAGAAGGAATGTCTCCAATTCGTTTACGTCATTTGATTTTTTAGGGTTCCGTACCCAAAGAGTAAAAAATTAGTCAAATGCGAATTAGACTCACACACGTAGGGTTCCGTACTATGTTCAGTATAATTTAAAAATTCCAGTTGTTTCTTTCTTTATGTCTTACGGGACACCCTTAAATTTTAAAATTAAAGTAATATTCTAGAAAATTGCATCATAGTTGGAACACCCTTTAAATTTTAGTATGTAATTGATTTTATAGCGGCCATGGTAATACACTTTCTATTAAAAGTTAAAAAATAAGGTAATATTCGTGAAAAACACGTCACTAATGGACATACTTCAATTTTAAGTATTTGTTATAGCGGCCGCAGTAACACATCTACTGTAAACATTTCAAGAGGGTATCTATTACGGTTTATAAAATCATGTCACTGTCGGAACACCCTTTAATTTTATTATTCATTATAGTGGCCATGGCAACTTCTTTCTATAAATATATTAAGAGTCTACTTATTACGATTAAAAAATAAGTCACTATAAGTGAAAAAAATGTCACTTTCGGAACACCCTTTAGTTTTAGTAATTGTCATATCGGCCGTGGCATCACATCTTCTGTACAAAATTTCAAGAGTCTACCTGTTACGGTTCATGAAATAAGGCTTTGTCATGAAAATCACGTCACTGGCGGAAAAACCTTTAATTTTTATTATTTATTATAGTGGCTATAGTTATACACCTCCTGTAAAAATTTCAAGATTCCACCTATTCATTCAAAACTTAGGCTATGTACATGCAAATCACGTCACTATTGGAACACCCTTTAATATTTAAGTTCAATTTTGTATACTTGTTTATAAAACAAACTTGTTTATAAAACAAATTGTAAGTGGTTGCCTCTTACAGCTCAAAAAAAAGACATAAACGTAAATAACACGTCACTTTTGGAACATCCTACGTTTTAGTATTTTTTGCTATAGTGGCCGCAGTTATACTCTTTTGGTAAAATCTTCAAGAGTCTACCTATTATGGTTCAAAACTTCAAAACATACAAAACACACCACTATCGGAACACCCTTTAATTTTTAGGTTTATTTTTTCAGACTTGCTTATTTAGCGAACTAATTTTAATTTAGTGCTTGCATATTTTTAGTGAATTCCTCCTACAGTTCAAGAAATAAGCACATATTCGTGAATAACACCTCTCTACCCGAACACCCTATAAGTTTTAGTATTTGCTAGTATAGCGGTCATAGTTATATACCTTCTGTAAAAATTTCAAGCGCCTACCTATTACGGTTCAAAACTTAGGCGTTATACATGCAAATCACACTACTATCGGAACACCCTTTAATTATTAGGTTTATTTTTTATACTTGTTTATATAGCGAACTAAGTTTTAATTACTGCTTACATATTTTTAGTGTATGCCTCCTACAGTTCAAGAAATAAACACATATTCGTGAATAACACTTCTCTATCGGATCACCCTATAAGTTTTAATTTTTGTTGTTATAGCGGCCACCGCTATACACCTTCTGTGAAAATTAAAACTTATGTAGTTCGCTATAAAACATAGCAATGAATACTAAAACTTATCGGAGGTGTTATTTGCCTTTATGTCTTTATTTCTTGAGCTATAGGAGGGAACCCTTTAAACTTTGCAGACAGTAATTAACACTATGTTCGCTTTCTAAACAAGTACATAAAATTAAACCTTAAAATTAAAGGGTGTTCCGAGAGTGACGTGTTTTGCGTGTATATGGCCTAAGTTTTGAACGAGTCTTGAAGTTTTTACAGAAGGTTTATTACTATGGAAACTTTAACAAATAATAAAAATTAAAGGGTGTTCCGACAGTGACGTGATTCTCAAGTATAACACCTTATTTCTTGAACCGTACAAGGTAGACTCTTAAAATTTTGTACAGTAGATATGTTGCCACGGCCGATATGACAATTACTAAAAATTAAAGGGTGTTCCGGTAATGACATGTTTTTCACGTATAGTGACTTATTTTTTTGAATCGTATTAGGTAAACTCTTGATATATTTATAGAAAAAGAATTTCCATGGCCGTAATAACAATTAACAAAAATTAAAGGGTGTTGCGACAGAGACATGATTTTTATTTAAATAGCCTTATTTTTGAACCGTAATAGGTAGACTCTTGAATTATTTACAGTAGATGTTATACTTCGGCCGCTGTAACAATTACTAATTACTAAAGGCTGATCCATCAGTCACATGTTTTTCACGTATATTACCTTATTTTTTGAACCGCAATAGGTAGGCCTGATATTTTTATAGAAAGTGTATTACCATGGCCGTTATAACAACAATGCCTAAAATTTAAAGGGTGTTCCAATAGCGATGCAATTTTCGCAAATATTACTTTTATTTTAAAAATAAAGGGTGCCCCATAACACATGAAAAAATTAACAACTTGCATTTTTAAAGGCGTACTAAACATAGTACGGGACCCTACGTGTGTGAGACTAACTCGCACTTGACTGATTTTTTTTTTATTTGATTAGGTTAAGTTTACAAACCAGTCTGTCTTTGAGGTTAACGCGTTAAGTGGTTAATACGTTAACTACTAAAGGAATGGTTACAAGTTCAGTACTCAGCCGCGGCAACATCAATTTTTCTGATATGTATTAATTTTTCGTTAATAATAATACATATCAGAGCGTCCTCCTTCGCCGGTATTACCGCATAGTATTAAATCGCCGGCGAAGTAAAATAATTTTAAATTGGCTATGCCAGCCTTAAACTAATATGCCTACATAACACCAGAGGTGATGCAACACTGTTCTAAAAATAACGTGCAATTGCAGTGTTGCCATAAGTGAAGCTTAACTATCCCTCTCCAAAGGAAGTAACACAGTTAATTGCTATAGTGTTACTTCTCTTAAAAAAAAATCGCTAGAGCATCAACAATTATAGGTGGTAAATATTAAAATAAAAACACATGCACAAAACATTGTTGTTGATGCCGGACTTTATTTTCACCAAGTGACGATAGATGATTAAATAAAATTTCTCGTATTCTATTATCTGAGTTTGGTTGGTTAAACGCTAGAAATTTTAACAGAATGTGTTACTATGGCCGCCATGACAGCAAGTATTATTTAAAAATTTCAAGCGATGTTTCTATAGATAAAGTATTGTGACGTACATATATAGTCCTTTATTTTAAACCGATATAGACAAATAAAATGTGGCCGTAAATAAAGTATGGCCGCAAAAACAAGTGTAAATATAAAATTTTATGGGTGACTCCATAGGTGACACATTGAGTTATTTTACTAGATCCGAAATAATAAGAAGTGTAAAACAGATAAGTCAAAAAGTGTATGGCCTAATAACGTATCCGTATCCGTTTTGTTATGTCCGCTATAACAGCAGGTATTAAAATTAAAGGGTGTCCCCATAAAGACGTGATTTAATTAGAATCGTTATAGTTCGAGTGTGACCATCTATATCACATTAACAACTAAAGAGTGAACTATCAAATAGCTGATTTTACCACATATGGAACGACCTTCATTTTTTAATTTTCAGCGTAGCAGGCAGGCGTTTGAAATTTAAACAAGAGAGTTTGTGTGAGCCAACAAATCTGTGTAGACCATTTGTTGATTTACTATTCCATTCGTAACCCTTTCCCAACGATCTTTTGATTCATTAAAAAAAATATAATATTAAAAAACTTTGTTTTCTGTTTATTTCAAACCTTATTTAAATTATTGGAGAATTCTTTTTTAAGGAAAGAAGTCTATGCAACTATGGACTATTGCTAAAAAAAATTTATAAAGCCTCATATTTCCCATATACTTTCTTATGAGTTGGCTTTTAAGACTAAAAAATAACCCAAAATATTTGTCCCCTTTAAATTAGTTAAATGTTCTTCGTGTACACACTTTAAAATATTTATCACCCTGACATCTAAGCGCCATTAAAATAAAATGTTATCATGGATTTCGGTTAAGAATATAATATAATTATTGTCTACATGCAAATTAAATGTCTTTATAGAGAAAAACGTAGTTTTCTAATGTGTGTGAAGATAAATACGTCGACTTAAATACGCTTTTACAAAAAGTATAGCGTGCAACAAAAAAGTTGTCCCATACACTTAGTACAGATTTTTGGAGATTTTAAGAAATATGGTAACTGTTTTCAAACCTTTCCATCCTTGGGAATTAACGTGGTGGAAGATGAAGGCTATTTTCCTCAAAAAATTCGTACGGGAAGGTTTTGGAAACCGTATCCGAGTATTTCCCTCAGAAAAATCAAATACTATGTCGTCATATTTTAAAAATATAAAAATTAAAAGTTTTCACGAATTCAATTTGGACCAAATGCAACCACATGCTCTATTGTCTTGTCCTGAGATAGAAGGGTTTGGAAATTTTAACCGTATTTCTTAAAAAACTCCGAAAATCTGTGCGGAATATGTACTAATTATATGGGAAATCTTTTTTATCGCATGCTATATTTTTTCAAAAACGTATTTAACTCTACGTTTTTATCTTCACACACATTCAGATAACTAAGCAATGGCTTACCCAATTGACACTGTAGCCTTTTTGAAATTCAACGTCTTTGCCATCATTATCCAAAGTTTAGTTGTAAGTTCTACTTTGCAGACAAACTTGCTCAGAAACTAGCATGTTATTGCAGCAAACGCTGAATACCTGTAGCGTTACAATGTAAGTTAATATTTAAAAATATCGCTGATAAGAATATTATATCGCCGATATATCGGACATTAGTTTAAATAAATCTACCCGTTCCTTTAAGAAAACCCTTTGTATGATTGAATTTTCCTAACAACAAATTGTAAAATTATTGTATTGTAAACTTATTAGTTAAAGTTATTCAATTTCAAATTAAACAAAATCTACTCAAACTAAAAATCAAGTTGTTTGCACTGACATGTGATCACGATGAGAATGATTTTGAAAGACAACCATAAACAAAATGCTACAACAAACAAGTTCAACGAACTGCAACAATATTTTAAATTGTATATTCCCCCCCTCTATCCTAAAAACAGCAACTAAAACGAAAAGAGATTAGTGAAAAAAAAACTACAACTTCATTAGAGTCAAAATCAAACATTAACAGATAAAACATACAACTAAATCCACAATAACATTGAAATAGATAAACAAGAAACAGCAATAAAAAAAGCATTAAAAGAAACATTATTTTGTACAACTAAATATTTCTTTGGCTTTTAGCTGCCATTGCCAAATAAGAAAATGTTTGGCAACGTACTACTTATCGAGCTGAAAAAGATAGAGACTGAAAAAATCACCGAAAACGAACATGACTCACTCAGCATTAAGCAGAATAATTTACTTGCACTACAACAAATTAAGAAACTGATTAGTTATTTAATTAGTGGAAAAGGGCAGCAGAGAAAAGTTTTTAAGTTTGTTGTTAATACAGAATGACAAGAGGCTACTTTATGCCCTCTCATTCATATTACAACGACTAATATTCGTTCTATTTACCAGCCGCCACTGCCTCAACTCATTAAAACTTCTAAACAACCCACCCACCACACCTTTTTGTAATGTCGGCAACAAAATAAAAACGTTTCACCAACATGCTCGATGATACGTATCTAATGTTCTAAATATATTTTTTTGAACAGTTTACGTACGAGTATATTAATTTTAGTTTACTTTTTTCAGCAAAACAGAATTGTCCACTACTGAATAAAATACAGTGGTGCACAGAAGTAAATGCATGTAACTAACTATTTATTAAATTTAATAACACGATTTGCTGAGCTCTAAACACTACACGAACTTAATATAACTTACCAATAACTGAAGTTAGGATTTTTTCAGATAGCTAGGTAGTAGTAGAGAGTAGTAATAATTAAAGGTTATTCTGAACCAACTTAAAATAACGCAAATCTACTTATCTCTCCGATAAAATCCTAATTTTAGCTATTGGAAAGTAATAATAATGCGCCTAAAAGTTCTATAAATAAGGTCTTAAGTTGTTTAAATAGTGATCTGTTGTCTTCCAATTTAACAAGGTTTGATTCCCTGAGATGGAAAGGTTTGGACACAGTGGCTATTTCCATCAGAGAACTTATATGCTAGACATTGTCACTAAGTCACATTTTCAAAATGTTATAAAAATGTTCACAAATACTTTTGGAAAAAAGTTTGAACACAGTTTGTAAGTATGATATATTATCTTCCTATGCCACTAGGTTTGATTCCCTGAGATATAAGGGTTTGGAAACAGTAACCATATTTTTAAAAAAGTCCGAAAATCTGTGTAGAATGTGTACTAAATGTATGGGTAAACTTTTTTATCGCATGATATATTTTTTCAATTTCAGAAAAATGGGTTTAGTCTCTGCGAGTTAAATACGTATTTATAATCACACGCATGTAAAGATACATATGTTTTTTACCCTTTATACAGGGTGTCCGCCGGGAAGGTTACCACTCGCAGTAAATCCATTATAATCCTGGCTGTATGCGATATAGCACTGTCTTTGTTAATCAAGCCCAAAGCATGCAGTTGGGGCGTTAAAGTTTTCAATCATATCACGATATCGCTCCCCATTCACAGTTACCGTTAAGCCGTTTTCATTTTCAAAGAAGTAAGGTCCAGTGAATCCTCCTGACAAAATTGCACACCTGACTGTCACTTTTAATGGATGCAAAGGTTACTGATGAAATAATTTGAGGGCTTTCCATTGCCCAGAACCGACTATTCGTCACTCATTATAATTTTTTCATGAAAATCGGGGTTGTCATGGGCGAGCTGTAACATCCTATTGGCATATGTGCGGCGGCGTAAATAGTCTTGTGGAAGAAGCTCTTGTTTCAATTGAATCTTAAATGGAAACAAATGGAAATCCTTGTGCAAAATTGCGGGCAAAGTTGTTCTTTGAAAACCCAGCTCGTGAGCACGGCGTTGAATTGAGGTTGATGGATTGTTTTAAACACTTTCGTGAGCAGCAGTAATGTTTTCAGCCGATCTTGCAGTACGTTGTGGTCCATGCTGGGGCCTATCACCTAAAGACCCTCACAGTAATCGATGATTGATTTGGATAAAATGTTTTAACGATTAAAATACGTTGGTTAATCAAATATTTTTCCATAATAAATTTGACACGTGTCTACTTCACGACTGCCAAATATGAACTGTCAAGACTAATGTTTACTATAATGGCGGCAAAACAAAGTAGTATACCTTCCCAGCGGACACCCTATAGCATTCATTATAGCTATGCAAATTGATAAGAATTCAAAGTTTAACTTTATCTTCATTACTAAGGTGTGCTTCTCTTTTTTATGCAATAACAATTCACACCACGACTATTAAAAACTTTTTTCTTTAATTATATTATTAACTATATGTGCCCTAGGCAATAATGTATTTACTTAATCTATACATACATATAATAAAATAGTTACTCATTTCCGTCTGTCCGTTTTCGTTTGTGTTCGCATCACGTAAAAACTACTAAATGGATTTCAACAAAATTTTGTGTGGAGGTACCTTAGTATCCCGGTCCCAATATAGGATACTTATTTTTTCTGCAGAAAGAGAAAGTGGAAAAAAGCAGTGAAAAATGCAATTTCCGGTTAAATGGTACTGAAATTTTCGGTTTAAAACTGGGATATTTTCAACACGTTGAATACGATTTCTATTTAATTTGTATTTTTACTTTGTGGAATTACATTGTTATTAAAATATTCTAAACACCTCTTACAGAGTTTTATAAATTTTAGAACTTTATCCAGGGATGGGTACCTTTATATAAAGTAAATACATAAACCATAACTGAAGCACTATGAAAGTAAGATTCTTTAAATTGGTGTGGTATACTTTCAAAGCAAAATCGAGCAAAATATTGTCAGGACGTACACGACATGACGGGCACTGCTAGTATTTATATAAAATAACTGCGTACTTTAACTTATTTTTCTCCACTTGCTCTTGGAAACAAGATATTTTTTCGGAAAAAAGTATCCTATATTGGAACCAGGATACTAAGGTACCTCCTCACAAAAATTTTTTAAAAACCACCCACTACTTTTTACCTGATGCGAATACAAAGGAAATAACAGACAGACAGAAAATGAGTTTCTGTTTTATTATATGTATAGATTTATATTATAAATTTGGAATTTTACTTTAATGGTTATTTATAGAAACTCCAGTAAAAACTTCAAGAGTCTACCTGTTGCGGTTTTAGGGATATTGTCCTGGAACAGAAGGGTAAATGGACAGATCGGAAACATGTTAATAGAGTTCCGATTTTACCTTTGGCTACGGAATCCTAAAAAAGCCCGATAAAGATGGCTTCATTGCTACCATGTTTTTTTTTTTTTAAAGACTGCACTACCTCCGCGAAGCTTTTTGCTTGTCTGCAGAAAACAGCCAGAGTATTTGGCGGGAATCGAACACCGGAACCTCTAGACTGAAAGGCAAGCGCGCTACCAATCGGTCTATCGAGGCACTCATGTATGCGCATGAGCTAGAAGAATTAAAGACAACCATTGTTAAAAGTTTTCATTAGCTCAGGCTCAGGCACGTTAAAACAAAATATATTTATGATCACATTTATATAATTTACAAAATTATGACTAAAAGCCATAGAAGCTTTGTAGCAGAACTTTTAAAGTAAGTTGTTCAGAGCCTTATTGTGGGGTTATCTGATAATAAAAAACAATGATTTTTTAATGACGCTCAATATTAAAACACAAGAATATTTAGAAATACAATTGTCCCATTCATTAGATTTTACACAGCCCCCAATACAGGGTTCACCGGAAGCGTCAAACATTGAGGGTTTGTCCCTATGGACATGAGTCTTCTTAACATAGCACCACAAAAAATAGCTTAAAGGCGTTAAATATAATGATGTGGGCGGCCATTTGACCGGCTCTAAACGTGAAGTAAACTGTTCACCAAACTGACAATTGGGTAATTGTTTCGCGTGCTGTGTGGCATGTGCACCGTCGTGTTGAAACCAAATGACAGCCAAGTCATTTAGCGCTCGACATTCACTGTAACGTCCCTGCCTTGGTCGTCTTTGAAAAAGTACGGTCCAACGATGCCACCAGCCAAACAGTGGATTTTTCGGGATACATTGGCAGTTCTTGCAATGCTGGTGGATGCTCTTTCTACCAAGTACGGCATTTTTGCTTCTTCAAATATAAATTCAACCAACCAGAAATAAGTTTCGCCACTGAAGACAATTTTTCGATCAAAAATTTTCTTTGCCGAGCATGAATTTTATAATAAAATTCAATAATTAAATAATTAAATTATAGACCAAATTGAACATATTTACCAGTATCATGTTACAGGAGAAGAACTGAGCTGCCAAAAACACTGTTGTTAAAAAATCACCCTGTATTTCTATCGTAACGCTAGTTCTAAAGCAGTTAGATGCTACACAATTTATATAGTTTCAGTTTTAAAACAATAAATAGAAGCGTTTTAATCCCAATTTTTAATTGCTCAGGTGTTTCATAAATTCTTAAGCATACTGTACATTACACTACATGCGCATGATAAAATGATTTCCGATTGTATTCGCTTGATTAAGTTGTACTACTACCAACGCATACACTAACTGCCAGTCTCCCTTGATGTTTATTTATTTAGATGGAGTTGGGAGAGTTCTATTTGTGGTTCATTAAAAATAAAACATAAAATATATAAAATGCAGCTACTTTGCTTTTCTTCTTCTTTGTTTCTTAAATTTACATCAAAATTTCTATGTTAAATGAATCGTTTAAATATTTTTTGAAAAAAAAAAAGATGCCTAAAGACTTAATTAATTGGTCATTGCTTTATATAAAAAATATAAAGAAATAATGCAAATAATCAAATAAAAAAGCAAACAGTTTTATTAGAATTTTGTTAGTTCATGCCGCACGTGTGCGCTATAAAAGCTTTCAAATTACTTGATCCCATACGAGATCTAAAAAGATTTGCAAATCATTTTATAAAAACGTTCTAATCTTTTAAGACCATTAGAGATTAAATCGTTGGATACGGATAAAAAGATTAATGATTCTGGAGGTCAAAACGTTTGTGGAGAGTTTTTTTTTATTACTTTTTCTGAGAAGAGAGGAGAACCGTTCCTACATTAAGAACATTAGAAACTACATGCGCATGATTTTCCGTTATATAACGCATTTTGTTCATTGTAAAGGGTATCAAGACTGTAATCAACAAAGACTAAATTCATATAAGAAAATAGCTGTGGCTGCCACTTCAGCATCCTTGCAATATTTTGATCGATATTGCTTTAAAAGCAATCCACACCAAAGACAATTACTTTTTTAGTGATCCAGTTATGGTTTATATCTTTTCATGGTACGTTTGAAATGTCAATAGTGAAACTGTACTGACTTACTATTGACACAGTCACCAGTACTAATGACTTATAATACCTTAGACAAGCTATTTACTATAGTCATTAAAAATGTCTACTGACAGTGGTAATCTTTAAGTAATCTTCTTGTCGTATAATGAATCATAGCAGTCAGCAGTTTTTTGAGCCTGCAATAATTTTTACTTTTCCTTCTCTGCTTCAGCACCCCTGGTATGAAAGAACCGGTCACAGAATTTTAATAAAATAATTATAACGCGTGATCCATTTCGAGGTTCTTTAATTAAAAAAAAAAAAAGAAAATTAAAATTTAATAGAGAATGTTTATTATCATTTGAAAGAACATTCTTTCGCATTTATTTTTTGAAGATTATGTCTATCAAATGTCGGCCGTTGCTACGTCGCAGATGGTCCATCCGTTGAGTCCAATTTTTGATGACTCGTTTGAGCATTTCGACTGGTAACTGGCGAATGATACGCGTGAATGATGCAATTTTGTTTGTTTACATATCCATTGAGCCAGATATGGGCCTCATCGCTAAACAAAATTTGGCTCAAAAACGTCGGATCTTCTTGGAACTTTTCAAGAGCCCTTAGAGCGAAGCGATGTCGCTTAGGAAGGTCGAGCGGCTTCAGTTGTTGCACAAGCTGTATTTTGTATGCTTTCAATTTAAGATCTCGTCGTAAAATACGCCAAGTCGTTCCAAACGTCAGTACGAGTTTCTGCGAACGGCGACGAATCGACTCTCCACGGTCTTCGTGTACACCCCAAGCTACGGCCGCTATATTTTCTTCACAGCGTATTGGACATGGTCTATTCGGTCGAATATTATCCAATAATGAATGCTGGATCTCAAAATGGGTGATGGTGTTGCGAATAGTACGCTCAGTAGGCCGATTATGTCGACCATAAGTTGAGCGAAGTGAATTTTCGTAATCAAATTGAACGATTTGTAAACGATTTGAAATCCCAAACAAAAATAACATGACAGCATGACACGACACACACGTGATCTGTCAAAAAAAGCTATTGAAAAAAGTATCTCTACTTGAATCACCCATTGCAATTATTTTTACTGAAACACAAACTTTAAACAGTTTATCTTAAAAACTAAATATTTAATCTCAACGACTGTCTATTTTCAACACTTTGTACCCAGTTTCTTGATAGGGGTAAATAGTTCACCAGTCACAATTCAGAATTTGTTGTATCTCTCCCATTTCACACGTCATATGACAAGTACATTTAAAAGAATTGGATCAAATTTCCCGTCAAAAAAGAAAAGAAAGATCAACTTTCCCCTCGTGCCTATCAATTATAATATCTTAGGTTGTTCTATTGATCTGAAACAAATTATATTATCTCTTCTGTGGCTTGATCGTCTTCCATTAAAATTGTTTATTTTTCCTGTCCCTGAAAACTTCAATAGATCCAAGTTCCCCAGGCCATTACTTATTGCGCTACAAAATGCAGACGTGTGATTAAAGTATTTTCGATCACAATTTATCATCTGAAATTTAACCAAGAATTTCCATACACCCTGCCGTCATTGCCTCAACTTGATAATTTTCTTTTCTGTATGTCAATGTTAAAGTGGCTTCAAAATTGTCTACGTGCAAAAGCTGAGCTTGTTTTAGTTTTATTTCGCTAAACAAACTTCATTTAAGACGTTCTTTGTTTTGTATCTTTAATATCTAAAGTATTATTGTCCAATTGGAAATTTAAAAATCTGCCCCAAGGTTGACTTGTGAACAGCATTTGTACACTGGGTATTTGTAGAAACAAGTATTATTGATTTTGGTATGCATGTGATGTTGTTAGTGGGACTAGAAATGCACTCATGCTCAAATTGTGTCTAACTTTGGTACAAATCACATGGCATAAAAGTGTATTTCTAACCAACTTAATCTGAACTACAGTTTGGCAGTTGAATGTAAGTGAGTGAGTTTAGATGTGTGTAAATGTGTGTAAATGTGTGTCTGCTATGTGGCAACAATAATGAAAATTCTATTGTTTCTGTGGTAAATAGCAATATACCGGTATTTAACAATTGTCATTTTTTTCTATTTATATTAAAGCAAAGTGTATTCAATGGATCGAAATATTTGTAACTCCAAGAGCATTGAATGATTTTTAACTTGCAAAGAACTAAAATTTCAGATTTACAGTTAATGATTTCACCTTCGGTTTGTTATTGAATATTCTTCGACACCACAAGGACGTGGACGTTTGTAATACAATGCTGTGACATGTATTAACTTGTTCATGTAGTTAATGCGAAATTGTAGATTTTTTCTGACCTTACAGAGTGATTGAAATTAGGTTTACTTGTTAAAGTATCATTGTTTATTTAAAGTTGATTTTTTATAAATCTGTAAGTTATGTTAGATAAGATACAGTTGACTTTCAAAATTGCCTTTGACAGGTATTCTGTGATAACACAGGACTGAATCCACAATATGTCATCCATAGCATACCAAGTCATGCTGGATATGTAACAACGAAGGTAGTTTCATAATACCGTGACTTTTTGGTTTCAGTGCAACACTGCTACCGTTAAATATTAACATATTGCTGGACTACTGTCAGCAATATATTGAGGACGCTATGTCTACTAGTTTGTTTTAACAGCCGTTGAAAGCAAAAAACCTCTTGAGATATACCGAGAAATGTAAAAAGTAAATTTCGTGTGCTGATTAAACATTATTTTTACATAGAAAAATTATCACCTTAAACAAAAAATGAATTGGTAAATGCTATGGGGAGTCTGCACTAGAGTTGTGTAGTTCATGAACGATCTAGTTTAGGCGAACAAACCTCTTAAATGACCTAAGAGAGCTGATCGCCACTCTAATCTCATATCACCTCCTTAGTGCAGTTCAGCTCTTTAGTTTAGTTCATCTCGTTTGTTCAGTTTAGCTCATTAGTTCAATTCAGCTCATAACTGCAGTCAGCTTCTTAGTTCAGCTCAGCTCCCTACTTCACTTCAGCTCATTAGTTACCTTAAGCTCATTAGTTTACTTCAGCTCATTAGTTTACTTCAGCTCATAAGTTCATATTTCTGTTTAGTTCATGAATATGTAGAGTTGGTTTCGTTGTAGAGTCGCGATTACTTGTTAGATGCGCCTATTTTTAATTTATATTATTCAGGTGTTCCTACGATGTTGATCTACTACATATATATAACAGTAACTCATTTCCTGTGTGTCTGTCTGTACTTTTTTGCATTCGCATCACATAAAAACTACTGGATGGATTTTAACAAAATTTGGTGAGAAGGTACCATAGTATCCTGATTCCAATATAGGACACTTTCTTTCCGCAAATATATCTCTTTTTCAAGTGAAAGTGGAGAAAAAGCAGTGAAAGTACGCCGAGTTAAAGGTACTCCATACTTTAAGGCATCTTTTATTTTTGAATGCGGAATATTTTAAACAATGTTGCTCAACAGATGGCGCTGTTTTAAAATAATGAGTAAATCATTTTCTGCCTGTCTCTTGCATAGTTTTACAATTTTTAGAATTTATATAAATTTTAGAATTTTATCCAGGGATGGGTAGTTTTATATAAAGTAAATATGTAAAAGTGTTAAAATTTGTTATGGATTACTTTCAAAGCAAAATCAAACAAAATTTTTTCAGAACGCACACAACGTGTGTGGGCACAACTAGTTTATTATAAAATTTGTGTTGCACCACCTTTTGATTGACCAGTGTTGGTAAACACAACTCTTGTTTCCTTAAATTTTTTTCGGTTATTGGTTATTTCTATTGCCCCAACTATGAAAAAAATACTGCGAGGTTGCTAACAGCTTTACTGTTTGAAATATACATTCTTATTATTTTGTGAAAAAAAAAACAAGAAAATCAATACACATGTTAACAAAATTCCTAATAGGTGGTTAAATTTTAAGTGCCGATGTTGAATGTGAACCACACCTAAAAGACAAGTTTAATTTAATTTGACATTTCTCAATTTCAGACTAATTCAATTTGAACCATATCCGTTTTATCTCACGTGTTGGCGATGTCAATTGGCCGCCAAGATCATGTGATTTGACACCGTTGGACTTCTTTCTTTGGGGTTATTTGAATGAAAAGGTGTACGTCGTTAAGCCAGCAACATTTCTAGAGCTAAAGGATGAGATAATTCGCACATTAAGGGCATAGAACCTCAATTATGCCTCAGCGTCATCGAAAATTTGGAACATCGGATGGAGGTGTGTCGCAGAGGTCGCGGCGGCCATTTGGCCCATATTTTTCTCCATACATAATTGAACCATGCCAATATTATCAAAATAAGAAGAAATGACAATAATTTGTGTGATAATCAATATCGGCCCTTAAAATTTAGCCACCCTTTATTAAACACTGTGACATTTTCTTTTCCAAGATTTCCTTGAATAAACGACTTTAAGTAGATCTGGTAACATACTCCAGCAGTAGCCTGCCATCATGGGTGAGTCCCACCTTCCCTAATAACGATCTTACATTGTCATAAGATTCTGATGAAACCTTTCACCCTAAAATCCTGTATTTAAATCGGTCTAAATACTAGTGCAAGAAGTCGATTTTCATACTCTAGCTCTTTCAAGTTATATAGCATGCACTCAACAAGCTTAACATGGTCGTCAGATTTGTTGTTACCTAGGAAATTACTCCTAACAAAAACAAATGACTTTCAAGCTTTTTAATTTTTAATTTTTTTAATTTTTCTATACTTAATCCTGAAAAATTGCGTGAAAGAAAATTGAAACATTCGCCTCTTTTGTCAAGCGCTTTTAGAAACTTATTCATTATGCCGAGTTTAAACTAATTTGAGTGCCTCGATAGACTGATTGGTAGCGCGCCAGGCTCGATTCCCGCAAAGACTCTGTGTGTTTTCTACAGACAAACAAAACAGCTTCGAGGTAGTGTTCTCTTAAAAAAAATATAAGTTGTGAAAGTATGATGTAGTCTCGGTTAACTAAAACCACAATTATAACTTCTTTGTACAATTCTAACAACAAATACTAAATATTAAAGGGTGTTCTGATGTGACGCGATTTTAAAATGATTTTAACATCTCCACTTTTTACTCCGTATATCCTATAACTAAAATTAAAGGGTGTTCCGACAGTGACCTGATTCGCATGTTTATGGCCTTACTTTCGAACCACAATATATAGATTCTATAAAGTTTCACAGCAGGTGTATTACTAAAGTAGGAGTATTACTGAGCAAATGAACTAAATAACGGACCTTGTTCAGTAAAGTGAACTGAACTAAAAATATCGCTTAGTTTAATAAATCAGCAAGAACAAATCTACTCTGCGGTATCGATTTGTATGGTCGGAGAATGAAAGAACCGATCGAGTACATCACGTTTTAAATAAATATCTAGACCTGGCTGGGATATTTAATATTCCCAGAGAAAATAATCTAATTACATTAAATCACTTGAGCGAGGTGGCCAGTTATCAGGTCCCTTTGTTTGAAATTATTCGTTTGTCAAATGTTTCTCTCAGTCTCAAACCAAAAAGATAGTAAGCCTGTCTCTATAACGCTCACCGTAGAGTGTAACGTTCTGACCTTCGTTTTTTGTGAAGACATGTGCACCAATGAATTCACTAGAAAAATAAAGCGTACAAAACAATGGGTTTCTCTTTTCTGATGTAATGGTGTAACCTTTTCCCAAAAAAATCCATATTCTCTGGAATTAATCGCTCTGATGTACTATTGATGAGTTTGAACCATGATTTTTAGAATTATTTTAAACAATTTGCAAACGATGTTCTGGCGCAAAAAAGTATATTCACTGTAAATTGCTAACCCAAACCTCAAAGCAATCGAGAACTGTACAAATGGGCTGTTATAAAAAATCGACTGTTATAGAAAACAGTGCTCACAATCTATTGTGTCCTCTATTATCTTGCAGATGGTGTAGGGTGAAAACACAATCGAGGTTGAATATGTGTCACTGTACTTTTAATTATATTTCTGCTTTAATTTTTGCACTTCAATCAATTTGCTAAAATGCTTGCTTTTTGGGCCAACAAAAATTTAAAAAATAAAAACAAAAATACTTGGAATTCTGTGCTGTGCACTTTTTGTAAAATGTTGAATTGTGTTGAAGGTGCGCGCCTACAATACTTTTTGTACTTTTGGAAGCTTGAAAAACACATACAATTATAGAGTACGAAAGTGTAACTTTAAGACATTTTTAGTTTCGTTCTACTGTTTCGTGGCTAAAAGCTTCAGCAAATAAAATTAAAACCTCTTCTGCACTACGAGGGGGTTGTTAACAAATTACTAAAATGTCACATTTGCTTACACTGTAGAGCGCACAGGGTTACTGTGTAGAGGAAGTTGTAAATGCTTAGTTATTGGGTGTAGATCGTTTCACTGTTCTCTGTTCAGTTTTGCTTACTTGCTGTTTGTTTCCAAATGTTAAATGCTTTTCAAGCACGCTTCTGAAATTTTTGTTTTTAAACAAATTTTAGTCTACATATGTGCTGTTGTGTTTAAATACAATTTCTTCAACATGTACTCGCACTCGCTTACGTTGTAGTTGTATCAAATGTAGAGTGTGTTTTTATTTAAGTGGGGGCGTTAAATAATGTGCAACGTCATGGAAAACCACTTACGTGTTTTGTAAGTAAACATTTTATAAAAAAAAAATTTTCTGTAAATAAAAACTAAAAAACAGATTATACGAGTCTTATTTTTGAACTTAACTTCTTAAATGTGAATGAATGAATATTGTTTTTTTTTTGCTGAATAAAATGTAATTCATTTTAATGATTTAACTTTAACTAAATTTAATAAATAAATAAATAAATGCACAGAATCAAAATATTTTGGATATAATTTAGCCCTTTTTAAAGGGCTAGGGCGATTAATCCAAAATTTGACATGAGCATAGCAGAGGAGTATCTGGGCTTAAAATTTGATGCTTCTCATCATTCAATTACCAGGAATGGCGGTAAATGGCGTCAAAGTTGGGAACCTCGGGTCTTAAAATTTTTTTTGGAGCTTGGTATTTCTTTAAATTATACATGGTTTTAAAGATCTAGTTAATTCCTGCGAAATGATGCTTTTACCTGTAAATTGTGGCTTAAAATAAGCCAGCTATAAACATTTTAAAATAAAATTTTTTTAATTTTTCGATACCCTGGTCCAGTTTGTTTTTCAAAATATTGCCTACAATTTTTAGCTCTTTTTTTCTTCGAGTTAGAGATCAAAATATATTTTTTTTTGATTCTGCTCCACTGTGAACTGTGTACTATCATTATTTCTGTTACTGTAACTTAGCACCTGCTTTATAGAGTTTATTCGTATCAGGCTCAAGACATCATTTAGCCCAGACTAATAGTAAATTTAGGCCCAATATTATAACTTGCCTTTAGCTAAAGTTAAGATCAATAGTTTTTCTTTATTAAAAGTAAGCTAAAAACCACTTTTAACTATCACGTATTATAAGGACAAAAGCAATGAGCATTATCCTCATTATTATAACGAAAAACTACTTATCGCTCCAACAAAATCCTAACTTTAGCTAAAAGCATGTTATAATAATGGCAACAATAACAGTTGTAAATTATTTTTTTTTCCATATTTGAAATTCTAGTGAACTTTTTTTTATTAAAGTTTTGGTTTATCATCAAAAGTTACATTGAGCTCTGCAATATAACTTGATTCACTATCATACTCGGTAGCACGATCTATCAAAAATAGCATGTGCTCTAAAAAGTATGATAGTGTGGATTAGAAATGTATGTGTGTGGCAGACTTTTTGACAGGTCTGCACGATTTGAAAATCTTTTGAAAAAATTCATAAAATATTATTTTTCCGTGCGATGAGAGTTGCAAAATCTTTTTTTGTATGATAGTGTGGCATCTACAATGTCATTTTGAAACGACTTTAAACTTAGAGGGATGTCGAGAGACGTTGATGTATCTCTGTGGCAGGTTCTAGATGTAGCACTATTGTCCGCAATTATATTCCTGTGCACCTCTGAATACCACGGTACCAAAAAGAGTTTCAGCTTGGAATGTCTTGACAACTCATCTAGTTGTGAGAGGTCTCTAGCATTTGCGAGCCAATCTTGACTTTGTACAGGCGACCAATAAGGAGTTCATCGCGGCCTTACTTGCGGCGCAAATACTAGTAAGTTTAGTTGGTACCATAGGCCAGCTCGATGCTCTTTTTATGGCTAAAATTCTCCAATTTTTTTCGCATCCTAAATTTGATTCTTGTCTGAAATCGAGCGATGATGACGCCAGTGTCCGTTTTTATAGGGGCACCAGACGCTAGGGTTCCTGGAGCCCAAATCTGGAAGAAAAGGTCTGTTGTTTTATAACACGGGTCCTCTTCGAGGCCCGATAAGTGCCTAAAGGACTGGTACCACGGGAATCGGTAGCCCCACAGAGACCCTTCCGTCTCTGTGACCGGTTATTAGTGAGGTCCCCCTTCGGGGGTACACGTGGTGGTTGAGGTTTAAGATCGATGTATGCAGGGTAGGTGCATTGTGAATCAAAATGTGCTGTTGCATTCTCAACAGAAGGAGTTGGATAGTTTCCAACCCCTAAGCAAGAGGTGAGAACATGGGTCCATGGCTTGCCATGTTCTAAAAATTGCTACTCACTGTGACTGTGCGACTCACCTAATTCGTTTATCGTGCATCTTACACAGGGCACGTTATCGTAGGGTGTGCCGTTACTACACCGTGGGAGCGCTAGTCTACGTCTTTATTTCACTCGGTGGTAAGACCACCCGTCGAATTAAGGCCCACGGCTAGGTATCTACTTAAATCTTGACCACATCTGTCTGTATTGGTACTTCTACCTGCCATGAGTGTGGGTGAGCAGATGTAGCACGATCGACCGCAATTATATTCTCAGGATGCTTTTGTACCCTGGTAACAAGAAGAATTCCAGGTTGGAATGTCTCGACAACTCATCTACAGATGTCTAGCATTCGTGAACCGATCTTGCCTTCGTACAGAGGAGCAATAAGGATTTTGTATGTGTGTGAAGTTAAATATGTCAGTTATATTCGTTTTTGACGTAACGACTTACGTAAAACATATTTAAGTGTGAAGTTAAATACGTATATGACGTAACGTCTTACACACTAAAATATGAATTTTTCAACAATTTAAAAATATTTTTAACAACTTTTTTTTGCAAATAATGATATTTCAGCAATTTCAAACCTTACTCTGATAAACGAACATAAATTCATATTATTTTTCTTGAACAACAGTTGTGGCCAAATGAAGAGGTGGCATCCAATACCACCACATGGAGAGTGTTGTCTAGGCTCAATACTATTACACTATATAATCAGTTTTTCTAAATTGAGTTTGTGAGTTTAGTAAAAAAGTGTAAAAAACTTAATTTTTGTACTATATGAAGCCTCTCAAGGATTTTGGCCAATGTGGCCAAATGAAGAGGTGGCATCCAATACCACCATATGGAGAGTGTTGTCTAGGGTCCCTACTATTACACTTTATAAAAAATTGAGTTTTTTACACTTTTTTACTAAACTCACAAACTCAATTTAGAAAAACTGCTTATATAGTGTAATAGTATTGAGCCTAGACAACACTCTCCATGTGGTGGTATTGGATGCCACCTCTTCATTTGGCCACTTTAACCAAAATATTATGGGAAAAAAAAATTACTAACTGTTGTTCAAGAAAAATAATATGAATTTATGTTCGTTTATCTCAGTAAGGTTTGAAATTGCTGTAATATTATTATTTGCAAAAAAAGTTGTTAAAAATATTTTTAAATTGTTGAAAAATTCATATTTTAGTGTGTAAGACGTTACGTCATATACGTATTTAACTTCACACTTAAATATGTTTTACGTAAGTCATTACGTCAAAAACGAATATAACTGACATATTTAACTTCACACACATGGATTTTGTCGCGTCCTTCCTTTCGGCGCAAATCCTTTTTTGTTTAGTTGGTACCACAGCCAGCTCGATGCTCTTTTTATGCCTAAAATTCTCGAATAGTTTTTGCATTCTAAATTTGGTTCTAGTCTGAAATCGAGGGATGATGAAGCCAGTGTCCGTTTTTGATCTATCCGTATTGGTACTTCTACCTGCCATGAGTGTGGGTGAGCAGATGTAGCACGATCGACCGCAATTATATTCCCAGGATAATTTTTTTACCCTGGTAACAAGAAGAATTCCAGTTAGGAATGTCTCGACAACTCATCTATAGATGTCTAGCATTCGTGAACCGATCTTGCTTTCGTACAGACGAGCAATAAGGCCTTCCTTTTTTGTTTATTTGGTACCACAGCCAGCTTCTTGTTCTTTTATGGCTAAAATTCTTGAATTGCTTTTGCCTGTCTGTATTGACTTCAAGCAAGTGGGTGCGCAGTAATCAATATTACCAAAGATTGTTGAATCCGCAAATGGGCAAATTGCCTGAAGCTTATCGGTCTCCCTACCCAAGTTGCACTAAGCTTTATTGACGTATTCATGGCCAAGTGTAGTAAAGTGCTTTGATAGCGTCACCGTCTGTCTGTACGCATTTATAATAATTACAGTTGCCAAGTTTGCACTCTGAATGTCACACCCAAAAATAATGTTCCTAATGCATCTAATAGTGCATCGGATACGTTCAAAGCGGAGCCAGACCTTGAGAACGTAGTATAAAAATAAGCTTTACTTTTCGCAACTCTGTAATCGTACGTCACTATTAATTTTAGAACCGTTTTGCCTTGCAGCGCCTCTGGTGTTAAGTAGGCACATTAATTTGCAACTGTATAGCCATTTTATTAATATTTTTCTTCACCTAGGATTTAGTGCTATATAGTGACACCGCCAAAGTATATATATATACTGAATATACTAATGTATGCAAGAGAAATTATTGTTGAGGATTAGCGCGGCTGGGACACAAACCCAGGTGACTCAAACCATCATGGCTGCTTAGTAGTCTACACTATAACTACCTAAGTTACAGCACCCTCAATTTTAAGATCCCAGGATATAAACTAAATAAAGTTATTATTCTTAATAAGAAGGTACGTGAAAATTATATAAAATGAAATTTCTCTATAACTTCTGAGAAGATCGTACAAAAAAAATCAAAATTTTACCAAATATCCCCTTAAAT
The DNA here is from genome assembly GCA_949628195.1 of Phasia obesa. Classification (NCBI taxonomy): domain Eukaryota; kingdom Metazoa; phylum Arthropoda; class Insecta; order Diptera; family Tachinidae; genus Phasia; species Phasia obesa. The sequence goes on along the minus strand of OX451216.1, from coordinate 68,686,465 downwards.
TGAGAAATTATACTGTTGCCAACCAAGGCAAAAGTATAGCTTCCCTAATCAGTTTTCTATATTAAATAATACATTAGTGAATACACCTATTATAGTACTCTTACTTACACTCATACATGTATGTTTGTACATCGCAATTACGTAAAACAACATTCGTTTCAATAAAAATTATAACTAACAGTTGTCTATATTTGGTTATAAATAAATACAACTGTGTGCAAAAAATTAAAAAAAACAAATTACGTACATACGTATATGCCGGTAGAAATGTGGGCAAATGTCCAAGATAAAAGCAAATAAAGGAAAGACAACGTCTTAACTCAAGCAAAAACTAAAGCGGAACTAATTTTAACAGATTCAAAATCGATAATGGTTGTCATATTTGTTTTGGTTGGTATGTGTCAGCGAAATCTTAACCCTGATATAAAATACAAATATTTCATGTGCTCCACATTATTATTATTATTTTTTTTTTGATACTCGAAAGGAATCTGTAGCAAGGAATAAATTAATGACTTATCGAAATGTCACTTTTAACAATCATTTGAGACAAGTAGACAGTTGGTTTGCATCTTTAAATTTCTTTAACAAAACAAAATGCGTAAATTACTCATAATCAACTTTATATTAGTGTGGAGGTGCAGTCCTTGTAAAATGTTATAAATTTACAGTTGTTTAACAATAATTTTTTATGTTGTTTGTTTATTATATACACCAGAGAAAAACATGATTATGGTATAGTCACAAGAATCATCTTATGTTCTCTGTAGCAATATATGGTTGAACAACTTATAGTTGTTTTAATCATTACTATGGCAATGATAAACAAGCTTTGGTTGAAATTTTATAATTAAATGGTTACTAAGAATAAAAAAATTTAACGTGGCTGGTTTCAACTATATCATTTATATTAAACCTACAAAATATTATTAATAAACAAAATATAGTAAGTTTGTTCGTAAACAAAATATTTTTGATGTTTTAGTTCAGTTTTTTTTTTGCTAAATTTTTAGAATCAGAAAATAATAATTTATCAATTGAGCCATTTCTCATAATAATTAACTAAAAAGTTAATGTGTCTTTTATAAGCTACTAGCTTTCCGCGGTGCGCTGCTACACCCATCTACTAAAAATACAATAAATTCTTGGAAGAGCTAACCTTTATATGCCACGCTTTATATGCTGTTTTTTTGCTAGCCTATACGTATTAGCACGATAATCATTTTTAGCTCTTTATGTTAGGTACCACTTTCACTATCCTAATCCAGTCTGTATTTTGCTAGACTCTGCACATTACTCTGAGGGTTACTTGTGCAAAGTTTCAAGACTCTACCTATTGTAGTTCTCTAGGTAGACGATAATATTTTTTCACTTTTCATAGGAGGTACCACGCCCTAATCCAGTTTGTATTTTACTAGACTATGAAGATTAGTATAAGGGTTACACGTGCAACATTTCAAGGCTTTATATATTGTAGTTCGCCAATACCTCGATAATAACTTTTCACTTTGTATGGGAGGTACCACGTATTGGAGGTATTCCAATTGATTTGCACATAGCACCAAGTTGGTGGAGAGCTTAAGCTTTCCTATAACTTTTGATGATTAAAGATGAAGAAAAGATGTATAAAATCATACATCATTAAGTATTTTCTAGTGCTCTTTTCAAATTTAGAGATTGTTTTGCCTTATGGCCCTAATAACTAATAGGTTTGGCCATTTACTCGAAAACAAAATATGGAAAATGCTGCTGCCAGTTGCGAAAGAGAAGGTGTATTTGTGTGTGGAAGTTTAGCGAATACGGTTACTTACAAAAGTTAGAAACTGGGTTGGAACAACAACGGAGCCCTGCGGTTCTCTTGAATTTTTTTTAACGAAATTCCAACAAAAAAAAAAAAACTTATAAAACGCGACAACTGCATAATCTTATTATAAATCGATAGAACTTTTAACTAAATTCAATTTGATCATGAACATAAGTTGCAACATTTCTCTAATAAAGCCATTTCTATTGAAAACTTTTCGAATAGGAAAATGTTCGTAAAATCCCTGACTACTACCTTATCAAGACTAATAGGGAACACAAAGCTTTTCTAATTTCAAAACCATTAACAATTCAAGTATGAATTTATTTGAATGAAGTTTTAGTCTCTAGATTTAACCAAAACAAGTAGTAAATGACTTAAAAGCATCGCACAATAAAAAGTAAAATATTGCAAAAATCATGAGAAGTTTTAATTGTAACATGAAAAATGAACTGAGTAAATTAAAAAAAATTATACACACATAACGTTAGCTAAAATGCAAAAAGGCTTAACTACAAAAAATTCAAAATCGAGTTTTTGATTGATTATTATGAATGCCATTACATGTATTGACAATTTTTTCAAGACTTGTAGTTGTCTTGACAAAATTGTACACTTCTGCGATCAAAAAGTACGTTTTTATTGAGGAAAAACAAAAGGACGGACAGAGGAGTATTTGGCCTGAAAAGCTGGCCAAAACTATTAAACGTGTTTTTTAAATTAAAAGTTTTAGTTTTTTGATAGTTTTAGGCATAGATAACACATAGATAGCCAACTCTCTAAATGTCAAAAACGTGGCTTCAAATGTCTTTTCACATACGGGTACGATGTGAATTCAACACACTTAGGGGAGTAAAATTTGTATTCACATTCAGGCACTATTACGCGATATTCCATTGCACTTTCCAATTATTTAAATTATTTTTGAATTTTTGCACAGAAAATTATTTAACAATTTATTGTTTTTAAAATTTTTTAATAAAAAATAAATTTTATTTTATTGACATTTGTTTGATGAAATTTATTTGTACACAGTATTGTATTTTTTTGTCTTTTAGGGGATGAACATTTTCAAATCAATATAGCAAATATTTCAAATAAGCATTCAATCTAAAGTTTTTCGCACATAAATAAATTAGGAAAATACAAAATTCATATTTTTATTAAAAACCAAAAGAATTATTTAATTTTAACATCTAAAATTGAACGTAAAAAAAATATTCTGTATTTACAAAATATTTTATACAACTATGGCGAGTTTAGGTGCTGTGGGGAATTAAAAAAAAAACCAACACTTATACAATTTTGCCTACCAATACATTCTTAGACTTAGGTTTTGTGACAAGAGACTTAGGTTTTTGACGTTTCAGTTGACTATCTATGTGTTATCTATGGTTTTAGGTGTAGTATGATATAAAAAGTCTAGTGGCAGATTTTGAAAAAATTACACTGCGCAACAAAAAAATGTTTCTCTACCCTAGAAGTAAAATTATGTGGACTATATGGATTTTGATGCCCTTAATTCAAATCTGTTTTACATGCAAAATGCGTCAAATTTTTTGTTTTCAAAATGCAATAAAAAAATTTAAGAACCCAAAAGTTAAAATTTTAAAGATTTTTCTAAAAGCCTCCTTCCTAAGGAATATAAGACGGTATAAATCGCAAAACTCAATTAACAAATGTTGATTTTAAAGGTTTAAACTCATTCTTGACAGAATGTATGTACCTACATACATATGATTTACAGTCTAATTAAAAAAAATTTTGAAAATTGTAAGGCTTTTATAAAACAGTATTTTTTATGAAAAAAGGCTTTATTATATTCATTTTATATTATTTAATACTTTATAAACGGAAAAGTTAAACTAATAAAAATTCCTTACTAATTATTATCCTCATTAGCTGCATCATCGGTGTCAGGAAGAAGAAGTGTAATGGTTTCTGATGAAAAAGAATTTTTATTAATCCGTTCTCTTTGCGTACTGCAGCTTATAAAAGGATCACTGCTCAGAAATATCCTATTCAAGACATCTCGATTTGTATCGCTTCTGCTGAATTTCCTCGAATAATTCGTACGATATAATCGTTTGTGGTTATTTCTGGCCTCGGCAGCTTCTTCTGACAATTGTCCAATTGGCAAGATTGCTTGCTTTATAACACTACCGCCATGAATAAGAATCTTGTGCATCGTAGGACTCATGGGGTGCCAGTTGTAAAGTTGCACATATATTTCGACAGTTTTATGTGCATATTCCTCAAATTTCTCAATATTAATTCGGTGTCCGCTAGTTATTGCTTCCAATATTATTTTCAGGCGGTTGATAAATTCTTTTTGAAACATCTACAAGTATTCCTATCTCGTCTTAAAGTCTTTTTTGGATGAATATCTTCCTCTCTTTAACAATTGCTTTATCTTCATCGCTCCTTGCTTGCCACTTTTTAATTGGCCGTTTAAAAAGCGTATGCGTGCATGTAAAGTTGATAGTCCAAAACTCAAGGCATCACAGTTCAGAGGAACATTCTTCTGAAATGCGTTAAAAACTTTCGAAGTTTGAACGCAAATATAACACCTCATTGTCGATTTTGTATTCGTTGCAGCATTGCATACTTTTGCGTCGACCATTGTCATTACCATCGTGTGTTTAATTTGTGCAATTTTTCCGTTACACTGTACTTCGCTTTTCTTTAAAAATTCAATTTGATTATTTATGTATCCTATTTCTTGCTTCGTGATGTCAGTTGTTTCCTGCGCAAAACGGATGCGTATAAGTGCTTGAAAATACTTATGCATGCTTTTATGCCTAATTACATATAGGCAGGTATTAATATTGTGAAGAGTTAAAAGTGATGTGAGTAAGAGTTGAAAACAATAATTCAAAATACATAATAGTTTATGACGATATAAATGTATAAGAAAAAGTGCCCATGAGCAAAAATAGAAGAAATGTGAAAATTTAAAAAAAACGTCAAAAATAATGGCGCAAACTTTTTTTTGTTTCTAAAATTAGAGATTCCAAATTTTATTGTGGTAACAAACATAATTCGTAGCATGTCTACCTCACTTTTAAAAATCTCTTCTTTTCCTTTTTTTGCAAAAAAAGTGTATAATTTGTTTTTTTTTAGCTTTTGAACGAATTGTTTCAACATGAATATTGACCATATTTTAATTTTTTTTCTTTTTTAAATAACTTTTGATCAAACCTTTCAGCAAAAAAAATAATCTTTGTTAACCTTTATTCGTTTAACCGCAAAAAAAAATATCATATAAACAGCCAGAAACCGAAAAAAACATTTAAATCTCATATAATTTTCTTCACTTTGCTGACTTTAGCAGGGTCTCAGAGCTACAAATCGCAACTAAAAGTCTCAAAATTTACAATATAATGTAAAATATTGTTGTCTGTCGAGCTGCGTTCTTTGTTCTTTAGATTTCTTAAAATTCAGTTTTATCTTTTTGGCCAGCTTTTTGGGTGAAATACTCCTCCTATACGTCCGGATGTATAGTATAGTTCGTTTTCACTTTTTTGTTTCTCCTCTAAAATTATATTTTTGTTTTTTAAGCTTCTTTGCATTTTAGCTAACGATATGCAATTATGTTTCATAATTATTTAACTGTCCTCGTCATTATTGTTTTCGAACCTCAACAAAACAAAAAAAAAAAATGTTTTGAAAATTGCCAGACTACATTTCATTTACTACAATGTATTCCTCGTATTCGTATTTTAACAGCATCAGCATAATAATTGTTGACACATGTTTCGTAAAATGATTCTCAAGATTTTCTACTCTTAAATATAAATTATATACAATAAAGTGCTGAACGATTAAAATAAAATACGTCAACAAGTATAAACTTACACACATTCTGAGGCTGTATAATAGAATTTGTAGTTGGAGAATTTGAAGCACGTATTTATTTCATAAATGTTTTTGTTTTTATTTTTTTTAAATGGCAGTAATGCATTTTTTATGGCTTAAATCAGGAGCATGGAGGGTTGTTTGTGTTTTTTATTGTTTCTCAGAAACATTTTAGTGAAGGATATGATTCAAAGATTTTTTTTCAAATGTAATATAATTTTTGCGGCCTTGAATTATCGTTAATTCTAGATTATTTTTATTCCGATAGCCGGGCATTTTAATCTCTCACTCTACTACGGGGATCTTAAGCCTAACATTTTTTTTTGTTCTAAAAACACTGGGGTTATATAACAGTATGGTCTATACTTGATTAGGAACGGGCATATCTTAACATCTTATTAACTACACTACACGCCATCCGATTGTAATGCAACTGAGATACATCTTTCTGCCATTTTTTTGACCATTTCCGATTAAACCGATTTGCTCCTCGTTTATCAGGTATCAGAACTAAGGCTGGCTTCATAAACGCAGTTTGAAAAGTAACAATGCAATCAATATAGTTCATAAAAGCGTTAGCGTTATTTTTTACAATGTCGTGAGTTCATTATTGCAGTGCAACCCTTTTCATTGCGCATCAGTTGCCAAATTTGTGCGCTGTTTTTATTTGTGATGAGTTGTGAGATGAGCGGTTGAAATGTATTTGTTTAAATTAAAATGTATTAATTATTTTTCATAATTTAGTAATAATTGTCCTAATCCTAATGTTTTGAAGATCCACTTCACAATATTTTTTTTTACACACAACAATTACGACAAAGCAATTTTGCGCAGTGCAGTGTTGACGTGCAATATTGCTATGCCTTGCTAGCACATCTGTTTGAAGTGTTGCTTTGCAAACTGCGTTTATGAAGTCAGCCTATGTCTCTGGTCAACCGCTACTGCTACCAGTCGATTTCCATAACAGCTTACGACTGGTGATCCGATAAAGAAACAGCAATAAAAGCATAAACATTCACAAAAACAAAAATAAAAACCAAGCCAAGGTCCAACCATTTATTATTTTCGATTCGATATGTGTAACTCCTATAATAAATCCTTTTATTTCTCATCTGGTTTCTCTTAAATACATATATTTAGCTTAGAGTATTTTCGTATTTCCTCCGAATAATACGATTTCTCAAGGCTCCTGAAATAGGTGCTTTCTTCAATGGTGACTTCTTCGTTTGACTCAAATCTCTTCTCACTCAATCTTCAAATTTGGAAAGCACAGGGCTAAATTTGAAGAGTATGCTGGATGCGATAGCAGTTCGTCCACCCGCACATTGCCTAGATTGCTGAACCCATCGCAAGAATAACATTTTCATATGATATACCCGTTCGGATGAGATGCCTACAGCCTCAGTCATGTCACTCACCGATAGTCTAATATCGTTCAATAGACTTTATCGACTATTTCTGATGTGACGACCTCTTTTGGGCGACCTGAAAGTTTGGCGCCGTTTGTGCTGGTACGACCACAACGGATCTCAGTAAACTACTTTTTGCACAATAAAATTTATGGTGCAGAATCCTCATAGTAGTTAACAGGGTGCAAGATATAAACTGCGAGAAATGTTTCATCTAATAATCTTATTCATGCTGGATATAAAACTGCATTTCTTGCTATCCATTGTTCTAAACGCAATCGAAATTTGTGGAAAAAAGGGCCAAATAGCCTGATATCCTTCTGAGCAGTAAGTTAATGAAACGAGCCTACTGCAAGACTGCTTGGGAAGATAGTTAGGGTTATCTTATACGGGGTCTGTTCAAAAGAAAAGGTGAATTTTGAAATTTCGCGGGCTGTGAACATTCGATTATCGAAATTTTGTTTGCTTTGTTGGTACACATGTGTTAGTCATATGTTGGCATTATTAGCCAGTTTGGATTAGTATTTTGTTGTTGACAACTCAAAAGGTTAGTTACGTTTGTGTGTTCTTCGATTTTTTTCGGATATTTCGACGCTTACCTTGCTAACATTTAACCATCCCTTTTGTTCCATAGGAATTTTGATGTCCTTGTTCCCGATAGGCTCCTTTGGGACAACCATACTTATGGCATGATGTAGCAGACCAGGTTTGGTTTACTGACGGCTCTAAACAGGAAAATGGTGACACGAGGGCAGGTACTCATGACCCGTTTTTTAAACGTGGCCTTCTTTTACACGCAAATAAAAAACATGGTTGAGGTAACCATAATCTAAAAGCAACATGTTGTGGTTGAAATATATGGTTATATTCAAACCATATTATTTTAAACCATAATAATAATGTTTTTTGTCATTGGAACATATTATTGTCCTACATAAATAACCATTGCATGATTAACTGTTCCACAAAAACTTGTTTATCGTGACCAAAGTATTGTTTAAAGTAACTATAATTTGTTCACAGCAAACATGTATTGTTACAGAGGACATAGTGTGGTTGCCGTGACCATACAATAACCGTATTGTTTTTTTTTGGGTGTAGGCACATACCCAACGACCCTTCAGGCAGAAGTATATGCCATCCTCATCTGTGTTTAAGGAAAAGGACAAAGGGTACAAAAATATACCTGACTAGCTGTGCCCGCCGCGTCGTAGCTAAATAGTTCCGTAAACAGTGTTTCAAGTATCCCCCTTTTAAAAAGTGCTGTTGAGTTTACAGTACCTTTAAATCGGTAAAATCGCATACTTTCACTACTTATTTTATTTTATTTTATTAAAATTCATCCAGTAGTTTTTATGTGATGCGAACACAGACAGACAGACAGACAGACAGATAAACATTCCAAAAATTGCTGTTTTGTAGACCATCTGCACCAGCAGCAAAATTTTAAAAAAATATTTCAAGTACAGAAACGGTCCTGCAACAGTTTTATTATATGACTGGATGTCGTACAGCCAAGCTCCGCTAAAGGCATTAACCTCATTTTAGATAAGGTCTCGTTTAGTCATGGATTGTGCGACGTCTCTAAAAGAACTCAGTCCCAGGTTTTCAGCCAGGACGGTCATGTAAGTAATAAGCGCACGGACTGTAACCAACCTAGTGGCTTGACATAGATTCATAGGACCAGAACATCCAAAGGTTAAGGAAAAAACTTATTCCTAGGGGGAAGCAGATCGAAGCAGGTCGATATTGGAAAGCTCTGATACGGCTCAGACAAACAAAACGTTTATCAGTGTGCTACTATCACTCAATGAGGGTGGCCTGAAGCACTTACGGTTTGGTTTACTAAACATTGTGGTCTTCTTAACCATCATTTTACAATGCACGATGAGACTTCGGAACGTGTAATTTGTACGTGTCTAGTTTGGGGTCTCGTATAACAAAATTACTAGGAGGCTCTCTATTGTCTCCAGGGAATGTGAACGACCTCTCACCGTATAAGATCATTGGCTTTATCCGTAAGCTAGAACTTGTTCGATGAACGTTATATCTGTGCAAAAGATCCCTTGGGTCGAGGTACCTACGCCCTATTACAAAATAATTGCAAATCGAGCATGGTTTAGTTCAAATACGAGAATCAGAATTTCAGAATCATTTATTGCATAATATCTTAGTGTCTCATTTAGAATAAATAAGGTGTTTCTGATTGAAATCTAATTCAACCCGTTCATTTAATTATTTCACCCACTGTGCTATTAATATGTGCAAACACATCATCATTGTTGAAATTTTTAAACAAAATATGATCCAATTACTTAAGTAAATATTTAATTATCATTCTCGCATATACAATGGGCAACGATTTTAATTCATTTACACAAAATTTGTTATTTAATTTAATTTTTAAATATTTGCTTTTCTAAGAAAATCAAAGTACTGTGATGACTTAAGTTGCCTTTGTTTTAGCTGGGAAACTGCAGTTCTTTATTATTTATTCATCAGAAGAGAAAGATAATTTTGTAAAACTAAACACATCATACTACTCAAGTTTTATTTTATATAAAATATTAATTATTGAATTTGACTTGTAGGGTTTTGCTTTGATGATTTCACTTTTCTTTATTACAAAAGCAAATGAATTTAATTTTATTTTAAAAATAAATCTTTTGTTAAAATTATTTAAATCTTTAGCTTTAAACAAAATTATATATTTCCTCTCTTTTTTTATTTTTAGGTAAATTTGTTAAAATGACGGAGGAGTTAAGGTAAACATGTCTTGCATTTCGAAAAAAAAAGTTTTTTAAAAGTGGCATATTTTCATTAAAAATTATACGTTTTTTTGTAACACTTGAAAAATTATCGTTAAATTAAATTAAAACAAGTAAGAGTGCTATATTAAGACATTTAGAATTATAAACACCCTTCACCAATGTGATTTTAGATTTTGTATAACCCTGTTTGTTTTCAGTTTCGAAACGCTATATCATCGGTTTTTACTTAAGACATTTAACTTCTTTTGTACCATTATAATTTAAAAAATTACTTAATAGTATTAATGTTACCATTATCTAAATTTAACTAATTTTAGATTAAAAAAAATTTAAAAAATTCCAATTAATTTAAAAAAATATATTTTTTCAAGTCTTCTATGTTGAATATAGGGTTGAAGCTCGGCCCAAAATAAAAATTCCTTGTATGAATAGAAATTGTATGGTTATAGTTCAATTATTTTAATGATCTTTGGGTCTATCGGCTTCCTCTTTATGTATACCTTGCTATGTAGACTTTTAATACAAATCAAAGCTGAAAAACCCTACCAACCTTAAAACGAACCAAAATCGCCTCTCGAGGGGTTATTGATTCCCCGAGATCTGTATGCACTCCATGCGATCTACTGGTCGCGGTCTAATATTTATTTAACAAAAAAAGCAAAAAAGAATCTTTCTGTAATGACAACGTGAAAAAACTATGCCTGGCTGATTATGTATCTGGATCTCTTCTAATGTCTCTGCAAAGTTGATTTCAACCCGAACACAGACGGATATCGCTTAATCAATTTCTAGGGTTCAGAATATATGTTCTTTATGGGGTCAGAAATGAATATTGTAGAAATTACACACGGAATGACAAACTTATATATTCCCTTTTCTACCTGTGGTGAAAGGTATAAAAATTACACAATTGCTAAAAAAATAAAAAACTCTAATCACCTAATTTACAATAAAAAAAATCTTCTGATATCGAACTGGGGCCAATATAAAAACTCCTTGTTTGAATAAATATGTTTTCGTTATAATAAGAAAATGAAAAATATTGTTACTTCAATTTATCGAGAAAAATATGCCCTCATTTAGCGAAAAAATTACCTCCTATCATGAGAATTCTGCTGATAGCAACAACCCACTTATATTTAAATCAGTCAAGCGCACTTCGGACTAACTCACATTGGGGTCCGTAACAACGTACAATATGTAACTTTAAAAGTACAAAATTTTAGTTTGTTATGGGACACCCTTTAATTAAAAATCGCCACAGTTCAAAAATAATCACATATACGTCACAATCACGTCTTGTATGGGGACACCCTGTAATTTTTAACTCTTTTTGAAACTTGTTATTATAGCAAGCATAGCACAAATGTGTTTCATAACACCACTACTTTCATTTTAAACATCGAAATTTATTCGATGCCCTTAAATTAAAACAGAGCATTTAAATATCATCTGACACAGCGTTGTATTTTTCCGGCTCGCCATTATGTATTTATTGGACTTCAAATAAGTGAAAAGTTTAAAAATCGGCTCACAATAAACTATTATATTTTTCATAATTTTATTTTTTTGTTTTTCATTTCTTCCGAGTGGTAGCAGTCACTATAAATGAAAGGAAAACGAAATCAATGAAAAAGAGAATGTCATTTTCTAGTGTTTTTTTCTTTTCACTTAAACAACATGTTTAAATGGTTAACATCATTCCTTCTCGTCTAAACATTCGCACTAGTCTACGTTTGTGTTCAAGTACAAGACAAAACGTTAACAAGGCAAAAATGAGAACAAAACGGAACAAAACTGGTCTTAAACAACAATAAAAATGAAAAAATCAAGAATCATAAGAGCCGATAATAATGACTGTGATGATAGTGACTTTCGTTAATGATATCAAATGCAACGTAATCATAAACAACAATTCATTTAACTTATTCCAGTATTTAAGTGCAGATAATGTTCGCAATCATGACTTAAGAGTCAAGAGAAAAGTCCGATTAAAATCAATAGAAGGTGATTTGGTTGCATGCAACAATGCAAGAAATATTTATGTGTTTATGTTGTTATAAATAAGGCAACTTTCTTTTTCTTGTTGTTGTTCGTTTTTTTTTTTTACAAAATTACTCTCTCACAGGTTGCATTTAAATACTGTGAATTATTATTCTTATGGTGGTGCGTTTCGTTTGTAGCACACTGGTCACTTGAGTTCAATTTTCTGGTAGAAGTCAAACAATTTGTAGAATGGTGTTGAAAACCGTTGAATTGTATTGAATATTACTCAGTTTTCATATACAATTACGTGTTGTGTCAAAGCGCCTAAAAATCACCTGTTATGAGAAACATCGAAATGCTTATTTCAAAAAGTGATGTTTTAAAGTTTATTTAGTGATAGCTAGCAGTTACCACGCCCATTGTTTCAAATCAGCCTGTCTTCCGCTAGCCTATGCACATTAATATAAGGGTTACTATTTTTACGAGATAATAATTGTTTACTTTATATGGGAGGTACCACGCCCAATGTTTCAATCTAGCCAGTTCTTTGCTCAACTACTATGCACATTGTTGCAAAAACACTCTACGTGTTAAAGTTCCGCAGGATAATAAATTTTTTACTTGACACGCCCACTGTTTCAATCCAGTTTCTTCTTGCTTGATTGCAACATTTATATGGGGGTTTATTTATTTTGTAGGGGGATACCGAAGCAGAGCACTAACTTTATGGGTCCCTTATCGTCCCCTTCGTTCCTCAATGATTACTTTCATTGTGTCTCGTGCTGTCACTAGCCTTTTATTCACGACTGTTTTGATTTCAGACTGGCGACTGATACACGTCGACATTATTTCTCATCACAGAGTCTATGGTAATTGCTAACATTTTCCCAAGGCTAAGGTCTCCACAGCATCTCCACAAAAGAGGCTGTGGGCCTCGAGCAAAGCCTTTTTTGTGAAGATACTTCTGACTGATACATGTCGACAATATTCCTCATCACAGAGTATGACAATTGTTAACATTTGCTTAAAACTAAGGTCTCCACAGTATCTCCACAAAGCCTGTTTTTTATGTTAGCATTTTTCCAGGCACAGTCTGCAAGTAACATCTTACTAAAATTTTTGACTTGGCCAGAAAATACTTCCGTGACTTGTTACTAAGGCAGTTAGCTATTTGTAGACCCCCAGATTATATTCAAAATCCTTCTTGGTCTTCCTGCCAACTTGTAGTAAAAAATTGGAGATTCTTTGGTGGGAATCGAACCCACAACTCCTGACTGATAAACTAGAACACTACCTACTAGCCCACCGAGGCACCCTTATATGGGGGTTACTCCTGCAAAATTTCAAAACTCTAGACGAGGACGAAAGTAATTTTTCACTTCGTTTAAGAGATACCACGTCCAAATTTGGATTTAAATTCCAGCCAGTTTTTTGCCAAACTATGAGCAAGAAATTAAGTGACATCGTGGTACTTCTTAGAGACTCATACCTCGTTATAAACAAGCAAATTATACTCCAATTTTGTTCGGCGCCTTATTTCGATTAGCCTGGCTTTTTAGTATTGGGTGATCTATTTCGAGGTTCCCTACTTTTTTAAAGAGAAAACACAGAAAATTCAATTTTAATGGAGAATGTTTATTATCATTTGAAAGAACGTTCTTTGGCATTTATTTTTTGAAGATTATGTCTATAAAATGTTGGCCGTTGCTACGTCGCAGATGGTCGACTGGTAACTGGCTAATGACACGCGTGATGTTGTCCTCCAAGGCCTGAATCAAAGCGGGTTTGTCCACATAAACATTTGACTTTACATATCCCCACAGGAAAAAGTCTAATGGTGTGATATCACACGATCTTGGTGGCCAATCGACCGGCCCAAAACGTGAAATTATGTGCTAACCGAAATGTTAATAAATCCATTGATTGATGCGATGTGTGGAAAGGCGCCGTCTTGCTAAAATCAAATGTCGCCAAGATCTCGAGATTCAATTTCTGGCATAAAATAGTCGGTTATCATGGCACGATAACGGTCGCCATTGACGGTAACGTTCGCACCGTCATCATTTTTAAAGAAATATGGACCGATGATTCCACCGGCCCACAAACCACAACAAATCGTTTTTTTTTTCTGGATGAATTGGCAGCTCTTGATCTTCTCTGGTTGCTCTTCGTCCCAAATGCGGCAATTTTGTTTATTTACATACCCATTGAGCTAGAAATGGGCGTCATCGCTAAACAAAATTTGCCTCGAAAACGTCGGATCTTTTTGAAAATTTTCAAGAGCCCATAGAGCGAAGGGATTCAACCGTAAGTCTTACCATTATGAAATGCCAAACAATACTAAACAAAAATAACATGACAGCATGACACGACTCACACGTAATCTGTCAAAAAAAAGGCTATTGGAAAAAGTACCTCGAATTGGATCAGCCTTTAGAAACTCTACTCTCCGCTAAGATTGCAAACTTTTACTGTATAAATCGTTTCACAAACCTATATGGTGCTATGGAATTCAGTTATGGGTCTCTGACTTAGCTAGCAATGGTGAAAATATTCCAAGGTCTAAGAGTAATGATCTACGAATAATCACAGTTCTTCCCTGATAAATGTGCCATTAGTTGAAGCTGAAATTCAGAATCATACGTTAAAGTACTTGAAGATGCCCGAAACACATCGAAACCGCTGGACGTTGAATATGTTACGGGCCAGCGGTTTTTGGTTACATTAGACTAAGAAGGAGGGGTATTGCAATTTTCGACGAACACTAGCGAGATTCGAATTTTTCAATTACAAATACATTCAAATATTTGTAATTGTAAATGAGATTTTTTCAATTACAATTACGTGTAATTGGAAAATTTCAATTACACATTACATGTAATTGTAATTGAAAAAATCAATTATGTTTACATGTAATGCAAAATTTTAAGGAATATAATATATTGTTCAATCGAAAGTAATGATTATTACCTAATTACAATTATAATTACGTGTAATTTTTAATTGAAAATTTCCAATTAAAATTACAAGTAATGTGTAATTGAAAATTTTCAAATGCAACTTACAATTAGTTGTAATTGACTTTAGTCACTGATTTAAATTACGATTACTTGTTATGTGTAATTACGAATATGCAATTACACATCACCTGTAATTTTAATTGTAATTGAATCTCCCCATGTGTGATCTCAATGGAATTGCATTGTGTAGGGAGCAAATAAAATTACTTAAACGTAATTACTATTCCTGTTTTCTTTCTTTTTTTTTGAGATGAACAAATATTTGTACTTTTTTTTCTTTTTCCTCTTGATAAGAAGTTGCACAATTTAAGTATTTCTGTAGGCTTAAACTGGATACCGATGATTGTGTTGCACTAATGCTGACACACTGCTCATGCTGCCCGTTAAAAGATTGTGTTTGCAAAGCCTAAAGCCATTCATTTTTTTCTTCTGTTCATTCAGGGTGTCTCCAATACACTCGCAACTTTTTTGTTTCCAACTTTTACATAAAATATTAATTTCATTATTGGCATGTCCAGCCAAACGTGAAAGAAAATTGAGAAGAAACAGAAATATGTGGCGGCTGCTAGTGTTTGGTAAATGTAAAGTGTGTCAGAGAATGAAAAACAAAAAAAAAAAAAAAACAACATCAGCGAAAAAGCAATTGGAAAATATTATCGCTAAAAACAGATTTATTATTATGTTTGTCCAACTTATTTTTCAATTGTGTTGAACGAAATCTATTAAAAAAAAAAAACGAAGAAGTAGCAGATACAAAACCGAGAGTGAGAGGGTTTGTTTTAAAGGAAAAAAGCTTGTATTGGAAACATGCAGCCAACATGTTGTAAGAATCAAATTAAGGTTAATTGCCAATAATTACTTAAACTTACAAACCAAATCTTGTTTGACTTTCTTTCGTTCAATACTCAAGAAAACTATTACGAAAAAATTTAATTTTGCCAAACAAAAAGATTTAAAAAAAAGTTTAGAAAATATTTCCAAATGCCTAAAATGCATAAAAATGCTTTTAGTGTAATGAAAATTTCCTAAGGATGTTTATTGGCTGCCACAGAGAAAGACACGCCAAATCAATTTGCAATTTATTATTAAGCTTAGCTGTTGGTTAAGAACCGCCACTGGTTTCAATTAGTAAAAGTTTTATTTCTTTTTTTTTTTATTAGGGTCTGCTTTTTAAGGCGAAGTTTCAGGGTGGGTGCATGTGCTGCATATTTGAATGAAAATTTGAAATTAAATTTTTTTATACGTTTCATTTAGGGTTAGGTTCATTGCATATGACTGCCTTAAATCATCCCTGACAACTAACTGAACACTAACTACTTACGTCAAATTATTTCAACTGTTTTTGTCTACTGATAGTTTTTCCAATTCCTTTTCATGAAGTTAAAAAGTATTTGCATGCATGTGCTTTTCCTTAACCCAATTATACTGCCGTTATCTGTGCCCAAATACTTACATTAATTACAAGTGATTATTTCATTTAACAAATTAAAATTCACGCGAATGCTTAATTCAAGGTGTTTTCTTTTTGGAAATTTATCTAAGAAAAAAAAAATAAAACAAATATCACTTGCATTTCATTGACAAAACACTTAAATGTCGCGAGTTGTAATTAGACTCGTTATATCCACTATCGAGATTTTTATTACTTACTAGCTGTGCCCGCCACTGCGTTAGCGTCCTTGCCATATTTTGTTTGGTTTTGCTTTGAAAGCAATCCACAGCAAAGACTCTGACTTTTTTAGTGCCGCCTTAAACTGTGCTGCATATCGGTTAGTACTACAATTATGGTTTAGTATTTACTAAAAAAAAAACAGCGCTAGCTGCCGCATTAAAGTATACATATCAGGTTAGTGCTTTAGTTATGGTTTATGTATTTACTTTATATTTATATAAAGGGTCTTATCCGTACTAAAATGACTGCTTTTTATCCACTTTATCTTGGAAAAAATATATTTTTGAGGAAAAAACGTATCCTATATTGGAATCAGGATACTTCCTAACAAAATTTTGTTAAAATCCATCTAGACGTTTTTACGTGATGTGAACACAAAGAAAGAAGGACAGACAGGATATGAGTTACTGTTTTATTATATATATAGATTGTGTCTTTAATATAACTAAACTAGCAATATATGAAGACTTACTGCTTTAGTCTTAGAAAAACAATTATACTTAAATAAGTCCAGTATAGTAAGTCGAGGGTGGCTCGGTGATCTAGTAGGTTGTGTGTTAGTCTAACAGACCGGGGTTGTGGGTTCGATTTCCAACAAAGAGTCTGGAATTTTTCACTACAAGTTGGCAGGAAGACCAAAAAGTAACTTGGGTATAATCTGTGTGCCTACAAATGATTAGCTACGTTCTTGACAGGACACGGACTCTCAAGAATTATCTGGCAAGTTATAAATCGAGGTAAGATGATACCTGCAGACTATGCCTAGAAAAACAGCCATATATTAAAATGGAGAAGCTGTGGAGACCTTAGCCTCGGCAAATGTTAGCAATTACCATAGACTCTGTGATGACGAAGAATGTCGACATTTATCAGTAGCCAGTCCGAAATCTCTATAGTCGAGAGTAAAAGGCTAGTGAAAGCACGAGACTCAATGCAAGAAATTATTCGTAAATTTTTAGTCGGACACCAGAAAGCATTGAGGAATTAAGGAGTTCTAAAAGGCACCCATAGTTAGTGGTCTTCTTCGATATTCCCCTGCAAAATAAAAAAAGTTAGTCCAGTTCGGCCAAGAAATAATGTGTGTGAAGATAAATACGTCGAGTTATATAAATACGTTTTTAAAAAAAATATAGCATGCGATAAAAAATTTTTCCCAGACATTTAGTACGTATTCTGCAAATGATTTTCGAGAAATTTGGTTACTGTTTTCAAACACTTCCAAGTCTGTCAAGTCAAATAAGTACGTCAAATAAATCTAAGCGATAGGCAAAAATTGTAAATAAACTCTCACAATTTATAGTTATACTCTCAATCAGAATTATTAGCCAATAGGAAGACAGTTTCGTGACGTCATTAGGCCGGCATGCGCAGAAAATTTTAATTTTATTTTCGCGTTGGCGTAACTTTGTCTTCCATCATCCTTGCTTCATGCCATACCTTATCGAATGCTAGGGAAATGTCATTCTGCAAAGGCCCATTTATTTACTAATTTGTGTGTTTGTTTATATTATGTTTTTTTCTGAAGTCCAATTGATTGAACTGGCTTAGAATTGAGTTCAACCCAGTTATTAATATCTTCTCAAACAACATGTTTGTTAAGGGGCTTATAGGTCTGTATGATTCTACTTTTGTGTTGAATTTTCCGCACACACAGGAGGAATCACAGTTATTGAAGAAACCTTCCACCCTGTGAGAAAATGCTCAAGACTCAATATGACACAAAATGTTTGGGGAATCTGTAATAACATCTTGTGACTCGTTTTATTAAAAATAAACGGATATATTTTGGCACTTATATTTATGTTTTATTGTTTTTTTAAATCGAAGCAAAAGCATTTCAATTAAAAATATTTTTCCAATTTTTTTTTATATATGACCTGGCATATGAAAAAGAGGCTTCTGACTCAAAAAAAAATTTCTACTTTTTGTTGTTGTTGTTGTTGTTGTTGCATTGTTTATCTTTAACAGCTATTTTTTCGAAATTTTGTTTTTGAGTCATAAGCCACCTTTTCCCTTTTCATAGACCGGGTCACATATATTGCGTATTTTGGTATTATTTCTTGCGCAACGTCCACAACATGTTCACAACATGTTCACGATAACGAAAATATCGCCGATCTTGACTCGAAATCACTTATAGACTCATATTTGCAGTTACGTGAAATAAGACACGACCTTTCGGATTAATAATTCGTGGTCACGAAAATATATATATCTAGCGTTGTAGTCGTCACCTGCAAGGAAGCGGGGACCTATAGATTTTCAATTGTCGCTATATTGACTCTTGATGCAGTTATTTAAGGCAGATATTTGTTGCTTGAAGGTAATCCTTACATTCCTTAAAATCACACAGTAACAAGAGTGGTTGATATTTCATTTTGTATATTCAGAATATTAAAGATACAATAAATGTAATATGAAAAAAATTTAAAATTTGAAACAGATTCAGCGAATCTCAGCCACATTAATGCGAAGTGTTCATATAAAACTTCGTCAAATAAATGCATGTCAGTGCAGAGGAGACGAGGCGGCTATTCACCCGATGAACTGCTCCATGCATATCCTTTTTCCGTTTACTTAATGATTACAAAAACGAACAAAAATAAATCAAGCCTTGCATACATTTATGGAAATATTCTATTTTTCACATCATTTCCTTTTTTAAACAAAATTTTTGCTAGCGATTTATAGCGTTTGGTCAAAATATCCTCTTTAGGGTGTGTCCCCTTTTCTTTTTTAGCCAGCCATACAACCATGTCAAGCAATAGATACAACAACAAAATAAAACTCAGCAACAATAGTTTCTCAATATGGGACGATTGCGTGCAATAAATATAATTAAAATGGTTTTCGAATGAATCATGAGACCAAAAAATCCCTGAACTTTTTTCAAGAAGGTTTTTGGCCAACATAAAATTTTATCAAAAGGATATGTTTGCTTTGCTATGTCTTCGAGTGTGTTGTTCTTAAGGAAAAAAAGAAAAACATTAAAAATTCTGTAAATGAGTCAACTAGCCAACCAACCAACCGACTACCCAACTTTATGCATTTAATATCAATTGCTACAGATAAAAGAGAATGACAAAGAGAAAGTTTTGTGCATTAAAACTCATTATGCCACCCACCCATTTGTTGTAAATCATTTGAAAATATTAATGCAGTGCAGTTCCCAGCAAAAAAATTGGAATTAAGTATTCCTAACTGGATTACCAACTTAATAATTTTAACAAGACGTGGGAGTGCCATAATCAGTTCTTGAGACTTGAGTGCGTAATGTATGTAATTTAACGCGAGAAATGTAATGCTAAGACATCCTTTGGTTTCTTATAAATAACGATATATTCAAAATTATCCTTCGACATCGTTATTAATTCGATTATAATTTGGTATTCCCTAATAGTCAAACTACTACGTACACGGTTTATTGGTAGCACTGTTCTGTAGAGAAATCTTGTTTAACAAAAAATTGGAAGGATTTAGCGTGTGTAATAAAAATCTTTTTTCAGGTTTTTTTCTATCACGTGGAGATTTGTTAAGAAATGTGGCAAACATTAGTCCCTTAATCAAGCGTTCACATTGGAATATTTTATCACAACTCGAGAATGGCTCATCCGATTTAAACAAATGGGACAGCAGATGATGAAGGACAAAGCTGTCTTAAAGGTCAAAATTGAATTAAATACAATTTTTTGGAATTATTCGGAAATTAGTTACGGAAACAATTTTCATGCCAATTAAAAAAAAAAGTTTTTACAAATTTATAAAAAAATTAAAAGAAAGGAAAAATTATCATTATTCATAAATTTCATACTTGGGATTTTTTCATTGAAAAATGAAAAACCATTTAATAAAACTGATTAATTTTTAATTACAATGGTTTTTGCCAATGATAATGGACATGTAATGAAATTGTATATTTGAGCTGATTTTTTTTCTAAGTGGTATAAGTCCACTTTTAAAAAAAAACTGAGTTAACGGTAATTTTTATGAGCTATAGACTCCTTCTTTCCATTGTTGTACAAACAATTTTAATAGAGTTCTATTTTGACATAAAATAAACAAAAGCAGTTTTGCTGTACAATGCTATCGCACAAATATTTCTTTTGAAAGTGGAATAAGTCCATTTCTAATAATTTTAATTAAAACAATTTTCTTATTGCAATTATTAATTTTATTGCAACTTTAATGTACGCTGCTGCAGATATTACTAATGCCCGTTTCACACTATAATACTGCGTATTAAGATTTGCATTGGATTTCGAAAAACCAGTTCATTCACTAATTATAATTGATGCAAATTGTTTTTATTAACCGACTTCAAAAAAGAAGGAGGTTATCAATTCGTCTGAATGTTGCTTTTTTTTATGTATGTAACCGCAGAACTCAGCCATTTCTGAATCGATTTTAAATTTTTTTTCTTTATTTGAAAGGTTATGCTTTCAGGTTGGTCCCATTTTAAAAACAGTTCATTATATTAAAAATTAAAGGGTGTCCCCATACAACATACATGTTTTTTACGTTTATTAAGAACCGTAAAGGGCACCAAACTAGAATTTTAAAAAATTGCGTGTCACTATAGCTCCCAACAGCAGAAATTAATAAAAAAAATAAATTTAAAATTTAAAGGGTGTCCCCATAGGTGACGTAATTTGACCTATTTGGGCCTATCTTTTGAACCGTTATAGACAAAAACTTGAAAATTTGACAGAATGTCGATTACTATGTAATATGTATAAATATTCAAAATTTTAAATTAAAGGGTGCTCCAATAGTTCATTTAATTTGATGTATGTGGGCATATTTTTGAACAGTTGTACACAGACCTCTGAAATTTACATTGAACCTGTAGTACTAAGTCAGCTATAACAAAAAGTATAAAATTTGAATTTGGAATTAAAAGGGTGTCCCAAAAGTTAATGTAATTCTATGTTTGTGGCCAAACTTTTGAACTTTTACAGACAGACAGCTGAAATTTACAAGGAATCTGTATTGCAAAGTCCACTTTAGCAAGTATACAATTAGAATTTAGAAACTAAAGGGTGTCCCCATAAATGATGTAATTTGATCTATATGGCTCTATCTTTTGAACCGTTAAACACAAACACTTGAAAATTAGGCAGAATATCCACTACTTTCTCTGGTATGATAACAATTATAAATATTTAGATTTATAATGTAAAGGGTGTCCCAATAGTTCATGTAATTTGATATATATGGTTAAACTTTTTAACCGTTATAGACAGATAGTTGAAATTTACAAAGAATATTAGTGCCCAAATCCTCTATAACAACAGGTCTTTAATTTAAAATAGTAAATTAAAGGGTGTCCGAATAGGTGATGTTATGCTGGTGAAAATAGCTTAACTTTTGAACAGTAATAAGGAGAGCCTTGACATTCAAATAGTCTTTGTTTTTTCCCCTCTAATTTTGGCGCATCTTTTATTTGGTTTAAATCTAATTCATACAGTTTACTTCTTACATTTTTATTTTAGAATTGGTGCCCCTTCTATCTGTTTTGAAGTCGGTTTTTTGCAAGAATTATTAAACACAAATTTATGATCGCAGTAGGTTTTAATAACTACGACTAAAGTATCAATTTCATGCCAGGTTATGCTTTTTCTAAATCTTTAACTTTTTATTCAACCTAGTGAGGCACTGCTATTGCATTGACGATAGTTTTGAAAAACTGCACTATGCAATCTCCATCGGGTTAAACATTCTTTAACAAAATTTAATTTTCAGATATATTTATTATATCTTTTCTGATTTTTGTTTGTTTTCCTATGGAAAAATGCACATAATAGGAGATCAGAGAAAGGAGGCGGGGACTACTGGAAAAACATCAGTACAAAAAAGTTTATTGCAAATGAGGCCAATAATGATAATGCTTTTTTTATAATATAATCATTGATTAATGATTTACATTTTTTTGAATAATTACTAATGAAACTTTTTCATTAAAAATCATTACCATTAATGAAAGCAATGGTAATGAACATTGTTTTTTGCATTATTTATAATTTAATGCTAATGAAATTGTCAATATATAAATCAATCTAATTAATTAGTTCTATGTATGATAAATATAGATATATTACATTAATCCAAACCAATCACAAATCTTACATTCATTCACAATGAAGTGAAGGTATCTGAGTCTCGCCAGAACTTTAGTCATTCTTTTTTCCTTTATATATTTTTCATTGATGATGATCCCCTACTAGGGCCAAGGGCAATTAATCCAGTATCAAAGCCATTTCACAGCTCTTCAAAATTTCTAGGGGTACATTCTCTTTGGACGCCTCTTGCCAGTAAAAGATTTTTTTTTTAATTTTTTCCACAAATTTTCCGAAACGGTTCGAATTTGTTATTTTAATCGCTTCCAATTTTAATTTTGTTACACTTCAACTCGTTTATCAAAACCAAGATGACAAAATTTTCGACGTCACATTTTCTTACAAAATATCAAAAACAAATAAACTTTCATCGATCAAAGTTGATGTCAACAAACCTCATGCCAATTATTATTTCCGTCGACACAAAACGCCGTCGCCAAATATAATAAACAAAAATGAAAATCATTTTGTGGTCAAAAATGGTCACTAATCTTTTCAAGAAATTTGTTAAAAAATCATTAAAAATCAATTTTCTAAAATTATTTCAAAAAATCAAAAATTATTTTAAAAAAACGTATGATTAAGGGGTGGGTTCTCTTTCAAGACCCCTGGAAAAACTACTTGTAAATGATGAACTACATGTGCAATAACACATGTGTCTAAGGTGTACTACATGTGAAATCATATAAATAAAATAAAAATTCTGCAATTCCAAAGTTATTTCAGAAACTCGACTAATGGGGTCCGTTTTAGAACTCTTGTATATGGTATACGATATGTGCAATTTTATATTTGTCCAAAAATTGTCAGTAATCTTCGCATTTATTTTTTTTAAATCATTTTTCTCAAATTCTAAAACTATTTAAGAAATTTGATTAATACGAGTCTGTTTAAAGAAATCTCACGTAGTACGTCGTTTTATAAACTCCATTTTCTATCTTTCAAATATCGCACTATTATAGCACCATCATAAATCATGTGTGGGAGCCACCTTCCCACCGGTTTTTTTTTATTGGACTATCTCACCTAATGGCTGTTAAAATAAAAAAAGGCAAAAAAGAATTGCAGTAAAAGAAATATTAAAGCAAAAAACAGCAATGGGCTACTATAACGCATTGGTTCCTGAGATGCGCTTAAATGATGTAAAATCCTTTTTCGCATGGACCCCACACGTTTGCTTACGTGCAATTGTAATGGCGTTGCTATTGTCGTCCAAATGCTTTGCTTTGCATGATTATTTTTATATAAGCTGTTGCTCATGTCGTACATGCATTCTATTCTGGGCTTTTTCATTTCCATTATAAGCTTGAGGGCTTCATTGAACTCTATTTTCATAAAATAATTTTTTATTCAAAAATATTTCTTTGTTGATAATCAATACAAACAAAACAAATGCCACAACTTCATACTATGCAAACACTATATATGTAATGGCAACTCCATTCAGCCTTTTCTAAAAAAATTTTTTTTGTGGCAACTCATTTCAATTTTGTCCAGACAAATATTAAAATTAAACCAAATAAGCTGAGAGTTGTCTGGAAGAAATCACTTCTCTCACACTTATCTCACTCTCCCAGAGAAATGTGAAACTACGTATAAAAAAATGTTGTACACACAAAGATTTTGTCCAGACAAAATTTGTGAATACAGCTTTATTTATTAAATAAAAATATAATTTTTTTCTTTTTTAATTAAGTATGTTAATTATGTATATTAATTATGTATAATTAAATTAATTAAAAAAATAATCAAATTTGTATCTGAAAAAAATTTAAACTTTTATTGAGGCAAATTTTTTCTTTTTGTCTACATCTTATGGTAAAGACTAATGTTTTGCTGGGTTGCACAAGTTATTGTATAATTTATTGTATGTTTTTGGGCGCATATATGCTTTTACACACACCCATATGCATTTACACACACATATGCATGTAACAGATATGACTGTACAGAGAAATGTTCACAGCCATAAAAGACAACAATTATCCTTGTTGCTTTTTATCTTTTGTTATTGTTATAATCGAGGAAAGAAATGTTTATAAGAGTGTGTGTGTGTGTTTGTGTGTGTGTATAATTATGCCTTTTTTATTTGTGAAGTCTGTGTTCCTCAAATGTTTATATAAAAACCATGTATTGCACAAACATTTCTATTTATTTTGTCTGCTGAATAATTTTGTTGATTTTTATGAACAAAATGCACAACAATTATTTGTAGAAAAAGTTAAAAATTTAACCATCCAAACAGGCATTTAAGTTTTATTATCATTTGCAGTGAAAAAAAGAATGTAATTTTTATTTGATGTTGTAATACGAGGGTAGATGAATAAGTCAATGTAAAAACACATTTTTTAAGCTGATTTTTTTTATCATTTTCAAGTTTTTTATGCCTTGCGTAAGATAACAGACCACCATATCTATACATACATTCATACATACATACATACATACATACATACATAAAATAAAACAGTAACTCATTTTCTCTCTATCTGTCTTTCTGTCTGTGTTCGCATCACGTAAAAACTACTGGATGGATTTTAACAAAATATTGTGAGGAGTTACCTTAGTATCCCGATTTCAATATAGGATACTTTTTTCCGCAAAAATTTCCAAAAGAATGTAGAGAAAACCCAGTGAAAGTACTCGGGTTTTTTACCTTTTAATGTACTGCATACTTTGAGGCATCTTTTATTTCTGAAAACGGGATATTTTAAACACGGTTGCGCAACAGATGGCGCTGGCTTAAAATAATGACAAAATATGAATTATTTACAGCCAGATAGCCAATTGAATAAAATTCGTATTTGATTTGTATTTTTAGTTTGTGGAATTACATTGTTATTAAAATATTTTAAACACCTCTTTCAGAGCTTTACAATATTTTTAGAATTTTAGATTTTAAATAAATTTTAGAATTTTATCTAGGGATGGTTACCTTTATATAAAGTAAGTACGTAATAGTCTTAAATTTTGGTGTAGATTACTTTCGAAACAAAATCGAACAAAATATTATAAGGACACACACAAGGTGTGTGGGCACAGCAAGCAGCAGACGAAACAAAATATGTTCTTCTTTCAGATATTTCGGTTTCCTGTTAAAATTGTATTATACAATCACAATTTATTACTTATTTTATTAGTTAATTTATACAGCAAGTAACGAAGACTTTTTTATCCGTTGCACAGTGGGGCCAGATGACAATTTTTTTCCAATCAAATCAGGGTTGATTTCAATTTTATTAATATCTAATATCAACGCGTTCCTACGAATTTAATTTTAACGCGTCCTTACAAAAACACTGTTACTTATTTGGCATATATTTTTGTGTAATGATGGAGAATTTTATGCACTTGAATCAAATACTAAATTTATATAATTAGTTGAAAGTTATTTAATATTTTTTTTTAATTTAGTCCATGAAATGACCGCCTTTGGTCCCAATGTGCGTTGTAGTGACACAGAATAGAGCCTTTGGTGGGAATAGAACCCATAAACCACAGACTGAAAGACTACATACTACCATTTAACCTAAAGCAACACCCGGGTGAAGAGGAGGAGAAAAAATCTGAAGTCATAAGGGTCACCTACTACACATACATAGGTGCCACTATGCAACAATTTTCCTGCACTAATATTTCGCAATACTGCCATGAATCTACGTGATCGTGGGAATTAACATTTTCTGCTTTTTTTCTTTGTACCTGTTTTAAGATTAGAGTCTGTGAGGCGAACGTATTTGCAGAACTGAAGCAAAAGTCAGAAATGTACCTGTAGAAATATACTTGAGGTCTGCAGAAATGAATAAGATCTTTGCAGAAATGTTATCGAATCGAGTGCATCATTTAATCGACATAATCTCCTAAACATATTACGTGAAGCCCAAACTAAATAAATAATTCTTGATAATAGCAAAGGTGTGGCAAATTTTTCGCTACAATTTTTTCATATTAAATCTCTATATCTATTTTTAAATAAAATCCCCAGGAACCTCTTTGGAAATGAAATTACTGCCTTCCATAAATAAAAATGTCTGCTAGAATAACAATCATTCATGTCTGACTTGAGTTGAGCGACAGTCAATAAACTTCCGGTTTTATGTATCATGCTGTCAGTTTGTTTCATTGTAATTTTTTTATCCTTTAAGGCGTGATTTCCTGCTGGGAATAGTTGCAGTCATACGTATGAGTTCGACGAATCATGGCTGTCTAATTTTTTACACTCAAGTTCACATTTTTTTGTGCTGTTTGTAAAAAAATGCTTGTTTTAACCATTTTTTCGTTTTGTTTTCAGTTTATACATCTCCTGCTTTTTTGTTATTTACACTTGCACTTTGTGTGCACCCTATTGACATCCTTAAATGATTATAGTTGAGAAAAGTGTTTGTCTAGCCGTGATCTTCCTATGGAATTTTAGTGTAAAGGCTATAACTTTTGTAAGGATGATGGCATCTTTAAAATTTCATAATTCGGGAAAGTTAAGATACAGGACAAACAGCATCGCCAACTTTTAGTTTTTGTACGATATTTAACTTTTAAACTTACTTCTCGACCTTTTTATTGACATTCAAATGAGAATAGTCCATAGTAGGCTCGAGATCGTATCCTAACTACTCCATAAAATTGAACGCACAATTTTCAAAGGAAATGGAAACATTTTAATTTTAGACGCCAGCAGAATCTAAATTCTGAATCGCAGCATTCGTCACTACGTATTGAAATCTCTGCAGAAAAATAAAAGTAAAATAAAACAAATTTGATTTGATTTGATTTCAATTACAAGGTGAATTCAATGAACCTTTACAAGATAACACACGGAGCACTAAGGCCGAGGCTACAATATGAAAATTCTGAGCGGCAACAAGTGATATTTTGTTATTACTTGTTTTTAGTTCTACCTTGAATTTGATAAATTATTAGCCCAATTCACAGTCTTGTGCATTTAAGGTTTTAAATTTTTACAATTGTATAAGATGTAATTTGAAGTCAAGCTGAAGTTTGTTTTATTCTCTCTAAGAAATAATAATTTAAATTACAAATTAAGTGATTAATATTAAAGAAAAATTGGAAAAATTTAATTTTAGACACCAGCAGACTGGAATGCATATTCTACACAGCTACGTCGGTCATACGTCATCATCATATACTCGTATATAGGTACGATTTTCAATTAAAAGCTTTAAACAAACCTCTCTTGCCAGTGGCATTTTAATAACTAACCGCTTAGAAATACCACTCAGTGGTAAACCTCTTTCCGCTCAACCACTCTATCGCTTGCCGCTCAATTTGTGGCCACGGTCTAAGAGCGGAAAAGAAATTAGGTTTTCGAAAAATATTAAATTGCGGAAGACGACATGCGATTTTTTTTCTGTAAAACTTATTACGCTACAACTTTTATACTTGATGTCTAAAACTTCTGCTCGTTATCCCCGCCCAAAATATTTTTCTAATTTGAGCCCTAAGGCCCAAGGAAAAATATTTTAGTCGAATCAGGAGGTCAGCGCTGCTCAAAAATCCTATTTTAATATCCTCGGAAATCTTACTTTGCGGAGAAACGCTACATAGGTTAGTGCATCGAGCTAAAAACTATTTCTAGCCAAACGCAGAGTTACAGTAGAATTTGTTGACGAATATTTGTGTGGGACATTCCGCTTTTAAAGGCAGTCTGTCGAATTTTTTTACAAAAGTAAAAAAACTCATACATGGAATAGTTAAAGGTTTGAAATTTTCCACAAAAGAGTATTCCGTTGCATTTTACATAAATCTACTAAACATGTCCTATATCTACACTGTAACGGGGTTCACATGGTTTTCTTTGTTAATTCACCATCATAATGGGAAAAAGGGGCACAATTTAAACAGCCTCTAAAATAAAAATCAGACGTCAACTTTTAAAATACATACGCACGTATTAAACCACTGCATGGGTATAAAAACTAAGCTCATAAGTCGCTCATTATAATATTTCTTTGAATTAATGTAATATTTCATTGAATTCATGCACTCGAGTAACGATGAGTGCACAATAATAAACATCGGTCAGCTCACTGCGTTTATAATACGACTATAGTATGTTCAGTAAGCTAGTTTGTGTTCGCGTATGACGACTTCCTCATGACCACGCAAAAGATCATCTAATGATCATGCTAATGCAATGGAAACTTTAAGTATTTTTCTGTAGTACAGTGTAATCTATTTAAACAATTTTATATTATCGTAGATTCTATAGAAATCTTCTGATATTGAATAAAAATATTTTGTTTAAAATAGTTTCGATAGAAAAATTTCACTTGAGTCAATTTTACGTACTAAGAAAACCTCTATAGGCACTTTAAGCTGTCTATTAGATATAATTAATATATTTATTATAATTAATTATATAATTATTATAATTAATTATATAATTATTATTATTAATTATATAATTATTACAATTAATTATATAATTATTATAATTAATTATAGAATTAATTATAAGTAAACGTTGTATCTATACATATAGTAAAATAGTACTTATTTCCTGTCTGACTGCCTGCGTTGGCATCAAGTAAAAACTACTGGATGGAAATTTTGTGAGGATTCAAATATAAGATTCTTTTTTGCATAAAAATATCTTATTCCAAAAGAAAGTGGAGTTTTGTCCAGCAGCGAAAGTACGCAATTTTACCGATATGCATACTTAACGCGCCTTTTATTTCTGAATACGGCATACTTTAGTAGGCCGCCTTTATATAAAGGCTTTCAAAATCGAACAAAATATTGTAAGGACGCTGACAAAGTGGCGGGCACAGTTAGTTACTAAATAAAAGTTGTAAAAATATGTTTATGTAAGTTTTTACCACAGAAAAAAAAAGTTTAAAAACATTCCCTTCAAATAATGTTTCATTGCCTTCAATATAAAACAATAACATCGTTGGCATAAACATCATGCAAAAGGTTCTTAACCTCGACGGATAAAAAGCGATAAACTAAAACAAAACATCATGTTGTAAAACAGAAAATCAAGCTGTGAAAGAGTCACTCACTCAGTCGCTGATTTAATTTTAAAAAATTACCCTTTTGCTTAATTCTTAATTCTTATATAATTTCTATTTAAACAAAAAAAAAAAATATTTTCACTGGGAAATCTTTAATAAACACGCACTCATAAACTTGGTAATATTTTTTTATTGTTCTTAATGCAGAACATATGTATTTTCTTACATAATTTTAATTTAGATTAATTTAGTTGTAACTAATAATCACTGCCTGAGTTGGTAAAAGGAATTTAGTTTAATTCTCCGCAATTAACATTAAAAATTTAAAAGAGAAAAGTTGGTGGCATAATTTTACGCAACAACATTGTGAAACATAGAAAGGGGTTCCGCTTATGGATTCGAAAAGAACGCAAGTTTAAATTAAAGTTTTATTTTGAAAGGTATAGTTGCCTTCTTTTTGCACAATCTAAGGGTGAAACCTCACATATTGAAAGTGCAATTGCAATTGCACTCGAACGACAATTGACATTTAGAATGCTTTTATCTCGTTGTGGCGATTTTCGGTGATTGATTTCTCTCTTTTAGGGGTTTTAAAGTAGAATTCTGTTCTTTTTTCAGTTATAAGCCGTTCTAAATTTGTTATTTTTTTATTTGTAGCGTTGGAGAAAGGTAGAATTTTGTACTATTGAAAATAATTGTGTGGGGAAAGTAAAAGATATACAGAAGCACGTCGCTACTAGGTCTTTATCATATACTGTATAAAAAAATGTAGAGTCTACGACAGTAGATGACCTTCAACCCCAAGAATGGCAGACGCTGTGAGTCTTAGTCGCAGAAGACTTCTACTTTTGTTGATCTGTTTTCGTCCCCTCATAAGTCTTTTTAACAAAATGCTGCTGCTTAATAGTGGTCAGCTGCTTTTCAAACCATTAATCCCTGCATAACTTGGTCTCGCCCGCATAATTGTTTCTTTTAGAGGTACACAGTCTTGTGTTTGCCAGTGTCGATCATTTCGCCTTTTTACCATGTTGCGACTTAAGAAAAAGTAATCTCCCTATCCCATCTTTTCAGACTATCGAAGTCCACCCACTGTTGACTTTAGCCCTGATTAATTTCCGAAGCAACTCTCGGCTCTGGTTGAAAACTCATCTATACGCCCGTGATTTGCAGCGTCAATTTCACTATTACGTTTTCATCAATAACGGTGTGTCTACTTATACCTTACTCATAAGTAGGTGTCCCAACGCATGCAGTAATCCAAGATTTTTTTGGCTGGTACATAGACATGTAATTTCTTCGAAAAAAATAACAATTGGTCTTCGTGTATATTGTCGATGTAGCAGACCAGGATTGGTTTACTGACGGTTTACCGTGGTAACACGGGACCCGAAAATCTTGGCGCAAACTTTTGACAGGCTATTCCCATAAGCAAATACCCAACAATCTTTCGCGCATCCTCATCTTTGCATGTTTAAGGAGAAACATTCCCTTTTACAGCCAAGGTGTGCTAAAGGCCTTCTTAACCTCATTAGAGCTAAGTTTTGTTGAGTCATGTATTGTGCGAAATCTCTAAATGAACTCGGTTTCCACAATAGGTTAACGCTATGTTGGGTTCGCGGTCATGAGGGTTGGCAATGAGTCGGCGGGCCTTATAGGTTACCCAATGGGTATGCTAAAGAATAAACTGATTCCTGGCACGAAGCAGAGTTCACTCGTCATTCGAAAGTTCTAAGAGGGCTCATACAAGCAAAACATTAGCTCGGTTTAATTGCCAGAGGAAGCTATCACTGAATAAGATTTGATAATAAGATTACCGAATGCTTTAACGGAAATTGTGGTTTTCTTTACCATCAATTTAATTTAGAAAACACTAAGATCAAAACTTGCAGGTACTGTGAGCTGCACGATGAGACTTCGAAACACGTACTTTGTGTGAGTCCTGCATTCGACTCTTGTAGAACACAATTCCTAGGAGGGTCTCTATTTTCTCCAGAGGATATTAATAATCTCTCACCGTATAAGATTATTGGCTTTATCCGCAGCTTAGAAATTATTCGCTGAACATAACGGTTGAATAAAAGATCCTTTGGGTTGCGATACTTGGGACCTATTACTTGATAATAATAACATCCGTTTATTGTGTAGTCATGGTAAGGGTGATGATCTAAATAAATTATATTTCATTCAAGTAGTTTATCATGTTCCTTCCCAGAAAAAATTAATTTTACCAATTAAAGGTTTTATTTCTTTTCTTACTTTTTGGGGTTCTACATCCTCCTTTCGAATTACGTATTGAATTACTGCTTTTTTGATAATGTTTTTAGGAAATAATACTTCAATATTAACTTTTTTTAATCTACACAAATCACTTATTAACCTGACTTACCTGCAGTAACAAATCTAAGAATCAGGAAAGACGAATTGTTTCTTAACTTAATTGCATTTGTTTTTCATTTATTTTTACTTCCCTTGAAAAGTAAAAAAATAATTGGACACGCCAAGGTGTTAAGTGCCTGTAGTGAATCCATTCAAAGAGGTGGTACACACCCATTAATCAATCAATAAAATGTTGTTCAATTATAAAACTAAAATGAAATTAGTAGTTAAAATTCAAACTTATAATTTTATATGAATGTAATTCAGCTTGTGTTGCATGAGAATGTAGCTTTTTTACTACAACCGTTCACAGTTCCCTTGTAAGTATTCCGCTCTAGAAAATGTGTTTTACAATTGTTTTTGTGTGAAAATTCTCATGCCCATAAAACAAAAAGAGACTATTAAAAATTGACACCTTTTCTATGTTGTAGTTGTTGCTTCCTTAGTTGCAACTGTAATATTGTAATTAATACGAAGATCTCTTTCTTGTATTTTTTTTTTTTTTTTGTTTTTTTAATAACATGTGTGGTATGCAGAACAATTGGTTGGTTTGGTTGCAACTTAAGATTTTCCTTCCTACTTTTACATGTTTCCCATTCAATCAGTTGTAGTGAAGAGATGATATGAGATGAGGTCTAAGGGACAGATTGTCATGTTTCTTGAATTTATGCTTTGTAAGATTTCATATTTAATTATTAAAATATCTTTGCATCGTTATGCTGTCTCATTAACATTCAATTCTTAGGCTACAAAATGAAATGGCAAAATACACAAGAAACGAAATCTTTTAAGCACTTGTCATTAAAAGTGTTGATTTTATTGGGTGGTTTTCTTTTGAAGATGGAGAATTTTAAATTGCATTTTTACTTCTCGCAGTTAATCAGGCTGTAATGAGGTCAGTGCTTAATTGTGTGTTGTGTGTTGATATCGTTTTTACATATTCCCTAAGAAAATAATATATTCACTGCGTCACATGTTTACAGCATTAATGCCTTTCAATCTATACATATAATAAAATAGTAACTAATTTCCGTTTGTCTGTCTGTCCTTTATTGTTTGTGTTCGCTTCACGTGATGAATTCCACTGGATGAATTTTAACAAAATTTTTGTGAGGAGGTACCTTGGTGTACCCTGAAGTGATTTCAAACTGCCTACTGTTCTTCCTCATCACAGAAATGGCTAACATCTGGCTTAGCATCCAGATTTAAAATATCTCCGCCTGTGATGGACATTCATACACAATGTGCGCTACGGTTTTAGCCTCTTCCAGGCACAGAGCAAATACCTTTATCTATGATTTCCATAATAGCCAGATTATATTAGAAATTTTGTAACACTATCTGGATAACTGCATTAACTAATAGACAAACCTAAATAAGCGCGCTAATCATAACGCTGTCTAGGTCCTAGCTATGACGCTGTAATGACAAACCAAAATAAGAGCGCAACGGTCTGTCAAAAACAGTAATGTTTTTTTGTTTAAAAAAATCTAATAAATTGATACGCAAAATAAAGATAAAATCTCTAGGTAAAGCAGAAAATTACTAGAGTTTCATCACTTTTCCACAAAAAAAAAGCCAGTTTGGTTGTACCCCAACTTCTCTATTTAACGCTCTATCAAAATTAGATTTACAAGTACATAGCATTGAACCCGCGCTATTTAGGTGTTATAGCGTCCGACTCTAGCGATGTATTCTTCTCCATCTCTTCTGGCGAATAAAAACCGTAGTTCCTTCAGATAAGACGCGCTCAACCTTTTATTGGACTTCCATGTCCATCCCTGTTGAATTATCACATGATTTAATCAACGTTAGAATTCATAATGGTTTCTAGAGTTCAGATCAGATCAGACGTTACTAAATACAAATTACTAAAGGTACTTTAAGTTTTGCAAGCCATACGCTTGTGTCTGCATGACAACGGCCTTTTCTTGTCACATTAATCCACTTTTTCGAAACTTCTGGACCTTATTCCAAATTGTGGGTTCAAAAATTTTATAATTTTTACCTAAATATTCAGGTACGGCAGAATGTGCTTATTTCTTTAATGTTTGAAAAATACTTAACTGACATGAGGAACTTCACCTTGAATCAATAATAAATAATAAGAAAGAATAATTAATAATAATCTATACACATAATAAAATAGTAACTTATTTCCTGTCTGTCTTTCTGTCTGTGTTCGCATCACGTCAAAACTTCTGGACGGACTTTTGTGAGCAGGTACCTTACTATCCTGATTCCAATATAGGATACTTTTTTCCTGAAAAATATCTTTTTTCTAAGAGAAAGTGGAGAAAATGCAGTGAAAGTACGCAGTTCACTTAGTAAGGATGAGATTCTTTATATAAAGTAGATAAACCATAACTAAAGCACTAACCGATATGCTTACACTATGCATATCTGTTAGTGCTTCAGTTATGGTTTATGGATTTACTTATTTTAGTAGGGATAAGAACCTTAATCTAAAGTAAATACATAAACCATAACTGAAGCACTAAAAAGTAAGAGTTTTTCAAAGCAAAATCGAACAAAATATTGCAAGGACGCTGACGACGAGGCGGGACAGCTAGTAAAGAAAATTTTCACACTTACGGGAGTGGTCGATCATTTCTATACACCATTTCAAAGAACCACATGCGATTGTCAAAAAAAAAAAAACGGTACTAATTTCGAATGGAGGCATATATGGACTGTATTTCTTGAAAAATTGAGCTAATTACTGATGTTGGATATCGTCACATGATAACTGAGTTCTATCTGCCAAAGCAGATGATAAAGATGTGAAAGACATGTGGTTTAACCAAGGCAGTGCCACATGCTGTGCATCCCGGAAAAAATTTAATTGTTGTGTGAGAAATTTTCTGGTGGTATCTATCTCCTTTTGGTGAACAGTATTACCCTGTTCATCGTCTGATTTAACTTCATTGGATTCCTTTATATAGAGTTACTTAAAGCAAAACTCTATGGTTGAAAGCGCACAACTACCAGTGCAGAGAGGGATACATTTTTTCTCCGCATCAACTATATTTCGTCAAATGGTCATCAAAAATTTCGGCAAAAAAAACTTTATGCCAGCAAAGCAAGTCTAAATATAAACTGTTGGCTGTATTTAATTGAAATATTGCGTTAATCATGGAATACCCTTTATATCTTGTAATCATCCAAGTCTTTTTATTTCGATGAGAATCTTCTTTACCATAATTTTTTGTCTGCCAACAAACTGTTTACGCTGTTCATTCTTTTGTTTTCTGTTCTGGTTACGAAGACTATGAGAATGTCGCCAGGTATTTTGTTTGAATTCAAAATTCTGTTTGTAAACTTTACCGATTGTGCCACATTCCAGTGGGATTTTTTTTTAATGCAGCTGCAGCTTTGTGCTGTTTGCTGTTTGCTTTGAAAATAACTGGTACAACCTCAAAATCGACAACAACAAAAAAATTATACCAAAAAAAGGGGCACAAAGATCATCAAACGTGTTACAATTTCCGTTGTTTGTTGTTTTGATTTCTCAGTGGCTGTTTGTTTGTTTAACTTCTGGTTGATGATGGTGTTGCACACAGCATGTTTGTTCTTTTGTTGCAAAAAAAAAAAAAAACATAAAAGAACAAACAAAAAAATATAATTTTTTTAATGTTCGGTTTTCTGAATAGACAAAATTGTTTTGAAGGCAAATAATAGAAGAGAATAATAGAAGAAAAAAAAACTTGAAGGTTATTTAATATCTTTTTTTGTTACACATAGATTTTCATTCGTACAATATTGTACAACGCTGATACTCGTAAGCAAGCAAGCAAGTGTAAGAATAGTTAGTTGTCTAAGTTGCCTGAGGTAAAAATATGTCATGCTTGGCTTAGTTACGGTGTACAGTGTCTTTACGAATATCATTTACATAACAATTGACGTATTTACGGCCGTTGCATGAAGTGGAGATACACGTCTGTCTGGGTTTTACTTAAAGAAAATCTTACAGATATTCCAATTAAAATGTCAATTAGGCAAAATAAAAACAAAAAGATTTCATTTTATTTATGCTGGTTGATATTTAGTTTTGTTTTTGCATATTTTGACATTTCAAAACTAGTTTAAGGGTTATCCAATAAGGGCGAGTAGACGTTTGTAATGCTCATTGCGCTCTTAGTAATTTTTAAAACTCTTGAAATAAAACAACTAATGCTTTTGGCACCGGTGACGTCGTCGTTACTTTTAAGCCGACATCATCTCGTCGTCATCAATTCAATTATAATTTGGTGTTCCCTAACAGTCTTATGACGGCGTCGACAAAATATTGTAGATATTTTGTCGATATTTGTTGAAAAAACACGTATTATTTATTAAAATTTTTGTTTTTATATCAAATTCGGATTCCAATGAGGAAGCAAATAAAAAAATTCTGGTCTTACAGAGAAGTTCAATCAGACAGAAGTGTAACAAAAAATTAACTTGTTTTTTTTCTTCATTTTTTTTATATTTTTCAAAAGCTTTAAAACTTTTCAGATTAAAAAAAATCAGCGCCTTGGCATGGTCTGGAATCGGTACAAGCTGCTTTTTTATGCGGAAAAGTGTTTATTTGCCTTGACTGGGTCGAATAAACTTTCCATTTATTTTTTTGTAAATCATTCAATATTTTTGATTTTTTCACTTCCATTACAGTCTCTGGATTTTCGCACACAAAAGCACGAGTTTAGATTTAGATAAATGGGACACCAGAAGATTAAGGACAAAATAGTCTTAAAACTCTTTGAATGCAATTTTTGTCTGTGCAACAGTGTTGGAATTATTCGAAAATTAGTTGCGGAAAAATAGCTTTTGAAAATTTATGAAAAATTAAAAGTCTTTTCAAATTGGATATATTACAAATAAAATAAGCGATATTTCATCAAAATGTATGTACACATAAATCTTGATTTTATTCACAATCAAGTGAATGCATCTGATTTTACCCTAAATTTCAAGTCTTGTCAGACCTGTAGTTAAACTTTTGTTAATTTTTATAATCTCCAGTTCTTCAACTAATTTTCCGAACTGGTTTGAAATTAAACTTGTTATTTAAATCTTTTCAGTTTGATTTTTGTGGCACATCATTCGTGTATAAAAGCCAAGACGACAAACTAGTCAACACAACAAAATTTCGACGTCACATTTTCTTACAAAATACCAAATAAATATACAGATATCGATATCAATTAAAATACGTCGACACAAAACGTCGTCGCATTGTGTTTTCGACGCTAAAAGGAATAGGGGTAATAATTTGTTTATTTTATTTTTTGGTTTAGAACGCTTATGTCAAATATGACCTCCGCTCAGAGACCTAGAGATTCCATTGTAATTCCTTTCAGCTGGCTAAATTAAAAAAGAAAAACTTAGCCACCTGATTTCCCTGATGAATCGGGCGACATCTTTCAGTTTGAGCCTGCGGCTTTGTAATAAAGACCAATTCCATATAGTGTGCTCGACAATTTCCAACTCACAGAAAGCTGATTTACCGGTATCCGATCTACAGATTATTGCCATAATGTCGCAATAACGAGTGATCACACCTACAACGGCTCTTAGAACTTTACTGTCAAAAACCACAAGCAGCTTAGTTTTTGCCGCGTCCAGACTGCCTGTGAGATTCTGTAATCTTTCCTAGCTCCCCAGGACTGATAACTTCTTCCCAGATCGATAGACGCCTGTAGTAGTAACTCGTCGCTGACTTCATCAATTCTACCCTGTCTGAAGTTATCTCCCTCGATCCCAATCTTGCAAGATCATCTGCGATTTCGTTGCTCTTAACATTCCAATGATATGGACCCCAACACAATCTAACTCTATGCTTGCCCGTCAGCACATCGCCTACTAGCATTAATTTAACGCTGTGTCCTTTTAAGGGTTTAAGAGTGACCACCTCCGCATCCAACAAGTGCCTAGACATAAATTCAGGACAGTTAGTAACTCTCTCTGGAATACACTACATTCTTCTGGGAGCCTGCGCGACCTGCGTATACTAGTTCCTGGAATTTAAACTCAGGCACCAAGTTGATCTTTGAACCATCCATAAACCCTGCCGTACAGTCTAACCGATTCTAAGCAATCATTTATGTTCGGCATTACTACTAGAGTTAGCCCTTAGCCAAGTTGTTAATGGAAACGGTCCATTGAGCCCGAACACGTGCTAGATTTTTGTGTGTCCTATATTTTTCGACCTCACCTACTCTGATTTATGATAAAGTCTGAGAAAACTTTAGACCCCCGGTACAACTTCAAAGTCCTAAATAAAAAGAAAGTGTAAAATGTAGTCCAAAGCGGCCTGAGGTATATTTCTCATTGCACCTACGATGCCAACTGATGCAATCCTCCTGACTTTGGCAAGACATAATATAAATGTAACTGTTACTGTCTCTATTGATATACAGTGGGTGACAATACAGTGAAAACATTTCCAAACATTCACATATAGATCCCAATAAAAAAAAGTTATAAAAACTAAACTCTAAAATAAAGGATAGCACCACTTAAATGGTCCTATCTTTTGAAGCGTTGTAGGTAGGGTTTGGGAAACGGGAATTCTCGCCCAAACAGTAGAGGCCCTTAAGCCGAATGGGC
The DNA here is from genome assembly GCA_949628195.1 of Phasia obesa. Lineage (NCBI taxonomy): Eukaryota > Metazoa > Arthropoda > Insecta > Diptera > Tachinidae > Phasia > Phasia obesa. The sequence goes on along the minus strand of OX451216.1, from coordinate 68,647,888 downwards.
ACAAATTTGTTAATAACAAATGTAATTATTCAAATCCTCTAAGAGCTCTTTAGGCTATTAATCCGACTTTTTTCAAAACCGATGTTTGAAAAGAAAAATAAATGGATGATAAAACGTTTGCGTTACTTAAGTATTTTGAAAGTGGTGAAATTGCTAATGTACCAAAAAGGTCATAAAACTTAATTCAGCACAACTGTTCAACAGATTATTAAAGCAACCACTGGAATCTGTAGAACCGTTAACCCGCAGTTGTGTTGTTAACAAAATAGAACCAACTTTTAAAGAGAGACTTTCGCAACAAAAAATAACGAAAAGAATGTCCAGTGATTTGTTAATGGCATTAATATTTCTAAAATCATATTTTATTTTTAAATACTGTTTCCGTTAATAAAGTTATTTTCTTTAAGAGCTGTTTTTCCCGGAAATACCGGGAATAGAAATTAAAAGCTGTCCTCATAGTTGATGTTAGGTGACCAAGGAGGTGGTGGGGCTATAGGCATATCAATCAATCAATCGAGTAAATTACATTTTGCATAAATATTTGGATATGAAAACAGCTTTTCGTGCTATGGGTGCTGGCCTGATTGTACGTTTGCTCACACTTAAGAATAAGCGTAACCGTGTCACGACTTCAAATACGGTTTTGGCCGGTGTTTCCGCCAACATGATTATGGTCACAGTTTTTCGGATGTACTCATTGTCATTCACATCGATTAGATTAAAAATGGTAAAACCCATTGCGTAGAATATTATTCAGATCTTTTGGACCGATTCAATATTGATTTAACCCAAAAGCGACCTCAAAAAAGGTGCTGTTCCAGACTTAGCTCCTTGCGACTATATACATGTTTCCCAATTTGAAGAAATGGCTGAGTGCTAAGAGATTTGGGTCAATCTAAAATTCATCTTTGAAGCAAACACCTAAGACCCTCGAAGTCTTGAGGAATATCTTCAGTTGGTGGAACGAAAAATGCTAGAAAGGCACTGCACTAAAGGTATGAGTTCAAAGAGGACAATGTTGCCAGAAACTGCCCTTGCAACATATTTTTACTTTCAGCGTTCTCAAGTAATTCGATGGCTTTTAAACAAAACAATGAACGGAGACAAAAGCATTCAAACAATATTGGCACGACTTCATTACGAGACAATGCACCGACAAATATGTGACAGAAAATAAATGAAGTCACTCGTGATTAATTTTTAATTTAATCAGCATAATCTATTCTATACATATAATATAACAGTAACTCATTTCCCATCTGTCTGTCTGACTTTATGTCTGTGTTCGCATCACGTAAAAACTACTGGATGGATTTTAACAAAATTTTGTTAGGAGGTACCTTAGTATCCTGATTCCAATATAGGATACTTTTTTTCGCAAAAAAAATCTTGTTTCGAAGAGAAAGTGTAGAAAAACAGTGAAAGTACGCCGATTTTTTTAACGATTTAAAGATACTGCATACTTTAAGGCATCTTTTATTTTAGAAAGCGGAAATAAAATTTGTATTTGTATTATATTGTTATAAAAATATTTAAAACACCTTTTACAGCGCTTTAAAATAATTTTTAAAATTTTAGCATTTTATATAAATTTTAGATGATGGGTACCTTTATATAAAGAAAATACATAAACCATAACTGAAGCACTATAAAAGTAAGAGTCTTAAAAGTTGGTGTGGATTACTTTTAAAGCAAAATCGAACTAACTATTGTCAGGGCGCACACAACGTGTGTGGGCACAGCTAGTAAAATATATATTAAGACACGCGCACACCTCTAAACCCTGCCGTTATTTTAATTTACAAGGTTTTATGAAAATTTCTTCTTTGAAATCAATTTTCATTTTATATTAAACTAAAATTCTAAAATTTAACAGAATTATAATTTTAGTCATGGGTTCATTAAGCTAAAGTTATTCAAGAAAACCGACAAAGGAAACCGTTATGTTTTATTTTTTGGCAATTGAATAACTTCCTTGCCAAAAATCTCCAGACGGATTTCAGTTGGCCACCAGCAAAAAAAAAAAAAAAAATGAAGCCAATACAACAATTATTCGTATGTTGGTGTAATCAGCTGTTGATGTTGTCGCTGTTGCGATTTCAGCAACAGTCATTTAGAAAGACAACAAGCAGACAGACAGACAGGCAGAGTTGGACAGACTTCTTTTTATTGCTGCTGTTCGTTTTTACAGCTCAAGACACGTTTACTCATTCTTAGTTTTATTCGACGTAGGAATGTTTCTTTTTTTCTTAGTTCCATAATTTTTTTGTTGCTGTCGTTGCAACCATAAGCCAACATGTTTAGAATAAAAATATTTGTTTTGTTGTTGCAATTTCTTAGAGTCATTTAAGCGTAACGGTAAGTAATGACTTGTTGGCTTGGTAACACGTCATTATGACTTAAATTTTTCATTTAGAGCTTAAGAAAAGGAACAAAAACAAATAACTTTTTAGATAAACTTCCAAGACCATGATGAAGACGATTATGACGAACCAGAAACAAAGCAATACCAAGAACTGCCTGTAAGTCGTAAACGGACGGTAAATCATTTTGAGTTGAAAGTGGACAAGATGTTAAGTAGTAGTTAGGATGCAACAAGGATAAAGCAAAACGTTTTGTTTTATTAAACGAATAGAAAAAAAACTTTATTGTTTTGAAAATTAATTACAAAAAATAATTACGATTTGTGAAATAGAATAATACCGATTAAGTGCTGAAAGTACTTCCTTGAATTTTTTTGAAAAATGATTAAAGACTTTCAAAATTTTAAAGTAAATTTATTTTAGTTCATCATTCAGAAACGCGCAAATAAAGTAAAATTTTCACCCACTTGTAAGATTAAGGTGGTTGGTAGCTGTTGCCGAGAACCTGAATGGCTAGTTAGTGGTTAAACAGGACTAGTCGTTAACAGCTCCATTATGCACGGTGGAACAGCGTACGCCAGGGATGCGTGTTCAAGAGGGTGCTTGGCCTTTAGTATGCGAACTTTGGATAGCGGATGACCTCCATTTTTAATGTAGACTTACCCACGCGTAAGGATCTCTGGGTGGGTGGACATCGTTTTCTCCAATAATGGCCTAGGGAGGAATTCAGAAGGGATGGTCGGGAATGCCTCGCAGGGGGTGAACAGGTTAATCTCTAGCGGTTCTTCTATGGCGTTGAACCGGAATATTTCGATAGGGATGGACAAGGAACTCCGTTTACCAATGGCCAAGGGAGGATATCGAAGAATAATGACAAAGAATCGTCGCAAGGGTTGGACTGGTCAGTCTATGAAGATACTCCTGCCGCTATTGTGGTAAATGTGGATGAAATGTGGCACCTCAAAACGTTCCTTCAACGTCGAGTCGCAGTCTCTATAGCTCATGCCTAAAAGTGAGAGGCAGAAGAGGAGACGGGGAACGGAAAGAGGCTCACTTTGTGTGTGAATGTCCAGCACTGGCTAGCATAAGACTCAGGACCACTGGTAGAAGCCTGTTAAAATGGATGCCATGGGGGCCCTGAGCCTTGAACAAATGCTAGCAATTACTAGAGATTACGTGATGAGAAAGAAGGCCGACAGTTACCAGTCGACAGTCTAAAATGACTAAAGTCAAGATTAAAAGCTGGTTGTAGCACGTGACTCAATGTAAGTAGGTTGCCGTAAATTACATTTCGGTTGCCTGTAATCATAGAGGACGGAAGGGGGTCGAAAAGGGACTCATTATGGAAGTAGTCTGCTTCTATATTCTCCCTGCATTAAATAAAAAGCAAAACTTTCTCTTCCTGGCCACAGAAATGCTAATAAATCCGTTTGGTACATCTACTTGCAATAATTTCATTAATACACCGGCGTTTCTTGGATTTACTTTTAAGATTCTTTTAGGCATTGAACCCAAATAGGCTTTGAAGGTAAAGCATTTGTTAAGATCTTAACAACGCTGCTACCTATGAGGTCTGTCACCAAGGATACACAATGGAAAAACATATTTAAATCGGTTGGCTGTTTTGGAGATTAATATAAACGAACATTGTCACACAAGATTCATAAATATAATTACCCTTTTCCCCCTTATCGTATCCCCAAATAGGGATCTATTAACATTTTAAATTTCATTTAATTTGGTTCAGCTTAATGAAAAAGGTCCGCATTCCTCCTTTTCTTCCCCCTAGGGCCGAGTTTTAAAAACACATCTTCTTTATAAAAATCTATATGTGACCGCGCACAAATAAAGGGACCTAAGGGTAGGTTTAATTGGGGTAAAAAGGCTGGATAAACAAATGGGAGTGGTACTGGATCCTGAAGAAGCCTAATTGGTATGGAACATTTGGTTGTTTCGGGTGTAAGTCAAATACAGAAAAAAATTATAATTAAAAAAAAAATTTGATTACTTTTAAATCTTTGAACAAGTGTTTGAAACGTTGGAAAAGAGAGTAAACTTTAAGAGGCTCTTTAAAATTTTTCCCTAAGTCCTTTTCTATTTGCGTGGTTACGCGGTTATATTTAAGTTTCGTTAAAATCGAATTAGCCATACAAAAATGTCCTTTTTCCCGTCTAGGTACGAATTTTTGCACTTTCTATATAATCATCTATAAACGTATTGATTTCAATAAAATTGGTTTAACCGTTTAGCATTGTTTGGCAGACGAATATTTTTTCAGGGGCTTCCACGCCATACATATATACATATTTCTCGTGAACTTACCGTAGTTCAATATGTGGTAATTTGGGACTATTTTATCAATATAATCTAATAATCTTTACAGCAGTGAAAATATTGTGTAAGAAACGTTATTCATTTAACGCAGCTTTAAGTAGCTTTCCTTACTTTAAGTTAAAATTTCGATATTTCCCGTACGCTATTTTGGTAGTTAACAACACTTATTTTTGTGCCCACATAAAGTGAACAAGAAAAAAAGGAAACAACAAATGTTATTCGCAAGCACCATTTTTGTATCCTTAATGTATGCGACTTCTTTGTCAATAATAAAAATTAAACATGATTTTTCTAATAAAATGTTTAACTTAATTTTTATTACCGTAGAGGCATTTGCCACATATTAAGGAACATTTTACAGTTATTCTTGGAATAAAGAAGTAAACATTCAAATAATGTTATACTCATACGAATACGTTGTATGTTTTATTCATTGTACTCTGGCTGAATTGTTAGAATAGGGTTCCCTTCTGTTTAGAAAAACAAGTTCCTTAAGGATTCTAAAATATTTTACGTTTCGGAGGCTTTAAATAAGTGGGAGTACCGCTAGATCAAGTGAATCGGAATCAGAAGTTGATTCTAATTTTATTATGTTCTTCTGTGTTTTTGTAAATAGTTATTGACGTTCCTTTGTATAATGGATTTTTCGATTACCATTAATTGTAAATCTAAATATTAAAATATCTAAAAACCTTTTAAGTGCTAACCGTGCAGATTTTATAGAGTTCAAATACCCTTTTATCCCTAATTAATGGATCACATTTTCTTGTTTAGTCCTCCTTTTTCAATTACGTAATAGACTTTACGTATAAAAGCTTGACATGATTAAAAATAACATCTGTTGAGAGATACGAGGCTGGTCCCAAAACTACATGGCCTAATTTATAGCAGCTGAGTTAATGAACAATTTATGGCTGTAACTGCTACATAGCTTTGATAATAAATATTCTAAATATCTTGTTAAATACACATTTGTTTGACGGCTTTAAATAGTTAAACTTTGAATAAAATAAAAAGTGTATATTAATGTGACACAGAACTGTAAAAATCAACGCAGATGTCGAAAAAATAAGAAATATATTGAAGGCTAATGTTTGAAAAAATTTCAGTGTATTAACGGTAATTTATAAAATCAGATAACAAATTGGTCAAATACTTCACCGAAAATACCGCATATAGCAAAAACAACTTGATGCTTTGAGCCACATATCCGCTGTTGCAATAAGCTATTCAATCTATACATATAATAAAATAGTAATTCATTTCCTTTCTGTCTGACTGTCTTTCTATTTGTGTTCGCATCACTTAAAAACTACTAGATGGATTTAAAAAATGTTGTGAGTATCCTGATTCCAATATAGGATACTTTTTTTCGTAAAAATATCTTATTTCCAAGAGAAAGAGGAGAAAAAGCGGTAAAAGTACGCAATTTGACGGATATGCATACTTTAAGGCGGAGTATTTTAAACAGCTTTTCAGGACTTTACAATAATTTTTAGAATTTTATAAAAATTTTGGAATGTTATCCAGGGATGGATACCTTTATATAACGAAAATACGTAAGAGTCTTAAAATTTGGTGTGGTTTACTTTGAAAGCGAAATCGAACAAAATATTGTCAGGTCGCACACAACCTGCTTAAATATTTAAAAATATGTTTCAAGCACTTAAATATGCAATTACAAATCGATATCATTTGACTTAAAATAATTCTAGATTTGCAGCAGCTATTGAACATAATATATCGATTTAAAAGGATAATTATACAAGATTTGTTTCCAATTATGGCACCGCCCTCGTACACTCCTACCACCATGACTATAACTATCATCACAACATAATAAAAAGCTACGCAAGTCATTTTTCTTTACAAGTCCGTTGTATTATTTCCTTACAATGTCTTGGGCTGTGGCCATTGTTTGCTTTAATTGGAACTGCTTTTGCCACAACGAACAACAAAAATTAAATTGAGTCATTTACTTAAAGGTTTTTTATTTTGCTGTCAGTTTTAATTTTTTTTTTCGAGTTAAAGTTTTTCTTTTGTTCCGTAATTTGTTAACAAACAACATAAAGAAATTTTTGTCGGTGTCTTTGGGTCTGCCAGAGTTTCTTTCTTATTGTTTTATGCTGGTTTCAGTCTTTTTTCTTCCAACAACAATGCAACACAGTTTTTTTTTTTTTGTAAATTTGCCGTTCTTGATTATTTAGTCATGTTTTTTTGTTTTGCCTGCCTTCTGAAGGTTTTTGAACTTTGCTGACGAATAATAAAACAAATATATAAAAATTTAAATGACAATAAATGTCTATAAAAAAAGCAAAAGAAAAACATGCGTAAAAGTTGTGCAATAAATTGCAAAACTTGTATTTTAATTGAGAGCGACCGACCGTTAAGCCGATGTTGATGGTCATAAAACTTAAGCTTTTATTTCTAAAATGATCTATCAACAATTTCTTTTGATTTTAAACCAAAAATTTTGAGACGAATGTTTGGAAATTCCTTTAATTTTATTTATTTAATGCTCATGGCTTGTTTGCCATGTTATAACTCCCAGAGTCTTTGGCGAGAATCGAACTCTTAAACCCCAGAATGATATACCAGCGCCCTAGCCATCAGTCTACGGAGGGGCCCATGTTACTTCCAAATTTGTGTTTTTTTTTACCAAGTTTGGTTTAAATAAATAGTACCGATCAAATTATATGACTTAAAATGAAAATTCTGTGTAAAAGAAGATGACTGTTTCCTGTTGTCGTCCTACACTTTAGTTGAAATGCAAAAACATCTAAAGAAATCAAAGATGTATTCGACAGAAACAGAATGGCATTTCTGCGTCAACTTTAAAAATAAATCGTAGCAATAAATTGGATAAATAAGTTTTAAAGTACATGGCCGTACATCTGAAAATAATCCTGGACGTCTGACCACTTGACACAGTTACCAGTTTTCAGTAACCGACGAGTTAAATTATATGAAATTGTTGGCGCCACGCTTTTATTATTACAGTTTTACATGAAAAATAGGCTAGCAAAAACGCTTTCGGAAGGATAGGTGTTGCGTTTGAGTTACATTTCATCTATTGTATCATCAAATATAATGGAACTAACATCACTCTGATGTTCAGCAAAAAAGGCCACATATCCCTCCTTTTCAGTCGAGTGTAACCACGATCGTTTAGGATGTTAAGGGCCAGCGGTTTTGTTGTCTTTCGAACTTCTTTGAATATATTGACTGACGTTTTGTATTTTTGCTTAAAACATTGACACGTTTAGATATTTGTGGATGTTCGAGTTACCAGGAGGCGTATTCTGTTTCAAGATACATAAGTAAAAACGTCTAAAACCTTCTGTTCTAGAAAGATCTAGCAGGCTTGTTCTAGTTTTTTTTTATTCTTGTGGTTAAGCAATTTAAGAGAATGGGTGCTAGCATACACACTTTATCCCCCGTCTACATTATCTATAAAATGATAAACATTAACACTAACATCATGTCAGTGTTAATGTCTACACCTGCCCATATTAATGTTTTTCTATGTCTTAATGTGGTTGTGAAAACATTTCGTATGTTATAAAAGCTGTTTTATAACACGACAATGACATCTATTGATCAACCCTACTATTACTATCTGCTTTGCTATAAACATTCAAACAACATTGATGGATAACAGAAAATTATGTTCAAAAAAGTATTCGCAACCTATAAGAACGTGAGCAAATTAATACCGTTGCTCTGCCGGCCTTATGACTCTTGCTCGATGACTAGTAGAGATCGGGTGTTAAGCAAAATTCATTTTTTGTTATAAAACTTTATTTTGCCCATTAATTAAGAATTATTTTATAATCAATAATTAATTAATTGTGTTACTAATTGAATAAAATATGACATGCAACCCTGTTATATGTTTAATGAGAAAATGAGAAAAATTGAGTTCACTGCATAGCACAATAACATTAGGTGTTCGCAATTTAATTTATTTTAATTTATTCTTAATTTGTTATACCCTTCACCACAGGTGGGTCATTCCGTGTGTACAATATTCATATCCGACCCCATAAAGTATATATGTATATTCTGAATCGTTAGACATAGAGAATTTGATTAAGCGATGTCCGTCTGTGTTCCAGAAAATTTAAGCCCACCAATCTGCTAGGCATAGCTTCGAAAATTTCACTAATAGAATTCAGCAACATTCCATTCGAGGATGTAGGCAAAAAACCACGCCTACCTATATTTTTCACAGTTGTTCAATAAGATTAATTTTTTTTAAAGAATTTTTTGCTTTTGTCTGCTTTGAAAAAAATCAAACATTTTAAACTAAAAAATTTGAAATCAAATTTTAGAAACAATTTTTACAAAAAAAACTTAAAAAAATCATTTTACTAAAAAATAAAAAAAAAATTTAAATAATTTCCAAAAAGTTTTATAAAAAAAAGTTTAAAAATATTTTTACTAAAAGTATTTTCTATAAGATTTTTACAAAATATTTTCAACAAAACGGTTTTCAATAAAATTTTTACAAAATTTTCTATAACATTTTTAAAAGATTTTCAATAAAATGTTTACGAAGTAGTTTCAATAAAATTTTTACAAAAAATTTTCGATGAAATTTTTACAAAAAATTTTCGATAAAATTTTTACAAAAAATTTTCGATAAAATTTTTACAAAAAATTTTCGATAAAATTTTTACAAAAAATTTTCGATAAAATTTTTACAAAAAATTTTCGATAAAATTTTTACAAAAAATTTTCAAAAATTATTACACTAAATTTTCAAAAAAGATTTTAAAACAAATATTAAGAAAAAGTTTTCCAAAAAACTTTCCGTAAAATTTTTACAATAAAATTTTTCATAAAAATTTTACCAAAAAAAATTTCTGTTTCCAAAAAAAAAATTTTGTAAAATTTAGTAAATAAAATTATAAAATTTTTACATAGTTAGGCATTTCAGGTGACGATATATTACACGAAATATTGCTGATTAGTGGAAAAAAGAGCAGTTCTGTTTTTTAATGTGTTTGTCTCTTAAATTTAATTTTGTCTGTAAAAATAAAATCAACGTAGTGAAGATTCGGTACGGCCGAATATAGCTTTTTTGTTTATACATATTTATTTGGCCAACTGTTGTAAGACTGAAAAACTTTTATATGTGCTTTGGTTCGTATCGTGAAAAAATTATCATATAACTCGTAGTAGTCAGGATACGAACTCAAGACTAACTAAAAATGATTGATTTGTACATATTGATTTTTAAGTAAGGCTTGAGTTCGTTTTAATATCTCTAAGTTGGAAGAATATTTTTTGTTACAAATAATGTGTTTAATTTTAAAGAAAACTAGGGAAAAGTTTTAGTTTTAATTTAATTTTAATTTTTTGCAAAACTGATGAAGTTTTCTGGATCGGTACATCCGTCTTCAACATTATTCGCATCTATGTATTTATTTTGGGTGATGTTAAGTTGTAAACATCATCTGTTTAACAACCAAACACAGACAGAAGAATTCGAGTTAAAATGTATTCAATTATCAATTATAAAAATTGAAGTTTACCAAATGCCACTATTGAACTTGTGAAAAAATCGGACCGGTGCTTGTCTTTTAGCAAATTATTCTTTAAGTTAAATTCATTTCTTCCTTTTTTTCTGATTGTCATCTTCCAAAAATTCATCAATTATCAAAACAGCAACTAACTTACGCGCCGCCATAATTACGAACTTCGCTAATCAGTGCCCAGTGATGTTTGACAAACATGGCATGATAGTGTAATAGCAAGACGCTCTATCTCATCAGGCCGTGCTGACATGACTTGATGAGTCTGATCGACTAATATGCCCTTTAGCAATAAAAATATTTATTTTATTACTTGTTATTTTTTATTTGAAATGAATTTAGTATCAAACTAATCTTTGTTAGGTAAACATGTGTTAAATAGCAGAAATATTCTTTCAACTTAGTGAACTCAAGCTTAACTCTAACATGCATTTGTATGTTAATGAATAGCTCGACAAATAAATCTAAATATTGAGATGTATTCTTGATTTATGACGAAGTTTAAAAGTTCACATTTTTTCTGTTTTCAGGTGAGCCATTTTGATACGATTGATTGCATATCAAGGAACCTATTGGACAGTGTAAGTTTAACAATGTAAGCTTTTGTTATCTTAAATCTATTTAATGAATCTCAGCTTAAGCATCGTAGGCCTATAAGACCATGTATAAATTTTAAAAATCAAATAAAAATTCAAGAAATACCAAGCTATAAAAGAATTTGCAGGGGCGAGGTACACAACTTTGAGACCACATAGCGCTATCCCTGGCAAGTGGATGGTGCCCCCGTCAAAACTTAAGCTGATACACTCCTCTGCTATCCTTATGTCAATTTTGGATCAATCGGCGTAGTCCTTTAAAAAAGGCTGAGTTATTTACAAAATATTTTGTTTCTGCCCCACTGTGCAGTGTGTTACAAAAAAGTGGTGATAAATATGGAACTTTTGAACTACTTAGAAAAATAGGATCTAAGACTTTTGATTATTATAATTGAAGATACTGTAATGTAATGTTATATGTATTTTAAATATTTTGTTAATTTCCCTGTAGCCCTTGTATTTATATTAAACAGCTGAAAGGGTTCCAGCTCAACTATAGGCGTTCAAAAGAACTGCCGAAATCTTGAGATTTTAAAATTAAAAACAACGGCTTGGTATAGCCAATTTGAGTTCTTAGATCCAAATTTGTTTTATTTGTGGCGCTAAGCCCTTTATATACAAAACATGAAAATAATTCTTAACTGTTCTACAATTGTACAATTATCTATTTCTTTCATTCTTACTTTCTATTCAGTATTATGGAATTTGTGTAGGATCATGTTACCAATACTAATAACCAATCACAAATTAGTGTATTTCAATGTGCATTGAAATACGCTTTGTTTTAACAATTGAAATGTGTGTTCGCATGTTTCTTCCGATGCTGTTAACTTAAGTTCAATTGTTCCCATTGATTCTATTTCTACTGTTGTGATATTTTTTTTTTTATGCTTACGAAGAGCTAACTAAAATATTTTCTTAATTTTAAATGTACTAAAAACTAATTATTTGTTTATTTTACAATGTGTTTTTTTTTTACTTTTAATAGCATTGTTTATTTTTTTTTACGCTTAACTAAATGTTTCCATTTCGAAATGCAGTGTTGTTTTTTTTTAAATTTACATCTTTAATTTTTTTTATAAAAACTAAATTCATACTCATATTAATAGTTTACATAGATTTATAGTACTACGCGAAAAGCTGTCTAAAATTTTTTTTTATGATTACTGTAAATGTTCCATTTTGTGATGAGCTTTAAAATAAAGTGGGTTTTCTCCATTTTTTCCTTTATTGTCCCGATACTTTAGTTCTCCCATTTTTCATCCTATCTAATCATTCGCACTGTTTTTTCTTCTATTCTGGGGTTTTCTCTTATGTCAGTTGCTATTAATTTCCAATGCTCGGCTAACCATTCAATCTTTTCTGCCATAGAAGGTTCTTTTTTCGTCTCTTCCTTAAAACTGATAGGATTCTTCTTGAACCGGTTACTGATAAAATGTTTTTATCCATTTTAATAATAAATTAATTTTTGTTTTAAATTAAGTTGTTATAATAAATAAATAGCTGTTTGTTTTTCTGGAGGTTGTTCTAAATTAATTTAACTCGTTGTTTTGTTGAACAGAATCTATTGTCCGAATTGGGTATGATCGCATGATTAATGGTCGCAAGATCATTTGCAGGGTCTTTGTAGTCCGCAGGATCAGAGGATTTGGTCTGTTTGCAGGATCAGAGGATCTGGTCCGTTTGCAGGATCGCCATGTAATGTAATGTTATATGTATTTTAAATATTTTGTTAATTTCCCTGTAGCCCTTGTATTTATATTAAACAGCTGAAAGGGTTCCAGCTCAACTATAGGCGTTCAAAAGAACTGCCGAAATCTTGAGATTTTAAAATTAAAAACAACGGCTTGGTATAGCCAATTTGAGTTCTTAGATCCAAATCTGTTTTATTTGTGGCGCTAAGCCCTTTATATACAAAACATGAAAATAATTCTTAACTGTTCTACAATTGTACAATTATCTATTTCTTTCATTCTTACTTTCTATTCAGTATTATGGAATTTGTGTAGGATCATGTTACCAATACTAATAACCAATCACAAATTAGTGTATTTCAATGTGCATTGAAATACACTCATCTATTGTGATACTCAAATGTGTGTCACTCAATTTCTGTGTGGTCATCAATATTGATAGTTTCATGATGGTGTATGCATTGTGCACTTGTGAAGTACACTACAATACCCACTTTCAACACCTTCGCCCTCTCCAAATAAAGATTTAATGTAGAGCGACACACTATTTCCCTTTCATCTCAAATCTGTTGTAAAAACCTCATTTTCGAAATTGAAATATTTTATGAAAATATTTACTCTTTGCTTTTAAATTATTTTTCTATCCCTCATGCATTCAATCAGCTGCATTACAAATCAAATTTATTATTAAAATGTGTGTGTGTGTGTGTTTTTAATTTTACGCTTGCCTGGCATAATTGCACCCTCGTCATAAACTACTTTTTTTCTAGGAAAGATAGAGTTGCTTGCATTCATATGAAAATTTAAAATTTAATGCAAATTTCGATGTAAATTTCAAAAGTCTTCTTTTTTCCACTCTTCATTTATTCGCATCAATTGATGAAAAAGTTGATGGTGGCGGTGGCGTGCCATTTGAGTTTTATGCTTTTACGGTTTACAGCATTTTTCTTTCAATCAAAGAGTTAGATTTTCTTTAATGGATGCTGTTGCATTAATAAATATTTCGGTAAATAAAATGTACAACAAACAAATATTGTATTTGCCTTTGAGATACAGGTTAGTTGAGGCAGTGCTGTGGCGGCAGGTCTTTCAACCAACCCACTTGTTCATTCATCATGAAAGTAAGATAATCTTTGGCAAATAAAGCAGGTAGGCAAATATACGTAAATATTGTGGAAATACCGATCTGAATTAATGGTAGCATATGTATGTTGAATTTGATATCATTTGCAATAGTTATTTAACAGTTTTTGTAACTGATGCAAAAGTTGATGTTACTAGTTGCAAGGTTCATTTGTTTAATTGCTGCTTTCAATTTGTGTAGTGCTGGGGAAATTTTGTGAGGTGTTAGATTATTTCACATTTCCAGTTATTACAATTACGTGATTAGCATTGGTGCACATTTCATTCGCTCCTCAGTTAAACCGTTCCTCAATTAAACCGTATTTCAATGATGGTGTCAAATAGTAGAGGTTCTGTGGACTCGTTACGTTTACTATTGCCCTGGATGATTTCAGACTGTAGAATGGTAGCTTTCGACCTGATTTCTCATCACTACGCCCTTATTATTCTACTCTTTAGTCTACGGTCGTCCCCAGCATCCATATATGGTATATGCATTCCCTTGATTTTCAGCCTAATGAAAGGCAGTGCTGAACTTAAAAGCGTGTGCCGACGTTTCATTGTTTACAAGGTTAACATAAGAATTTTTAGCCAAAAAGGCGACTTATTTCTTAACATAGTCTAATTTTAGCTCGATACACTAAGTTAAGTGTTTTCCACATTTTTTTAATTTATTCCAAATAAAAGACATTCGTTTCAGAACCGTTTTCTTCATTCCGGTGTTTACTCCGCATCGTCTCTCAAATCTCTTTTTCGATTACTCCCACTTATTTATTACCATTGCTATTGCCCCAGGTTAAGCTACACACCTTTTGAGTTTTAATTGTCCGTCTAGTTTGGTTCTATCAATTTTGCCATGAGTATTTTTCTCCTTTTGTAATTAAACACGGAGCTTCCACTTAAAACTCTTTCCTCATCGTACCAATTTCAAAATATTTAACCTCAATAATTGTTGTTGGAGTTACTTCAGCAATTATCCTCTTTGGCCATTCCGAGACTTCATTAATCGTCTTGTTAGGTTCTATTCAACTTTATAATAACCACTACTTGACTGGCTCAGAAATTTCAAATGTTTTTCCCGATTCTTTCGTTTGCAGAGTTAACTTCTTAAAAATATGGAGTTACCTCAGTGTGTCTGCGTCTTTTTCGAAGCTTCATTATTCGTCCAGTTCACTTCATTTCAGTCTAATTATGGAGAAGAAAGAAAGAAAGTCCTCCTACTTAGAACTTCATAATGGAAAGTTGGAGTTAAAACTAGTAGACAGAGATCATATACTAGCGGTCAAACTATTTGAACCCTAATATCTTTTCAGTATAAGTCTTACTTCTGACAGTACTTTAGAGCTGACGACCATCATTATATTACGTTAGAATCGGTAGAAGAGGAAGTGAAACAAACAGTGCAAAGAAAAAATATTTTCACCAATTAAAGGTTTTAATTGGTTTCATATTAAAATTTAATTAAATGATTAATTGATTCAATTATATGTTTAATTAAGATTTAGTCTGTTTTAAACAAACATATATTTGAATCAATAAAAGAAATTAATTAAATTTTAATTTAAAACTAATTAATACCTTTAATTGGTGCAAACATTTTTTCCTGTTTAACCTTTAAGAGAAGTTTTCTTGCTCCTTCAAGAGAAGTAATCCTAGGTATAGACTTAGACATACAAAACGTAAACAAAAATTCCATTGCGTAACATTTATGTCGTGTTGTCTTCGTGTTTAAATCCAAAGTGTCGTAGTTTTTATATGTTATTTTGATCTGCAGTTAAATGCAACCGAGGTTTTGCAAGTGAGGGTGCTGTAGCTTAAGTGGTTAGCAAGTTGACTACTAAGCAATGGTCACGAGTTCAAATCTCAGCCGTGGCAACATCAATTTTTCTGATATGTATTAATTTTTCTTCATAATAATGCATATCACAGCGCCCTCCTTCGCCGGTATTACCACATAGCACTAAATCGCCGGCGAAGTAAAATAATTATAAATTGGCTATGCTAGCTTCGAACTAATTCGCCTAACACCAGAGGCGCTGCAATACTGTTCTAAAAATAATCATAACGTGCAATTGCAGTGTTGCCAGAATCGAAGCTTTACTATCACTAACCATCTGTCTTATCTACTACTATCCCTTTGCAAAGGAAGTACCACAGTTTATGTAGGCATTAACTGCCTGAGTGGTACTTCTCTTTAAAAAAAAAAAAGTTTATTTGGTTTAAGTTTATTGTTGCCTGTCTTGATTAGATAGCAAATATTTGCACAAAAAAATCAGTGTGGCAAATTTCAAAGAGTTTTTTTTTTCGATGCCAAATTCACTGTATGAGTAAAAATGCTTCATATTGCTCTTTCAGGTAGTGCTGGCAATTTCTACTACTTTTAATTACTCGACACTACTCAATACATATCAATTGGGAACTCAATAGTATTCAATACTTTCGGTTACATAATGGCAACGTACTTCTAATCATAGTTCCAATGTAGTCATTTAATGCTCTATTCAATTTGTTTCTAAACCTGTAACGCATAACGTAGCGAGTAACTACTTTTAAGAAAAGAATCAAATCGAAGTCAATACTCGCAACCAACTACGCAATACTTTGTCACCACTGCTTTCAGGTATAAAATTTAACTAATTTAAAATGGCTTTAATCATAAGCCATCCAACAAATGAATTACTATTTAGACTTAATGGCTGGTAATAAATAAATCAAAACAAACTCAATGTGACATGTGTCACAAATCCTCATCCCCATGCACAATCCAGTGTTAAGGATCAGTGACAAAATAAAAGCGCCTAATAAATTTGCAAAGTTTTCTCTTTCTTCTCGTGTTAATAAATCAATGTTTGTGAATGAATGTTTTTGAAATTTCTTCTACAAACATAAACTGTCTACACCGCAACCAACATCACTGCTACTTGCCACCACCTGCTGCATTGAGGTATGGCTAATCTAAATGTAACGATTTATTAAAGATTCCCTCAAACTTGAGCCAACCACATGAGGCATCTGTTAAGAAAAAAAAAAAAAAAAAAAAAAAAAGAAAGAAACAATAAAATGCATAAAACAACGTTAAACTTAAATAGTTTTTTAAAGCGAATATTGCAGCTTTTTGTGTGTGTGTTATTTGTTAGTTGCAACGCTTTTGTTGCTGCCGCCCGTTAGTTGTATGGAAATATTTTGAAAACAAAATTATGTTCGTAGAAAATAAAATTTCTTTGGTATGTAAATTTATCTTTATAAAAATGTAAATTGCTTCTTTTTTTATTAAAATATTTTGTTTTACATTTGGGCATAAAAGATAAAATACGAAGAAACAATGGAAGGAAAATTTCACAATTTTTCTTTATGTTATCGGGAAAGTGTATGATTTATGTGAAATTATTTAAAAAATATGTAGGTTTCTGAAAAGGTACAAACAAAGCTGAACAAAACAAGCTGCATGTAAGATATCATGGAAATTCTTGTTATATGTCTAAAGCCTATCCCTATTCCAATTTTCGATCTGATCTGGCTCATGGTCACACAGGGATTATTGGGACTTTGTTTTATATAACCTGAGGAAACGTGTCAGTAAAAGTCGACATGTGGGTGAATTGCATGATATTATTGGACTGTTGACGTCATCTCTGCATAAGAGGTGCGTCTTGGTATATATTTTTGTATAAAAAGTAAGGCCATATACTTAAATATTATGTCATTATCGACGCACCCTTTAAATTTTAGTAAATGTTGTTATAGTCCTCCTGCATCTTCTGTGAAAATGGCATAACTGTAGGGACACCCTTTATTTTTTATTTTTATGTTATACTTGTTTAATATATTTGACTAACAATTATTATTGATATCTTAAGTCAAAAAAAAAAAAAAAAAATATACCTGTTAAGTCCACCAGCTAGTGCTAGACACGGATGCTGTTATTTGCGGGTAATTTCTCTGACTGATGTGTGGATGAGAGAAGCAATGTAATGTAACCAGGACGTTACGGACCAGCGGATTCGGATGAGTTTCAAGCTTCTGCAAATATGTTACCTCATCTTTCGCTATTTCGTCTTTAACTAATAGGACGTTTAGATCTTTGTGGACGTTTAGACCTGGGAGCAACTCTGGATTTTTTCTGAGTGGTTAGATGAGAGCTGTTAGATGGCTTTAGGATTGACTTGTACAACACAAGTTAGCAATCTAAGCTGAGAGTAGAGTTTCTGCCGATTAGCCAGTTTAGTTGGCTTGCTTTTAATTTGTGTTAACTTTGATTCCATATGACTTTTCCAGGTAAGGCGCTGATCAAGACGTTTAGCGAGGTATTTGACGGCTGAGAGCTGAGGTATCATATGGATTTTTATGCAAGGAGCAGGGCACGACTCCCTATGCTGTGTGAAAGTTATATGAGTGTATGTTTGTTTGTTCACCCTTAATCTCAATTTTTTTTTTTTTAAATTTCAAATTGAGCATGTGGTTTTGTAATTGTTGTGATCCTACTGGGGCGCTGTCATGAATATTTAAAAAAGCTGTGTCGTCAACAAATGTCGATGTATGAACTCGGTTGGAAGTTGGGATGTCTGAAGTATACAACCAGTGTAGAATGGGTGCCAATATAAAGGGCCCGCCATCTAACGTTTTTTTTTTTCAACTATTGCTTGTTTCGTGAATGGTAACACTTAGCTCATGTCTGATTTGACAGATAAATAGTTTTATCCTTCCGCTGAACGAATATGATTGTGTATACGCTTGAACAACGTTGGGAAATATTGCGACATTACTTTGAAAATCATGGTAATGTTGCAGAATGTGTGCGAAAATTGGTCCGCATGTTCGTTATCTTGTGAAAAAAGTGTAAGAAACTGGCATCCTCATCGATAAACCAAAGCGTGAAAAGCCAAAAACAGTCCGTACGCCCGAGAATATTGCTGCTGTGGCAGAAAGTGAACGTGAAGCGCCATCAACATAACATCACCGTCGTTCTCAACAATTGAACATTCCGGAGACATCATTGAGACGAATTTTGCATAAAGACCTTGGTATGACGCCATACAAAGTCCAATTGGTTCAGGAGTTGAAACCATCCAATGCGTTTTCACTTTGCTAAGTTGGTCTGCGATCGACTTAGAGAAGATGCCGATTTCCCCAAAAAAAATCATCTTTTCAGATGAAGCTCATTTTCATCTTGGCGGGTATGTTAACAAGCAAAATTGTCGCATTTGGGTCACAGAAAACCCGCACGCATACATTGAAAAGCCGATGCACCCAAAACGAGTCACTGTTTGGTTCGGATTTTGGTCCAGAGGCATAATTGCGGCATTTTTCTTCGAAAATGAGCAAAGAGTGGCCGTTACAGTCAATGGCGATCGTTATCGGGCCATGTACAACGAATTTTTGTTCACAAAAATTGAAGAGGAGGATATTGGCTACATTTGGTTTCAACAGGACGGCGCTACTTGACACATAGTCGAAGCTACACTCGATGTTTTGCGCCCTGTTTTTGAAGATCGCATTATCAGCCGCAGAGCTGATGTCGTTTTCCAGCTCGGAGCTGCGATTTGACACTGTTGGATTATTATTTGTGGGGTGCCTTCAAAGATAGACAAGCCAGAGACAATTGACGCTTTAAAAGACAATATTCGTGAAGCCATTGGTGAAATACAGCTGCACACAATAGATAATGTGCCTAAAAATTGGACCGATCGTGTAGGCTACTGCATGGCCAGCCGAGGCAGCCATTTGAATGAAATTATTTTCCATTATTAACCGGAAGGATTGTACTTTCAAATAAAAAAGAAATTTGAGAAAATATTCAGTAGTTTTTTTTTAAAGCATCTTCCAAAAAAAAAAGTTATTTGGCGGACCCGTTAGTATCTTGCGGAACTCTGGCTTCAATTGGCTGTGGTGAGCTTAAAAAATTAGCTTCTTGTAATATAAACTTCCGATCAGTTAAATAAGTTTCTAGCAGTTTACGGGCAAATTCACCTTTAACTTATATATTGGGCCTTCGTGCCAAACCTTATCGAATGCTTGAGAAACGTCGATAAAATTCGCAGAACAGTATTTTTTTTTCTTTTGAAAGTCTTTAATTACGTTTACTGTGTGTTTGTTGGATCGGAATACATCCTTTTTCGTTAAGAATTGGATTCAGCTTTGTTATTAATATTCTCTCAAACAACTTTGACATGTTTGACTTTTGGGTAGTCTTTTCGTGGTTTAGGTATCATAGTAATCAAAGAGACCTTCCATTCTGAGGAAAAGTACTTAAGACGTAAGATGGCATTAAAATTAAAAAAAGAATAATTCTGCGACCTATACGGGGCAACTCAAATAACATCTTGTTACTTGTTTTATCAATGCTAGGGGCTCTTTGGTGTTTAAATCCGTTATTGCCCGTTCAATATCGCAAAATTCAAATTTTAGAGATACTACGGCACTAGTCTCTACTGGTGGCAACTCAGCTATATCAGTACATACATTTGGGGTGAAAACCTTCTTTAAATGTCCAACAAATAAATTGCCTTTTTCGGTATCATTTTTTGCCCAGTCGATACAAGAAGCTCGCAAGGGCGACTTACGTATGACTGGTCTTCTAGTTTAACAAAATATTTTCAAACTTCTGTTGGCAATAAAATAAACCTTCTAAAGATAAAAAGTTGACATCGCTTTTTCTACGTAAAAAAGTTTACTTTCAATGTCAAATACTTGAGAAGTTTGGTATTAAATTTCGAATCGAATTAAATTTTTTTATTCAAATAATTCTTGCAAAAAAAAAAACCGACTTCAAAACAGATAGAAGGGCACCAATTCTAAACTAAAAATGTAAGAAGTAATCTGTAAGAATTAGATTTAAACCAAATAAAAGATGCGCCAAAATTAGAGGGAAAAAATAAAGACTATTGAATGTCAAGCCTCTCCCTATTACTGTTTAAAAGTTAAGTTATTTTCACCAGCATCCGTCTTGTATGGGGACACCATTCAAGCCTCTGTCTATAACGGTTTCAAAGATAGGGGCACACAGATCAAATAACATCACCTATTCGGACACCCTTTAATTTACAATGTTAAATTAAAGACCTGTTGTTATAGAGGACTTGGTCACAAAGATTCTTTGTAAATTTCAACTATCTGTCTATAACGGTTAAAAAGTTTAACCATATATATCAAATTACATGAACTATTGGGACACCCTTTACATTGTAATTCCAAATATTTATATTTGTTATCATACCAGAGAAAGTAGTGGACATTCTGCCTAATTTTCAAGTGTTTGTGTTTAACGGTTCAAAAGATAGGGTCATATAGATCAAATTACGTAATTTATGGGGACACCCTTTAATTTCTAACTTCAAATTGTATACTTGCTATAGTGGACTTTGCAATACAGGTTCCTTGTAAATTTCAGCTGTCTGTCTCTAACAGTTCAAAAGTTTGGCCACATACATAGAATTACATTAACTATTGGGACACCCTTTAAGTTCCAAATTCAAAATTTTATACTTTTTGTTATAGCTGACTTAGCACTACAGGTTCTTTGTAAATTTCAGCGGTCTGTGTACAACTATTCAAAAGTATGGCCACATACATCAAATTAAATGAACTATTGGAGCACCCTTTAATTTAAAATTTTGAGTATTTATACATTTTATTATAACGGTCATAGTAGTCGACATTCTGTCAAATTTTCAAGGTTTTGTCTATAACGGTTCAAAACATAGACCCAAATAGGTCATATTATGTCACCTATGGGGACACCCTTTAAATTTTAAATTTATTTTTTTTATTAATTTCTGCTGTTGGGAGCTATAGCGGCACGCAGTTTTTTAAAATTTTAATTTGCTGCCCTTTACGGTTCTTAATACACGTAAAAAACATGTATGTTGTATGGGGACACCCTTTAATTTTTAATATAATGAACTGTTTTTAAAATGGGACCAACCTTGAAGCATAACCTTTCAAATAAAGCAAAAAATTTTAAAATCGGTTAAGAAATGGCTGAGTTCTGCGGTTACATGCATAAAAAAAAAAGCAACATTCAGACGAATAGATAACCTCCTTCTTTTTTGAAGTCGGTTAATAAATTTTATTCGGTACTGGATAATACAAATTAAAGCGCTCTTTGATGTCTTTGTATAAACCTAGAAATAATGCAGCAAATTCTATTTTACAGGGGTGAATAATAATGTTTAGTCTCTGGATCGGAATTTTAAGGCGTATCTTCGTCCAACTAGATGTGATTCCGACTGCGATCATCTTATGAGGCATCTGAGATAAGGGATTTGTCCCTTCTTGCTTGCGGTTAGTCCAGTTAGCCACTAGTAGATAAGGCGTCTGGTTTATATTGATATCTGTAGATTACTATTAGTTTATCTTAATTTCTTAAACTTGATAGAAAATTTCTTGATAAACTGATTGGTATGGCGCTAGTCTATTGGTCTGGGGATAGCGGGTTCGCCAAAGACACTGGATGTTTTCTGTAGACAAGGAAAAAGCTTTGCAGGTAGTGTTGTCTTAAAAAAAAAAATAAGTACGGCGCACAGTGGTCAATTTCGCGAGATAGCGGTCAAAACTCTATAACTTTTGACCGGATTGGTATTTTTTTACGCGATTTTTTTTGTTTAATAGGAGGGACTTTAAGCTTCAATTTGCGTGTTCAAACGTAAAAATCGACTGATAGGAACGTAAGTAATGTGGAGTTAAAAATGCATTTTAATTTTTTGTTGAGTTTCCATGTAAAAGTTGAATATTTTGACATTTTAAATAGGTATTTTTTTTATAATTTCTTATTTTCTTCAATCGTATTTTGCAACCAATACTTATTTATTATTCTTAAACTTAATTTGTGTCAGAAAATGACAACATTTGGCCCCTGACATTTATTTAGTCTCAATATTCACAGGGGCCAAAGGTTGTTTTTTTTTGGAAGAAAGCTAACTCTTGTGTGGATTAAACTGAAAAATAATACTGAAATTCCCAACAATATCAATACCATTTGGATATATTATATACAGAACACAACATCGATAAAATTTTAAGTAAACTTTTACTATTGATTTAAAGTGCACATATATTTTATTTAAATGTATTAATAAAAATTTTATAATTAAGTTTTTATGCTCTAGGTCTTTTTATAAAAATATTTCAATTTACTTTTATTTTTATATTCGATATTTCGCTACACCATTGGGTAGCATCATCAGGAAATGAAAAAAGTTTTATAATATTTTTTTTTTTTTTAATAATTGTGTATTAATAAAAATTTATACTAAAATTAGAAACAAATTATAATCTTTAAACTAGTATTAATTAAACAATATTAGTAAAAATTTCTTCCAAATAGCTTTGATTTTCATTTTGCAGTAGTTGTTTAGCTTCTTTATCTAACTCCAATGAGGTTGATTTCCATTTTTGTCGAATACTGGACATATATGGGTCTGATGTGCACAACAAAATATTAATTAGATCTTCATTAGTACAATATCTGGAAATTTTTCTTGTATTGTGCTCGCGAAAGAATCTGTAGTCTTTGTTCCTTTTTTCTTGCGCTTCTTCTGAGAGATCTCCAATTGGAAGCATATTGTGCTGAATTATTTGTTCCCCATGGAACAAAATTTTGTGAACTGTGGTTGGCATATGTCTCCAAGAATATTTTTGGTTATAAAGTGTTGCTGTCTCATTAGCATACTGACCAAATTTTTTTGCATCTATCTTTTTGCTACATGCTATAACTTCTAATATGATTTGGAATCGTCGTATTAAATCATAATCTACTCCAGTTATAGAAGCTGCAGTTTCTGGATCGGAAAAAAATCTCCTTGCTGTGTTTCCATCATTAGAATTTCCTTCTCCTTGCTTTGGCTGGTCAATTATAAGGCCTATCTCACGGTATTTTTCTTGAATATCTTTTTTTTTTTGCTTTCTTTTTTCCAAATTTTCTTTGTTGTTTCTCACTGTTTCGCCTAACGGGCCAAATTCCAAATCGTATCCCAATTTAAGAATATGCTCCATAAAACGAATTCTAGCATGAAGAGGTGACATTCCAAATTCATATGCTTCATTAAAACTATCGTCTTGTGTTGGTGGTTGGCTCAATTGACTTGTTGTTTTTTGGCATATGGTGCAGCTTGACGAAGACTTTGTTTCGGTTAAAGCTTGTGCAACTTTTCCATCGATCATTGTAAGTGACATTTTAAAGTTAACTTCGATGCATTGGTCATTAAATTCAAATATCACTGGTTGAAGTTCTTTAATTTCATCTCTTATTTTGCCAACTTCTTCAGTTATGACATCTTTAGTTTCTTTTTTGTAAGCAAACTTTATTGGTCTACAAAATTTTGTTGACGAGGGAATTTCATTCTTCCATACATCTATCTCTGCAGCTCTACTAGTTGACGGCTCTGAAGCAATATAAGTTTTTGTTAAACGTAATGGAACGAAAGAAATCATGAATAAATTGGCATCTGATGAATTTTCCGCATTACATTGTTTGTATTGTTTCTGGCCAGAGGACCCATCACATCCCCATTTAGAAATTAAAGTCATGCTGCAATTTTTAAACTTCTTTAAATAATCAGCATCAAATGTCTTTAGTAATCGTTCTGCAGTGTGTTCAAGAAGATCCTGCAATTTTATTTCTGCTGAACTTGAAGTTACACTAATAGCAGTTGGTGAAGGTAAGCAATCTTTTTTGGCAGAAACTATATCTCGATATGATGGAAAAATTCCACAATTTTTTTCATTGGTTCGCTTCCGCAATTCTGTATATTGGTTTTTAGTCATTTTCAAATCCAAAAATAGTGCAAATGCTTCTTCTGGAGTAAATTTATTTTCTTCAGTTGGTGTCGGCATACTTTCTAAAATCCTTTTTGTGCGTCTGGGGCTTGCTTCCACTATTTTTTCAATGATAGCAATTTTATTCATTTTAGTTTTCGATGGTTGAATTTGATGCAGAAATGAATCCTTTATGATGCTACAAGAAACTTCTTCATTGATATGTTTAAGCTTGCGTCTTCGTGATCTTTCACTACAATTATCAATTGGCTTTGCTGGTCGACCACCTTCTCCAGTTTCCGTGGTAGTTACTGATGGCTTTTTAAAAATAAGTTTATTTCTTAGCCATTCTTGGTTGCGTGAGTAAAACAATTTCTTGTTTCTGGAACATTGATTGTACCGTTTTCTTAAAGTATTTAAAAAGTTTTTTATTTTTAAGTTATGAATTTTAATTTCTTGTTTGTCGCATATTTTGAAGAATGGATTATTCATTATATGTAAAATAATGTCGTTTTCATCTTTCCGTTCAGATAGAACACTATAACTGAATTTAGCCATTGTTTAAACAATAATGAAGAAAAAAATTAATGCATGGATTAATATACTATTGCTCGAAGTTTCAACATGATCTTTTTTACCTCTTTGAAACATAATATAACAGGTACTTGGTTTTACCAGTTATTTCCATTGGTTTTAAATTTATTTGTAATTTTCAGGTATTTAAGTTGTGTAATATTAGATGGCAATAAAATCATTTTTTACCTTTTCCAAATGAATTGCCAGATACCACATAATTTGAGAGTTCTATTGTCATTTTTGTCAAAATTTTGATACACCCTTCTATGTGGACTAGGTCCAAATATGGGCCAACTTCTCCTAATTTCAACAGAATTATTTTTTTGGTCAATAAGAACTCTTGTACAAAATTGCATCAAAATATATGCATAATATCCACT
Organism: Phasia obesa; assembly: GCA_949628195.1. Classification (NCBI taxonomy): domain Eukaryota; kingdom Metazoa; phylum Arthropoda; class Insecta; order Diptera; family Tachinidae; genus Phasia; species Phasia obesa. The sequence continues at coordinate 68,622,531 of OX451216.1, read as the reverse complement.
TTCACATACAAATAACTTCTCAAAAAATATGACGTGCATTTGTACCGAATATCTTACCTTGGGTCAGAAAAATTGCTGTAGCTCAAAAAGTGCATTCCCGATGCATGGACATGTATATATAGGAATGTAGGGGAGAGTTAGGACTACAAAATAGTAAATTTGTGTTTTGACTCAGCTTGACTCACAGGAGTTGTGCTCTATGAAGTAGGAAATTTTCGAGAAATTTGACCTTTTTTAAAAAAAATATTTAAATTGTTCTGAAAACAGTAGAGCTTCAATTTTTTTTACCAGTAATAGGAATAAGTTAAGTTACAACACATTTCGTCCAAAATCTTGAAAAACAAAAAAGTTATGATCATTTAAACTTTAAAAATTAACTAAAAATATCATAAATTTACTAAATTCTGAAAAAGCCCATTTTGGACCACCCTGTTCTCAGTGAAATAGTTGAAATAGAGTTCTAATTTTTTGGCTCCCGAGGTTTACTACTGTCTACTTTCATATGAGTATAATAACTTTAAAATCGGAGAACAAAAACCAAAAGGAGTTTTGGCCGCTATCTCAAAATATTGACCACAGTGCGGCGTTCATCACTGCAAGGACTCCAAATGATACGTATGACTGTCTATGGCTTTTAGGTTATGCTTGCTGGGTTTGGTTTTATATTTTTTAAAGTGAAATTATTCTGTAAAGTTGGGGTATAAAAAGTACGTAATTATTTTTAAACCTCTGCAATATTCCTCTGCGACTGCCAAATTCAAATGTTCAATACGGATCGATAAATACCGGACGTTTTCCATTTGTCCGCTTTTTCACTGTTGGGCCTTGCAGACCTATGTTTTAAACCGATCTGCTTGTCATTAGAACTTTTACGAACTTTGCTAATAAATTCAGTGAAATCTCTCCATAAGTAGCTGTGATATAAAAAAAAAATTACGACTTCTAGCCGTTCTTTTTCAACAGATAATAGGGAAAACTGCGTTAAAATGGCGGAGATTTGTACAAAAATCTCTTAATTACTTAGTTTTTTTTTTGTAATGAAATAACTTTGTAACAACGCTGCGATAAAAATAGTTGCTAGTTTGTACGGTATTAGCGGTAACGTCTGTAAATTGCAACGTTTTAACAAAAAGTAGTTTGCGATAATCTAACACTAAGAGTAAATGGATTACTTGTGTACCACACTGTTTCTTTTGTCGACCTTGCTAATCACTGAATACATTTACTTTTTGATTTAAAGATTTGTGGCTGTTAACCTTCTTAAACCGGCTTCGTCTAACCAATAGACTTTAGGCAGGCATCTATATGTGATATGTCAATCCTTGTGTTTTGTGTCTGCCTGTGCTCTTTGTTGTAGATCACAATTATGAAAGTTAAGCTGCTATTTTTTCGAGCAGCATTAACATTCTAAGCGATGAAGCACATTTTGATTTTAATGGCCCCCTTAATTATTAAAATTGCCGAAATTGGCGTTCAGAAAAACCATAAGTAATTGTTTAAAAACAGATCCAAGCATTTATTTGTTTTTCAAACTTCTTGAAATATACATTTGTAGAGAAGTGACAGCATTAGTAAGCTTGATATTGCGACATGAGAATATAGTTCTTCCCACTGTGGATATCAACTGGTTTGAACAAGACGTACCGCAGCCAAATTTTCTAGGCGAGTACTATATGGGTTCGGTTATCAGATTTGGTTCCCTAAATCATATATTTAAGTACAATTTTATTTTTCTTTATTAGGGTTATTTCAAGTCAAAGGTCTTTACACATAAACAAGCTCAAAATCACACGTGCCTTTACCGAAAAAACTCAATAAATAGAGTACCTCGATAGACCGATTGGTAGCGCGCTAGCTTATAAGTCTGGGATTACAGGTTCGATTCCGTCCTAAGACTGTTTTCTTCAGACAAGCAAAAAGCTTCGCAAAAAAAATCAAACAAAATCCGTTCAGAATAATGCACTATTTTATACTGTGTACTTGATGATTTAGTAAGGCAGTGATTTTGCCTTTTACCAAACATTTTGTGTTTCGCTGTTTTATGGTTACTACCTGGCATCTGCTCTAACGAAATTATGAATTTTCACACTTTTTTGCGTTTAACATGCTTTAAAAAACACGTCGATTTGTCGTCCATTGGTCATTGAAACGCGAACAATTCATATGTTGAAGAAATTCCCTGTAGCTTTTAATGTAGGTAACTTGAACGAACGTCCACAGATACTACTCCCTCTATCCTCCTTTCCACAACCCAATTTCCAAGTTTCTGCACAACACACTGAATTTCAAAATGAATTTTCAAAAAAAATTTGGTCGACTAATGTCTTTCTTCCAGGTTTTTGTTGTTTGATCTCTACGTTATCTTAGCAGGAAACGTACTCTCAGCTCACAAAAACCTACAGCAGACCATATGCTGCTTCGCCTTTCTAAGCAAAGACATTTTTTCTTCCTTGGTTGGGTTGAGTCTTATAGTTTGGACCTCTTTCCCGATCCTTATACATCTTAAGTCATCTTTTATACCTAACCTTCTGTCAGCAGAGACTTTAATTTTTTGCTGATTTTACACTCTACGATTTAATTGGTTTTCACTTTATAGTCAGGTTTTGGGTATATGAAATTCAGACCAGTCCATGATATGTGTGTCTTTTGTCTTGCGGAGACAAGTTTGGAAATGTATTTCGTATTTATATCAGTTTTTCATTAATTTTTTTTTGTACAAATTGTCTCTTTATTTTTTGTAATTTGGTTCTGCCACATTTATTTCCATCAAGGACTGCCTCTTTCCGTTACCCAAAGAACAATTTCTGTTTACACCCAAATTTTGAGCAAAAAAAAAAAAAAAATAATAATAAATTGTGTGTAAAAATATAATTTTGCATATTTGGTATTAAATTCTAAAGAATTTTATTTTGTTCAGCTTTCAAGCATCAATGGTTTGGTGTTTTTTTTTTCGAACTCCATACATATTTTGGGGCCATATGGACGCAAACAATTTGAGGTGCGAATTTGGTGTTTGAGTCATTTGAACTTTTCATATTAAACATTAAACAAATTATTATTATGCAAATTATAGAGAATTTAAAAATTTTCATTTAAAATTAAAACTCATATTCAGTTGCTTCAAATGTGTTCTATGATCCAGACGCTTATTTTTCTTCTCTTAATTAAATTTCTTTTTACGACGACTAACAGTTGCTGTCTTTACGTAACTCATCTTTATTATCGCTTCTAACAACAATTTGTAACAATTTTATTTTAAATGAAAATAAAAATAAAAAAGAACTGCAAAATAAACAACTTGGAAATTTAAGTTATCGTCAAGAATAAAAAAATTATACTAAAAGACAACAAATGTAAGATTGTAACCGCACAATTTACACAACTTTGTGTCTTTATTATTTGTGGTATTTTCTTTTGCAGAGCTGTAAAGGTATGAATTATTATGTGCTTAAGTGTACGACTAACACTATTTTTGAAACTGCGTTCAATTCAATAACAAAAATTACAACTCAAACTTCTGCGAACTTTTGACAAAACAACTTAAGTCTAATTTTGAAATTAGTTTTTTAACATAAAATTTTAAAAATATACTGATATTTTTCAACAGTTATTATCAAGTTAAAGCGAATTACGTGCCTTTTTAGGATAAAAAATTAGAAAGTTTTCTTAACTAGACTTAGGATGTTTTGTCAAAATTCCAGAAATATTTATTTTATTCGTTAATAAGGAACTTTTCACATCAAGAACAGAAGATGGAAGGATTAGTGAATCATTACTATTAAATATACAGTGTGGTCCAAATATAAGTTTATTTTTTAAAATTTAATTAAATAAAGTAAGTAGACTTGATATCTTTTGGTAAATTAAGTAAAGCAATAACAAGTTCAGGCGACGTCACACAGTACTTCGTTCCCATATAATGAAGGGACAAAAATAAAAGCTAAAAAGGCTTATTTAAGAGGAAATATGCATTTTTTTAAAATCGCTACAAGGACACGCCTACCTCCCATGTGTCTTCAAACTGAAAACTGTACGTTTATCTTCAATAATACCCGCAAAATTACAAAAAGTGTTCATGCTGATACTCACACAACAACTAACTGGTGTGTAAGTTTTAATTCTAATCAGAGCATGGACTTAAGGTCCTGCTGTAGAACTTTTTTTAAAACGATATACTAAATACAAAAATTTTCCTATCGTAACAAAACTTGGCATGTTTGATAATTGATAATTAAAAAATTTATATTTATCAAAATTTGAGTAGAATCGGATTATTATAATGTGGAAAATACAAAAACATCATTTACATTTCAGAAATCATACGAGTAAGTTTATTGGAAATGTTGATAACTCTTTTGAGGAGCTGGGTGTAGTAACGAGGGATTTTTTAAGAGCTTGAGAACTTTTTTTTTTAAAAAAACGCATAAAATTTGCAAAATCTCATCGGTTCTTTATTTGAACCGTTAGATTGGTCCATGACATTTACTTTTTGAAGATAATTTCATTTAAATGTTGACCGCGGCTGCGTCTTAGGTGGTCCATTCGGAAAGTCCAATTTTGGGCAACTTTTTCGAGCATTTCGGCCGGAATAGCCCGAATTTCTTCGGAAATGTTGTCTTCCAAAGCTGGAATAGTTGCTGGCTTATTTCTGGAGACTTTAGACTTGACGTAGCCCCACAAAAAATAGTCTAAAGGCGTCAAATCGCATGATCTTGGTGGCCAACTTACCGGTCCATTTCTTGAGATGAATTGTTCTCCGAAGTTTTCCCTCAAAATGGCCATAGAATCGCGAGCTGTGTGGCATGTAGCGCCATCTTGTTGAAACCACATGTCAACCAAGTTCAGTTGTTCCATTTTTGGCAACAAAAAGTTTGTTAGCATCGAACGATAGCGATCGCCATTCACCGTAACGTTGCGTCCAACAGCATCTTTGAAAAAATACGGTCCAATGATTCCACCAGCGTACAGTACACACCAAACAGTGCATTTTTCGGGATGCATGGGCAGTTCTTGAACGGCTTCTGGTTGCTCTTCACTCCAAATGCGGCAATTTTGCTTATTTACGTAGCCATTCAACCAGAAATGAGCCTCATCGCTGAACAAAATTTGTCGATAAAAAAGCGGATTTTCTGCCAACTTTCCTAGGGCCCATTCACTGAAAATTCGACGTTGTGGCAGATCGTTCGGCTTCAGTTCTTGCACGAGCTGTATTTTATACGGTTTTACACCAAGATCTTTGCGTAAAACCTTCCATGTGGTCGAATAACACAAACCCAATTGCTGCGAACGGCGACGAATCGACATTTCACGGTCTTCAGCAACACTCTCAGAAACAGACGCAATATTCTCTTCTGTACGCACTGTACGCATTCGTGTGGTTGGTTTAATGTCCAATAAAGTAAACTGAGTGCGAAACTTGGTCACAATCGCATTAATTGTTTGCTCACTTGGTCGATTATGTAGACCATAAATCGGACGTAAAGCGCGAAACACATTTCGAACCGAACACTGATTTTGGTAATAAAATTCAATGATTTGCAAGCGTTACTCGTTAGTAAGTCTATTCATGATGAAATGTCAAAGCATACTGAGCATCTTTCTCTTTGGCACCATGTCTGAAATCTCACGTGATCTGTCAAATACTAATGCATGAAAATCCTAACCTCAAAAAAATCACCCATTAGTACGCCATTCTGATAATGCCATAGGTTATCCAAGCTCTGTCATTTAAAGATATAAAAAGTCCGTAATCAATGCTCTGTATCGCTCGGCTTTGACTGAAATGGCGTTTCCAGATGCGGCATATATATTGTTAACGTATCCAACGAGGTCAAAATTCGACTCGACAGAAAAGGTGATGATATATCGGCCAAATTCGATAATTGATTGGAAGTGACACTTTTTGGTCCGTGGTATGATACTGCCTGCTAGTCAACATTCCGGACGGAATAAATTTATCAGTATCACAAGCTATGATTTTTAAAATATACATATATTTGGTTTTATTGAATGATAAAATATATACGTTGAGGTTATGCCGAAATTGTCGGGGTTGAAATGTTTCAAGCAGTGATTAAATTCGTGTTCCATGGCATAGGGCATCAACGTCATGTTGTCATGAAACTGCTTAACGCCCACAGAAATACCATTCAATTTAACAACGACATTAAGATGAAAACGTGTGTCATCGCTTACGATATTTACTAGAAAAACCGTTCGCCTTTTTGGGATATTGCTCAACAATCAAAGCGCTTTATTCTATCGTTTAGTGCTTCAATTCTTCTTATCCTAAACTAACAGCTTTCAAAATGTTATTTAGGGTTGCCAAAACTGCTGCACAAATAGCTGCAAATTCAAATTCTGTGATACCACTGCCTGCTTCCTCTATCTTTCACCATAGGCGAAAGAGTATACCTATACTCATATAATAACTTTGTTTTTTTGTTCGCAATTTCTATGATATTAGGTTGCGAAATTGTCATTAAATCGATTAACCTTTTTCTATCGTCTTTGTTCGAGTCAACTGGGTTTTTATTTATAAAGTGTTAATAAAGTGTTAACAAATAAGAAATTGTATATTCAAGTATTTTAAATACTACTAAATAAATAAATAAAATACAAAAAAAAATCGAAAATATACTAATTTCAGCAAAAAACCGAACCTTTAGTAACAAACGAAATTTCAGAAGTTTAAATTTAAAATGTGCGAGTTAAACATAAAATCAAAAACTGAAAACAAAAAAATCTGAGGTGGCCTACACTCAACTTTACCACACATCATGCAACTAGATGTTTTTATGGATAAACTAGCTGTGCCCACACACGTTGTGTGCGTCCTGACAATATTTTGTTCGATTTTTCTTTGAAATTAATCCACACCAAACTTTAAGACTCTTACTTTTATAGTGCTTCAGGTATCTTTTATATATTTACTTTATATAAAGATACCCATCCGTGGATAAAATTCTAAAATTTGTATAAAATTCTAAAAATTATTGTGTTTTGGCTCTGTAAAAGACAGACAGGAAATGAGTTACTCATTATTTTAAAACAGTGCCATCTGTTGTGCAACATTGTTTTAAAAATAAAAGATGCCTTAAAGTATGCAGTACATTAAATCGTTGCTGCCGACATTCGACACAAAAACGTGTAATGTTTTGGTAGCGCATATTTTTGGCCTTTATAAGACGTCTCACAATGAACATAATGGACATATTTGTTTTGCTGTATATCTACTAACGGTACCGTACGCCTCGCATTTCGTAAAGAGATTGCTAAGGAAGCCTGATTACTTAAAGCCTGATCTTAGTCAATATTCACAATACAAATTTCTTGAAATTCAAAGCATGACAACTTTATTCTTGACATTTCATTATTTGGCGGCCAATTTATGTTCTAACCTCAAACTTGTTATTACTTTACTTAATCTAGTTACAAGTTATTAAACAAATTCAATAAACAAAAACTACAACTACAAATAATAGACAAACCGAATAGTCAACTTAAATCTAATAAAAGTAACAGCAAAATAATAATGAAAATGAAATAAACTAAATCTTTGTGTAAAACTTTAAACTTTATGTAATACGGCCATTGAGGTTCTGGTTAAATTTTGCAATTTTGATGTTTATTAAGCAAAAAACAAACCAATCTTTGTTGTTCTAATAGTGTCTGTTGCTTAATGTTAGAAAAAAAAAAATGAAATTAAAAAAACATGAATTATTTTATCTTAATTTACTTTATTCTTTGTTTTTTGATGAAAAATACGATACTACCGTTAGTGAACCGAGATAATTAGATCCCTCTCCATAAAATTTTATTAAAATTCCTCCAGTAGTTTTTACGTGATGCGAACCCAGACATAGAGAGTTTCAGGTTTTTTATAGGTATAGATATAGATTTATACTCTCCTAACAAACCAAATGTTTCAACTTCGTAAAGAATTCGTTACGACTGGTCAAACAAATCTTCCAATTTTGGAACCGAAATATTACCGAAATCGTAACGGTTTTTATATGAAAGGGTTGACATGGCTTCGCAGCGATATGTTGGATCGAAATTGCAACGATAAGTGGGTAAGAAAGAAATCCCAACGACATGTAGGTACGAAATCGCTACGACATGCTTTCTGATAGTACCTTCGTATAAGCCAGAACTTCGTTCTCTGAATGTTATTTGAATACCTATAATGATTAGTTAATGATTTGGTATTCAATTGTCCAGCTTTCAAGTATTTATTATATTTTTTTTTGTATTTACTATAATTCTTGCTTATTTGTTGCAATTTTTGTTTTCATAATTTTTGCTCATTCCATGAAAAAGATAAAAAGCACACATTCACACATGAGCGGTAAAAAAATATAATGAATGAGTGAGTAAGCAAAAACCTACCCTGCTTTAAACTAAGGAAAATGTAAAAGGTTAGCTAGAAATCAATTCCGCTGAAAGTAGGACTCAGTGATGAGTAATTCGTCAATCACAAGGTTAGTCACTAAAAGGTAAGCTACTGAAAGGTATCCTCAAATTACGCAAGTACACGCAAAAATTACTCGTGCAAATATGTAACTTAAGTGATGGTCCGACTAAATTCTTTCACCCAGGACCTGCTGTAGTTAGATAAACATGAGAGAACTAAATTAACCGCCTACTTAGGAGTTACAATATATTTCAAAAAGTCTGTCACAGGCATACATTTTTAATCCACACATGCTTATTACACTTACACTTAGCACACATACCATTTTTGACATATCTTACGACTGAGTATGGTAGTGAATCATGGCCTTAAGCGGCGTAAAAATATTACTCTTGGGCTTTAAAATTAATTTTAGGTTAAAATAATTCGAAAATGTTCTTAACACGACTTAAGGTGTTTTGTCAAAATTTCGCAGATATAAATGAATGGGGAGGATACCTAAGCAAATTAATAAACTATATTGTTCCATCCTCCTTCTTCGTATCTCAATGGTTTCTGGCACCCGATTGGTAATTTATGACTACCTGATTTTCACAAAGCCTCGTACGCTTTCTTGCCTTAACTGCCGACTGTCAAATGATAACTGCCGACCTTCTTCTACTAAATATCGCATTTTAATTAATCTTTTATATAGCTAAAAATCTTTTTTATGTCTTGGCATCTCAAAAAACTTTAAAAATAATATAAATCTTCACAAATGGTAATACTTTTTAAAAGTTAACTCGTCCATCTCTTGCGAGGTATGCTTGTCCATCTCATTCGTCCAATAAAAACCAAAGTTATTTCAGACTCAAATCGTTCCATCTCTTGTCAGATTTGATTATATTTGATTTTATCAAAATTATATTGCCAAATCCCACTAATCGAGAAAATATGTCCACCCACACAGAAGTCCATATTAAATGTAGCAGTCGACAGGAATTCAGAGTTCGCTCGACTTAATTAAGCCGACCACCTACCAGGGACTATACCTAGAGAGGTCTTTTACTGGACGTTATCGGGAGGAAGTATAGGTCCAACTACTGGCAGTGCACTCACTTACCCTTGTGCCTGCCAGCCAACGCCAAGATTTGAAAATAACTAATTCTAATATTTAGTATTTTGATCGGCCTTGTTTGATATTGTTTAAATTAAGAAGAAAATGGCCAAGCTTGAGGCCAGTTTATTATTTACAAAAACAAATATTTTTATTTTTAGTTTTGCTTTCAATATTTCTAAGTCTACCTCGATTTTATTTATATTTTGTACAATGCCTCACGATAAAAGACTAGATTTTTCCAATTTAAAAGTAACGCGTGACCCATTTCGAGGTTCCCTACTTTTTGAAAGAAAAAAAAAAAAACAGAAAATTCAAATTTAATGGAGAATGTCATTTGAAAGAACATTCTTTGGCATTTATTTTTTGAAGATTTTGTCTATTAAGTGTTGGCCGTTGCTACGTCGCAGATGGTCCATCCGTTGAGTCCAATTTTCGATGACTCGTTCGAGCATTTCGGCTGGTAACTGGCCTGAATCGAAGCGGGTTTGTCCGCACAAACTTTAGACTTTACATATCCCCACAGGAAAAAGTCTAACGGTGTGATATCACACGATCTTGGTGGCCAACCAACCGGCACAAAACGTAAAAATAATGTGGTCACCGAAATGTTCTCTCAATAAACCCATTGATTGATGCGATGTGTGGGAAGTGGCGCCGTCTTTCTGAAACCAAATGTCGCCGAGTTCACGAGCTTCAATTTCAGACATCAAATTATCATGGCACGATAATTCCACCGGCCCACCACACCAAACCGTTTTTTTCTGGTTGAAGCGGTTGTTCTTCGTCTCAAAAGCGGCAATTCTGTTTCTTTACATACCCATTGAGCCAGAAATGGGCCTCATCGCTAAATAAAAAAGTTGGACCGAAAACGTCGGATCTTTGGAACTTTTCAAGAGCCCATAGAGCGAAGCGCTGTCGCTTGGGAATGTCGAGCAGGTTAAGTTGTTGCACAAGCTATATTTTGTATGCTTTCAATTTAAGATCTCGCCAAGTCGTTATGTTAGTTCGAATAATCGACCTTCGAAAAAAAAAAATTCGAACTAAATAAAAAAACGCCGCGATACGGGTCTTCTAATTTAGCCTCTATTTTTTCTCCTCACTCTCAGAATAGACCTAACTTTTGCTAACTTGAATTTGTTGCACAGTGTAATGAATGCTGGGTCTCAAAATGGGTGATGCTGTTGCGAATAGTACGCTGAGTAGGCCGATTATGTTGACCATAAGTTAAGCGAAGTGCACGAAACACATTCCTTACAGAACGTGAATTTTCGTAATAAAGTTGAAAGATATGTAAACGTTGTTCAGGCGTAAGTCTTTCCATTATGAAATGCTAAACAATACTAAACAAAAACAACATGACAGCATGACACGACTTATACGTGATCTGTCAAAAAAAGGTTATTGAAAAAAGTATTTCTACTTGAATCACCCATTATAATGGGAAAATCAAAAGAACAGCAAAAAACGAAACAGACGGAGAGCGCTATAGAATTCGACAACATTTCACAACATAACAAGAGCATCTTGAAAAATTCTGGCATGTTGTGAAATGTTCGGGAAAAATCTAGAATCCTACCTAGCCGGTTTTGCTCAGCTAGTTAATAATATAGGCAAAGATTTTAATTATTATTATTGGGAATGTCGTTTAGAAAAACTTTGCCTAATTTGTCCATATCGCGTTGAATACTTTTGTTGTGGTTTTTAGTGTTTTGTTTTTTTTACTCGCAATTTATTTTTCATAGTTGGTGACTAAAAAAGGTCTTTCTTTGTTGTGGTTGACAAATACTAATCAATGGGTGTTTTTGAATTTTGCACCACTCACACTCCCAGTTACTGGAGGTTTGAAATACACAAAACGTGATTAGAATGTTAATTTCACTTTTTCATTTGTAAAAATTGTATCAACAGTTTTCCACTTAGAGTATTCACAAAAAGGAAAAGTATTTTTTTATGGATTGATAGTTACATGCTCGTATAGTTAAATAAATTAGGCGGAAACTACAAAAAATTCAAATTTAAGTGAATAGAAAAAAATACAGACGTTAAGCACGATATTACTATTGACACTTATGTGTGTGTGTGTGATAACTAGTAGCCATATTTATTGATCATACTTGTACTCATTTATTCAAAAACTTCATTGTTGTTGGAATATAAACAGAATATCAAATGATTGTTGCCTGCTTCAAAATTGTATTAGCATTTTCTCGAGAAAATTAAAAAATATACTGGCTGCACGCAAAATGACCCTATGAAAAATCGCCCAAAAGCATAAATGAAAAATTGCCCAAAAAACAAAATACAAAATTGGGTAATATTTCATATGAAAAATAACCCAAAAATTTTGGGTGTTTTTTCGTCATTTTTGGAGAATAATTCATTTTTATATTTTTGGGCGATTTTTCATAATGAAAAATTGCTCATTTTTGATAATAAGAGTGAAAAAAAACAATGGTTTGTATTATAAGCGATATATTTTTAATAAAAAATTATCACTAATAATAAGTAGTTATAAAGTTTACCTTCAACCGCAGAAGTGTTAACATTAAAAATTTATTAGGATTCGCGCGATTTTTCATATTTTATAAAAACTGTTTGCCTGTAGCGGCTAATTCTAAAGTTTAACAATAAACAATAATTAATTTCAACTTATATTAGCAAACTATTTGTACCTTTATTATTTTTCTATTCAATTATATTTCATTTCATATTTATTTTAATGAACTCATACAGTAATTTATTTGCGTCCATTAGCAACAATACGTCTTCGTTTCACTCGGTGTTTGGAGCACCGTGGGATTAAGCCACCGTGGCAGGAGCCCACGTTAATCTAGAACTCATCTATATGTATCTGTACGTTATTTTAGTTGCTTAGAGAAAGCTTTGTGGTTTTCCTTAACAAACGCGGACTGTAGCTTAGGTAGTTAGTACGGCGACTACTAAGCCGGTATGTTTGCTTAAGTCGTCCAGTTCGTATCTGTTGCGCCAAAAATACTTAATATTACTACAAATTGAAGTGAAGTGCTATTTTTTTGACTGATTTTTTTCAAGTTTTTTTAAATAAAGTATAAATTTCAAAATAAAATAATTAGCAAAAGAAAAAATTTATTATTTTATGTAGTTATACAGTTTCCTAAACGTCTTGTGACAAATTTTCAAATATATCAATTTAACCTATAGGAAAATTTGTCACAAGACGTTTAGGAAACTGTATAACTACATAAAATAATAAATTTTTTCTTTTGCTAATTATTTTATTTTGAAATTTATACTTTATTTAAAAAAACTTGAAAAAAAACAGTAAAAAAAATAGCACTTCACTTCAATTTGTAGTAATATTAAACACTAAGTTAAGAACAAATTAAAAAGAATTATAAAAGATGCATTTATTACGTTAAGCAGGATTTGTATATTCGTATTAATACTTTCTTTCATATCCTTTATTTGTAATAATGTCTGCACAACGTTTTGGTATCGAATTTACAAGATTCTGTCATCTTTCCTTTGGAATTTTATTACAGATTTGCTGGAAAGCTGTCCAAAGCGCTTCGTTGTTAGTTGGTTGCATTTGAGA